>CM033279.1:28806005-29406005 GCA_019343175.1 Oedothorax gibbosus
AATCCTATTTATTGTTGTAATAACTCTTTACACTATTATTTTGATACTTATTGACCCGGTAGCAGAAACCGCGCAGCACGGCAGCAATGCTGCAGCCCGATTTGGGGTCTGCGGCCAAATTGCCGAAACTCTCTCCCCCCCCCCCCCCCCCCCCCCCCCCCCCCGCGTCACGTGTAGTTTCTCCCCCACGAACCGGCTCAACTCAAGTGGAGAGGGGGTTAAGATAATTTTAAAAAAGTTTAAGGATTAGCTACCTACTAATTTGTAGCTGGGATCAATCTGGAGTGGCATTTTTCGCAAAATGCGATGTGTTGTACGAAAATGCGAAATAAAATAATATTGGCCGTCGTGAAAATGCATTGCCGTAATTTGGTGAAACTAAACTTAAATTTCAATAAACAACTAGTTCAAATAGCCGATTCTAATAATGAAAATACTAAATTTAATCAAAATGGAAAGATGAATTCAGATTAGATTATACTAAGATGTCGTCAAATCTCGGCCAGCCAGTGCAGTGCAATCTCTCATTAAAAGAGGAGTCCAATAATGCTTCCTGATTTACTTATTTTGCTGCCTAGTAATTTTAAAGAAATCTACAGATAACGTCACGTTGCATCAGAATGATTGACAGTTCTCTGGCTCTGCGTGATCGGAAGAGAATCTTGTTACTTTTGTAGCTCCAGTTCAGGCCAAGTCTGACAACCAGATCAAGTTCTCTGATCTTGTTTCCAATTCACGGAGTCCGTGATCACAAGACCAGCTTGAATGTTGAAATACTTTTTGTTTGCGTTTGAAAAATTTTCTACTTCCGCTAGTACTGAGGTTTCTGATTTTAGAATATTTTTAGTATTTTTTTAAATGGACTTATACACTCTTAATATATTCAGATTTTATGTTGCTAGTAAATTTCTAGTTCTTGAATTTTTCTGGAAAAGTGCATGAATATTTTTTTTTTTACAAATGTATAAACCATGGTAATAAGGATATGTAATGAAAGACCAAAAGTTGGGGATTTCAAACAACCAGAACTTGATTTTAATACCAAATGAACAGCAAAAACATGTTCATAGACAAATATGAAGATAATCCAACACCATAAATAAAAGTAAATATACTTATTTTTTTAATTTTTATTAAAAAAAATTACAAATAAATGTAGTAGAATACTATTAAATAATTATTTAAATTTGCCGCGTCGTGATTCATAAAATAATTATCATTGTGTTGTTAAGTGAAACTGCTAAACAAAATTAACTGCTACACAGATTGATTTATGTATAAATTCAAGTGATTTAATTTTCGTGAGACACGCTGATTTATAAGTATAACTAATTTTCTTGAGCATTTTGCTACAGCTTTCTTCTACATTTTAGCATTTTTTTTACCCAATGGCTTCCCGTACCGAATATGTTATATGTCATGATTGTACTATATTAATTTAACTTAAAAATTAAAGCATTAATTTAACAGCCGCTTGCCGGTGTACGGTAAATTTTCTGATAATGTCGCGAGGGGGGGGGGGGGGTCTTTTTCCTTGCAGCCAAATTTTTTCCTTAAAACGTCATGCTGCAGCCACATTCCAAAAGTTCTGCTACTGGGCTTATTGATAACTGTTGTGACTTTCCATGTAATAATTTTATACTTTATATCTACTCAAATTTTAGAATGTAGATGAGAGATGAAGAGTGAGAGAGGTGGGTGAGAGTAGCAGAGAGAGGAGGACTTGAACTTCTTGTTCTCCGGAGGTGGTGTAAGATGATGAGAAGCTAAATTCTCATCATGATATTCGGAGATATTCGGACTTCAATACTTGTTATTTCCAAAGTGTGGGAAAGTGTTTACGGAGAATAAGGAAATAAGTTTACCTTCCATGCGTGAATCAGCCGACCCACCCATATAGAATTCGTTTAGGTTGCATTCACAAAGGAGAATTTTATGTCCACATAAACTGTCCAGATTTTGAAAGGCAGTGGGTAGATCGTGAAGCTTGAATTATCTAATAACCGGGAAATACGTAGGACGGGCAGATGGTGTACTTTGGGAAAAGTTAACACAATTTTAGGTATAGGCCAGCTGCTTAGAGATATTTTGGTTTAAAGGGTGTTTTCGAAAATACGCAATAATCGACGGCAGAGGTATTGTAACGAAAATTCAAAACAGTTTTTACGACTTGGGGAGTTAGCCCCTCGGTTTGGATAAAATAAAGCAAGGGAAATCGTTAGTTTCCATTTGTTACGGAGGTAACATTGTAGCCTGAAAGTTTTAGAAAATTTTATAGTTGTTGTTGTAAAATCTTGACCATATGTCGCGATATTTATTTCTGAGAAAGCAGATGTTAAATTTGAAATTTGTAAACATTTTGCAGCTGCAGACAGGAAACATTTGACAAGGTTTTTGTAAGATTTTAACCAATCTGGGAAATTCGTTTACAAATGGAAAACCCAATAGGATTAGGGTCCTACCCAAAATTGGGAGGTCCAGCCGGACCCCGGATTTTGGTGGGAGGAGTTTGAACTTTTAAAACTCTAGGACCAGAGGAAGTGGGAGAGCAGTGATAGAGAGGTAGAGAACGATAACGAAAACCTTAAAATTGGAAGCGTTTGGGCCTTCCCCCCCCCCCCCCCGCCGAGGATGCTGTGGACATTGGTTGAGTTTATAGCTAACTGATTTAAAGAAAACTCCGAGATGATCGAGTGGTGAACTATTGTTGTGTTAGTGTAACATCCTTTTCTCCGGAAATGAGGCTCTTAGTGATTTAATTTCTGCAAAAAATTAGCTGAACTAAAAGTTCAGTTTGTGGATTTTCAGTGCCCGCGATTTAATGTGAACTGTGGACAATCTGCACTCCTGTGTGGTTCTTTCCAATACTGTGCCTTTTACCGGAAAAATGAGGGTCCTTGTGATTTTTGCAAGTAAGTCAACATTAATATTATACTCCGCTTCCTCTCTCTCTCACCTCTCAAAAGGTATATCGATTTAATTAGGTATGCCAAGTTTGGCGAAAGTTGTTATCAGACCTCTCAAAAACTACATTCATAATATTTAATAGAATGTTATTTAAATGATTTAACCCAGAATTTTAAATTAAGATAAATTTTAAGTTAGTTATGGATAGTTTAAGATTCCAGTTAATCATTGCCAAATATTTATTGGCACGTTATGAGTACGAATCTCTTAAGATTAAACACAAATTAAACATTATTAAACTTATGGCTTTAAAAATTAAGATTCATCAAATGAGTAGGTCTGGTGATAGCTATTCGCTTGAGTGTTAAATAACATGATTTAACAATTATTTAGTAATTGTGTTCGTCTTGTATTTGGTCAGTTATTTATATATATATATTTATTAAGTAATAATTAAATGCAACACCTAAACATTTGTCCAAATTTTGTTAGATGGAGACATAATATGACTGAGTTATAAATATGTTATGTCCTTGTAAGTAAATTTTGAAATTAATTAATTGGATGGACGATTATGTATATCCAAATACAATATAATTATATTATATTGTTAGTCAGTTAAAGAAGTAGTGATGGAAAGTTGGGTGTTGCATTTTCCCTTTAAGTGTATTCTCAAATAATAACTAGTGTCAAGCTATTTAGGAAATATTCTAAGTTGTTATAAAATCAAATGTATACACTCTTGCACATTATTTAAAATTAAGAACTCTTGTAGTTAAATCCACTAAAATATTTAATAAATATTGTTTTGTGAGTAAATTAATATGGCTTCCTTTGTGTATTTTCAATGATTCTGTCCTGAGTCTTGGGTTATTTAGGAGTTAAACAACGCAGAATTTATATCTGTTATGAAAGTACTAAGGCTATACGTAGGCTAATATAGTTCAATTATAAAAGTTATTGAAAATTAACAGAAGGAGTAGAGGCTACGTAGCACTTACATTTATTTAGACTTAATTTAGAACTAAATTTTAAATGTACGCATTACTTTAATATTTTAAAATTAAATTTAAGCTGACAAATTATTGAAATTCTAATACTTCCAAAAAAAAAATTGAATTTCTGTCTACTAAAGATTGATAGAACACTTTCGCCGCAGAAGATTTTTGTTATCAACGGAATGAGTATATTAAAATATGCAATCAATAGTAAACTGTTTAATAAACCAGAAGATAACTGCAATCGCGGTACAGAGAACAGGAAATTTACTTTAAAAAAATTGGTACTCTTTTAAGAAAAGTAGAAGGGATGTTTAAATAAAAGTATAGGAGAATTCATAGAGCTAAATATATCTTTAAAACATACTACATCCAAAACTTATTCAAGAAAAAGCATACAAACTTCATTTTAAATGACTAATAGATCAGGTAGCTAAGCTCATTTCTCTTATTCAATTATGGATTTTACATAGACAAAAAGTAAAGATCACACATGGATAAGGGCCGTGTGGTAACTCCACAATCAGCATTCAGCACATGTAATCTATGAGAGTACAAGTTCGATTTGTTTTTAAAAAAAACTTTTATAATGAAATTGAACTATAATATAATATTCAATAATTATGTTTTGAAGTTTAAATGACTCCTTTTATATACAATAAATTATGTTTTTTTACTAATAATGAAATGTAACAACTATATATGTGCAGAATTTTCATTCATCAATTTCAAAACAAAACATTTAAAAAAGTTTAACTGGTTATTTAAATATAGTATAGAATTTAATATATAATTTAGATTTTTTGCAAATGTTTTGAAAACTTATTTGTGCTACTATATTACATGACTAGATTATGATTACTACTGACTAGACCATAACTAGATTAGCTCATGGCTAGACCATAACTAACTAGCTCATGGACCAAAGTTAGCTCAATGTGTTTTTTTTTTGTAAAAAAAAATGGAAAATGTGCCATCAGACTTACTTTTATAGAAGAAATCAGAAAAGCACTACTCCGAAATCCTCTCTTCCCATTAAAATACAACTACTCCAATACTCTTCTAAATAGTGGAATAACAGTAACTGAAAATGTGCTAAGTTGCTTCGTCTCAAGCCGGAAACTCTTCCAAAATCTTGGTGTTGTGTTACCCACTCACTATCAATACAAGTGCGGCCCTAAACTCTTATCTTAGGTCATAAATCTGTTTGCACCCCCACATTCCCAAATGAAAGGATTAGGGGGGACCCCTGTTGACACAGATGGTTCGTTAACGGGTTTCAGTTTGGAAATGCGAAAGATTGAGGTGAATGAAACCCAGTAATTCCTCCAAATAACAGTTTTCGGAAGAGGTTTGTTTCAGCCGATTCAACTCAACCATTTATATGCCAGTAGCCCGCAATGTTTGTATAAAAATATATGTATTGTGATCAAAATTTATACACGAATATGTTTTCGGAAATTCTGAAAAGAAATCTGATGTTTTCCACCTTACAAAATGCGTGGTTAAAAAATCTGACCAAAATAACACCATAACCAAATTATTATACGATTTTTTTTTCTTTTTTGCTTATAACTATTCAAGCGCATATCTTTTGCAGAATATATCCTCATACGTACATACCCCTTTATCACCCTGGAAAACATACATAGACTTCTCCTAAAAATCCAATTTTTCTGAAATAACATAATTTATCTCTTGTGCACATTTTCTTGTAAATTATATTTATTTTTACTATAAAATTCTTTAGAACTACAAAAAAAAACCCGGTTTGAATCAGTTAATTTGTTTAACCAGCTTATTTGCAATTGCTGCAACCAGCCTATGCGTTCTCTCAAAGGGGCCCCATCTATTACTTATTGTGCCTATCTAATTACTTAAAAAGGGCCCTATACTTATCAGTGGCGGATCTAGGATTTTTCTGGGGGGGGGGGGGGGGTATATTTTCATTTAAAATTATTTTTAATCAAAATTAGCTTTAATTTTAATCATTTTTTATTAGAATTATTTCTAATTAAAAATATTTTTAATTGAAATTATTTTTAATTTAAATTATTTTTCCATTTAATTTTCCATGGTAAATACATATTTTTACTATTATTTTTTTTTACTAATTACCATTTATAAACTAACTTTAGTACTTATTTTACATACTACAGTTTGTTTTGGGCTGGGGAGCCTAGTCGATTAAGGCGTTCGCCTTGTACGAGGAAGGTCCCAGGTTCGGGTCCGGGCATCGCCAAAATAACTCCGACCTATAAAACGGCCGTGCAGCTAAAAATGTCCGACGAATAATACCCCGTGTAGAGGGAGTACACGTTAAATATGCTCCAAAGTCCCGACGCTGCGTACGATGTCACCCTAAACGGTTTCGTTGGGGTGCCTACTCGGCTCGCCATTTGATTGTGGTTCTAAATTACGACGCCCGTCGCCAATAGTCCTCGGGTAACTCTAGTGCGACGATAATTCAAACTAATCTAACCTAACATACTAATGTTTGTATTGTTAAATGGATAAATAATGCTTTTTTAAATAAAAATTAAGTAAAATAAATAAGAAAAATCAATTTGTTATAGCATGTTTTTATTCAAAATTTAACTACTTAGTATGCTAAATACAAAACTAATTGCACAAAAATTAGATTTTAAGAAATTAGTGTATACAACAACAGGTTTGAAACAGGTATTAGCGAAGTATTTCATGAAAATAATAAATAAAAAGTTAATTCAATTTTTTTTTTGAAGATGCGAAGTAGCTAACTTATAAACAAGGCAAACAATGACTGTTTATCTTGAAAATCACGTAGTAATTTGTTAGAAACTAACCAATTAATTAAACTAAACAACTAAACTCTTCGGGGCAACAGCCCACTAGTGGATCAAGGCCTGCCGTGCCCAATTCAGCTTTCGTGACCAAGGGCTCTGGGGTGCTAGGCATATGTCCCGGTTAGGTGGTCAACCTAAAGCGGGACCCCCAGATTTAGTGCGACGATAATTCAAACTAACCTAACCCACATGATAGTCTTTAAAATGCCACCTTCACAAGTATTATAAGTCAGCAACTTCAAAAATTTTAACGTATATTTCTTTTTATATCATTGAGGCAATTGAAAACAAAATAAGAAGAACTTATTGATTAAATATAGAAGCTTATAACTTACTCTTATTTTCCAATCTTGCTCTAATGAAATTTGATAGTAGAGAAAAAGCGCGAAAACTCCTTAATTGAAGTACACTTATTTTTACTTAGATAATGTAAGCAAACTAAAACCCTTAAACGTTCACAAAATATTCATCGTTAGATAGTACGTGTGGAATATAAACGGCGCCAACCCCCAAATAAATAAAAATAAAAATTATTTCCCAAATCTTATTCGCGCGGAATTTTGTGATTGGCTGGTTTTCGTTATTCCTTTTCTTCATTTTATTGTGACCTTCAAAGATTTGTGAACTCATAAAAAAACCGACAAAACAAATGAAAAATAAATCGGCACCAACAGTTGAATACTCTTTCTATAAACTGTAAAAATAGTTATTTGCTCTAACGCTTTATCAAAAAATTTGGTTGAAAAAGAAGTTTAAATTTTTGTCTTAATTTTGTTTTAAAAAACAAGTAGGTTTGTAACAGAATCTGTCACTTAACTCGCTTCCACATATTTGTGTTTAACAGGAAAAAAACGCGCCAAATACAACATTAATTCTATATTTAACATTTACAAGCTAAATTTGGCTAGTTTCATTTATTTTATTTCGAAAATTCAATAATTATTACTTATCGTTTGCAAAAATCAATTTATATTTTAAAGAATAAATATGTCATATTCCTCGCTTTTAAATAGAATGAAAACATTTCATATCAACATACAAGGATTCCGTAGTGAAATATATTTGACGTCATTTCAAACTGATCGATGTCGCAAAAATAAATTTATTTTAATTATTGTCTAAAAGAATTAAAGTTTCTCGAGCGATTGTTGCGAATGGCAAATGTGATTTAATTCTAATAAAAACAGGGCCTTTAGCTATTTGTAATTCAAAGTTTTAAACGCCAAAATTAACTATTTTCATTAATCTTCTTTCTCAGATTTAATAATTAGACTTTATCGTTTGCTAAATTTGTTTAAAGTTCGAAGAATAATTATGTAATCTTTTTAATAAATATTTTTGTCGCCACAATTTCCCATTTACATTTCTTTCGAAAATTCACTTATTTATAGTTTGTTAAATTAATTTACAGTTAAAAAATATATAATTTGTACAATTGATGCTTTAAAAATAAAAGCGAAACTTAGCATATTTTTTTATGCCAAGTTAGAATTCTCTATGCATCTTTCTTCATACATATATATAGAACCATTAAAAGAACTCTATTGTGATAATACAACAATCCAAACCGAATTATATCACATAAATAAATATTTTTTCAAGTGTGTTTATTTTTATTTTAACAAAAGTTTCTCGTACGTTTAACGAAATGGCAACAGTGAAAATATTGAATAAAAATGGAATTTGCATGTTATTTCAATGTAGATTAAATTTTTAGTTATTTAAATTTAAAATTAGCTTCTAGTTTAAATTTTTTAATGAAATTTGGCATGTAGCCAAATCTGATTTTTTGCTTCAAAATGACGTATCCCACTTGTCTGTGGGACTTGTGGATGACAACAGTGAAAATATGAATAAAAATAGAATTTGCATGTTATTTCAATGTAGATAAAAAAAAAATTTAGTAATTTAAATTTTAAATAAACTTCTAATTTAAATTTTTTAATGAAATTTGGAATGTAGCCTAATCTGATTTTTTGCTTTAAAATGACGTATCCCACTTGTCTGTGGGACTTGTGGTTCTTTCTGTGAAAGTGGGTGACAGACGGACTGAACGATTATAAAACCTTCCACTTTTTACGTTATAAACGTAGTGTGGAAGCTAAAAGACGGTCAACAGAACTTGAGGGGGGGGGGGGGGGGGGGCGGCCCCCGCGCCCCATGGCTAGATCCGCCACTGTGTCTAACTAGCTTAGCTATATAAACTGCTAACCAATCGCAGACCATAAGTAAATTAAGAATTAAAAAAAAAATCAGGCGAAACATAAATAATCAATTTGTTTTTAAGTAATCGAAAATAAGTTAGTTGAAACATTATCGATTTAGCTACTTTTGAATTTGAAGATCTATTTTAATATCCACGTGAATTTTATAAAAACTCAAAAAGTGGACGCAGAGAGAGATTTTGTAATTTTGCAAGTAAATCTCAATCATTTTTAAGACATTTTACATTGAAAAAAATTCAAGCACTGTATTACATATGGTATTGAGATGACAAGAGATTAATGAAATAGAAATTAAAAATATTACACTGAAAAATTTCTTATTAATAAAATGGTTCTATGCATTAAAATTAAAAGTATTTCACAATGTAAATTATAATTATCTTACCTAAAACTTAGTTGCGCCTTAATTGGAATACTTGAATATTTATTTTTCTGCCACCTGTACCAGTTGCAAATTATAAAATTGTTCAGAAAGAAAACTAGATAAGATATGGAATTATTCGGGGATTCCCCTTTTGCAGTCTCCTTCTCCTACCTTCCTACCAGATGCTTTTTTCTTTAGAAGGCCGTCAACCTCATCCAAGTCGCCAACTCCCTCACGGAGGGAACGCCAATCCGATCAGGTCAATCCGATGGTGATTATCTGAAGAATCATGCAACCCCAAAACAAAGCGCCTGAGGTTTTGGCGATTTTCTCCTTTTTAGAGTTTATAGGGAAAGAAAAATTGATCTTAAAATTTTTATAATCATACATCTTATATATTTTTTTTGTTTATGTGAAGTGCATTAACGAACCATTATTTTTTTAAATAAAAGTTAAATAATAAAATATGTGTTTTATTATCCTATCAGTTACTTTTTCCTAGAATTATTTTCTTTTTTTTGGGGGGCTGTTTTAAACCTTAGGTTTCATTATACAGGGATGAAGTCTGACGTTTTAATAAATTAAATACTATTAAAATAAATAGAACTATTTAATTTATTTATAATTTAATAAAAATTAAATTATAAATAAATTGAATAGTTGTAAAGATGATCAATTATTATCTTTTAAGAAGGGGAGTCGGATGGATGTTTGGGTTAAAAATTTCTATTTTCTGTTTTTCTTTTATTTTTAATCTGCATATCTATAGTTTTATTTTAAGACCAAGACTATTGATTTCTGTTTAGTGGTTATCTTTTTATAAGCTTTTTTCATCAACTCTTTATATCAGTTCTTACCTATACAGGGCCGTCGCTAACAAAAATCGACTGGGGGGCGTTTAGCACACTTTTGCCGAATAAATATTAAATTAATTTTTTTTTAATTTTCATAAATTTAAAAAATTAAAATTTAATTACTTTTAATTAAACTTTTAGTAATTAAAAATTATTAATTGCCTTTAATTAAAATTTTATAATTAAAACCTACTAACTACTTTTGATAAAAATGTAATTGCTTTTACAAAATTACGTATTTTTAATGCCTGCATTTTACATACTTCTTCATTCTACATAAAACTTATTTTACATCAATATGTGAATCAATTTGTTAATGTAATTCTATTATTAACTACTATTTTATGATAATTAATTAATAATGATATAATTTTTATTTATATAAAAACTTTTTTTTTATTTACTGTGTGTGTAAATTAAATTGGTGATTTTTATAATTTATTTTTTAATATAAACTATGGGGATTTAGTTTTATATTATTTAAGAGTAATTAGTTAAATAAATAATTAATTGATATTTTATATATTTTTCAATAGAAACAATGAGAATATCTACAGAATTGTACAAAACAAAAATTAATTGACTTCATCACTTCATGAAATTAAGGAAAAGTATCTTTGACACGCAATTTAGATGTAAAATTTACATTTGTCATTTTCTATTTATAATTATAAAATTATATTTTTTTTTATTAATTTAGATTCTTTTAAAGTACAAGTACATTTTTTTAAATATGTAATTTAACTCCCATAAATGATACGTTTAATTAGATAAGTAACTTATAAAATAAATAATAGTAAATAAATAGTAATAAAAAATAGTAATAAATAATAGTAAATAAATAGTAATAAAAAATAGTAATAAATAATATAAATAATCATAAAAATTAGTAATTTCAAACCTCATTTACAACGAACAATCCAAGTTTCCTTCTTGATATGCTTGCTGGTTGAAGAAGCATTATTTTTTTCCGATTGCTCTTGTTCTATTTTTTTGTGTTAGCCGCAACATTCGTAAAGTATAAATCAATAGTATTTGATTTTCTTTTAGTTCCAATTTCAGTTTTAGAAAACAAGTAAAAAAATAAAGGCAGCTGGAGTTGAGTGATTGTTTTGAATAATGATAATCATACGAGCAATCATCGCGTCGACGAAATAAACAAAAACAGTGGACACGATGCGTCTTGTCTCTCAAACTCCGCTTAAAAAAGTAAGTTAACAAAAATAAAGGTACAAGATTTCTCGAGATCACGTGACCTCCGCAAGTGGCCTATGAAAGTATTGAAATTGAAGGACAAAATTAGCAAGCAGTTTAACAACAAAAGGCAACTACCCAATTGGACCCAATGTATGCCCCCTTATGTGACCCGACCCGTGTCGCCGTGTGTGGTCATCAGCTCATCACTACTTTTATCGCTAAGAAAAAATCACACGTCTGCATGGACGTCTGCGTAAACTTATCCAACAAAAGGCTGAGATGTTGAGATTCCGACAATAGTAAAGATCTCGAAAGCTTCGTCTACGATCTGCGGTTTCTTGAAAGTCCTTTTACTTTCCCTTTTCGGAACAATAAATAAAAAATTTCTTGAGAAACTATACGAATTGATGATACTTTGGATCTTTTCCCACAGAAAATAACAATTGTAGTGTAACTCTAAGTAACGCTTGTCTAGACACCTTTTGTGTTTTGGGAAACACAACCCACAATCCCAATGAGGCTGTAAAGTCATTTAGATATCCTATATCAGACTTCAGAGTGGTGGGGACAAGTCTTCCCCGAAGCTTATTCCTTCAGGGTCCTGGCCAGGGTACCCTTTGTAGAAATACGACGATGCATCTTTCAAGCTTTGGGGGAAGATGAAGGGGGGACAATTGTTGGACAATTGGACCACCCCTACTCTCAAGCGCGTCATGTCTTTTGTCTGAGTGGTGTAAGCTTTTTGGGTGTTCCAGGAGAGATTTTTAAGTTTCTATCTGTGGACTAGGGTGTAACGTTGAATTGCCATTTGCTGATATGATAGCTGATATATTTATCTACTATTTCGGGGCCTATGCGAAAGCTATCCCAAAGATCATCATTTTTAATTAATCATTAATGAATATTTTAGACTGTTAGTTCTCAATTTTTTGAAATTTTTAATTCCTGCTCCAATTTAATACTTATAAAATTAATATAATTAACTTTACCACTACATTATTCGATTCAATAAATTTAAATGGATATTAGATAAAATTATTAGTAATTGAATAACTAAATTAACAATACTTGTTAACGAGAACGTGAGAAAGATGCTTCTAGATACTGCTTGAGTGGTTGAGTAGAGTTTATAACGTTATAACACTTTCAATATAGTTGCGTTTTTTTTGTCACAGATCTCCAAATTGGTACATTTGACAAACTTTTAATAATATCCCCTATCAATCTGTTATGATTAATTATTCCCAATTATTTCATAAAATTTTTACATTAGTGATGTTCATTACATATATTGTGAATATTTTCATTTATATTCATTTATTTTTCATTTATATTTCATTTCTATTGATATTTTTAAACCATAGCGAGGAGAACCACTGATATAATGAGAACTTCGGCTCACTGAAGCAGAGAGCACCGAAGTCCAGATCAAGCCTTCAAATTACCTTATTATTGAAAAAAAAAACTGGATTGAAATGAGCAGCAAACATTCAAATCCCAATATCTCCAACTTTGACTTAAGCCACTTTTATTTATATGGTTCGCGAAGCTAACTAAATCCTGTATGTTAAGGTTTGAGTGCAAAAGTGGCTTAGGTTAAAGTTTGAGATATTGGGTTTTAAAAGTTTGCCCTTCAAATATAAACCTCAATTATCAATACTTTTTATACAAAAAATGTCATTTCTTTTAAAGTTTAATATTTTCAAACAAAATTTTTTCGGGAAAAAAACTTTTTATCTAGAATAAGTGTGAATCTCATAGGGATGGGGCTAAGGGGGCCATAAATCCGACTCTGGATATCCTCACATGAAATAATAAAATAAATAGAAGGCCATCTATTATCATCTGTAAGACGTGTAATTTAAATAACTTGAAAGCATTGTGAATATTAATAAACAAATATCAATAAGCATTTGTGCTATACTGTTTAAAAATTTTCTATTAATGTCTTACTAATTATTTATTAAATATAAATGCCAGCTGCCAGCCATTTCTAAAATTTAACGAAAGACTCTATGGTTTGTCATTAGTTTTGCGAGTCGGCATTTGCGTTGTGTTCGGATTTTGATGTGTGCACACATTTCACTAAAAAATTTCACAGTTCGGAATTAAAATGAAAATGACAAAGGTTTATAAAATTTGCCGAATGACTTTATGGTTTGTCAAGGGTTTTGTAAGTCGGCATTTGCGTTGTGCTCGGATTTTAATTTGTTTCACTAAACAATTTCACAATTAGGTAATCTGTATTCAAATAAAATGACAAATGTTTATAAAATTTGCCGAATGACTTTAGGGTTTGACAGGAGTTTTGTGAGTCGGCATTTGCGTTAGGTCCCGATTTTAATCGGTGTACACATTCCACTAAATAATTTCACTGTTCGGAATTTGAATAAAATAGATAAACATTTCAATTTGCCAAATGACTTTATGGTTTGTCAGGAGTTTTGTGAGTCGGCATTTGCGTTGTGTCCGGATTTTGATCTGAGCACACATTTCACTAAAAACTTTCGCAGTTCGGAATTAAAATAAAAATGACAAATGTTTATAAAATTTGCCGAATGACTGTTTTGTCAGAAGTTTTGTGAGTCGGCAGTTGCGTTGTGTCCGGATTTTGGCCTGTGTGCACATTTCACTAAAACTTTCAAACTTCGGTATCAAAATAAAAATGACAAACATTTCTAAAATTTGCCGAATAACCATTTGGAAAAAAAACTTGGGGGGGCGAGACGCCCCCTTCGCCCCCCGCTCGCGACGGCCCTGTACCTATAATACCTAAATTTTCTTTTGCGTTTCCTGAATATAAGGTTTTGCAACGGTTAGGAACATTTTTCTCAGGAACTATAAAAGATATCAACATTTAGTTGATAAATCAAATACATTTTTTTTTTGGGGGGGGGTAATACATATTTTTAAAAAATCACTGTAAAAGTATTTTTTATACTGTGAAATATCCTCAGTTTAAATCTAAGAATTATATGTAAGGAACAAACTATAAAAAAAATTCATAATGATATCTCGTATAGTTCCTGAGAAAAATGTTCCTTAAGTTAGTCAAATTAACATGGGCGAAAAAACTACTATATATATATCGTCTTTTAATACAGTACGATGAACAAGGAAACATCAAAAAATTTCGAAATTTTGGAAAAGGAATCTGGAAAAGAACCCAACTCTTGTAATGAAGGTTAAGAAAGTCGTGGAAAAGAAACCTGGTATTTCAGTGCGCCAAATCGTCCGGAAATTGAAGTTATCTAAATCTTATGTGCATAAAATCGCATCATTAAAGACGATTTGAATTTAAAAGCTTTTAAGGAAAAAAACGTTTTCGAAATTCATAAAACATCAAAAACAACGAACAAAGAAGAACTGTTAAAACATTTATCGGAAACTGATTCCTTTTAATTAGTACTTGATTTAATACATGAGCTTAAAATACGTTTTTTTAATGTTAAACTTTAAATAAAAAAAAAGCAGCTAAACTAACGATAACATTTTTCCATATATAATTTACAACAATCTACTCATCTAAGAATTAAAAGTAGTTTAAGTTATGTTCGGTGAACCCAGGTATACGGTGGATCTTGGTAGGCACGTCTCCCTTTTTCTAAGATTTTTTTAAAGCGAGTAGCAACAAAGAATACAAAAAAAAAACGCGGGGGCTGGATTTTAGTGGTATTTGATGTAGGGTTTTATTTTCTTGAAAAGTGGCTGGTACGCTATCTCACACTCACACATCATTGGGTAAAACTGCGACATTTTTATTTCTTGCTAATTAAATAGGGTGTTCATTATTTTTTACACTATTTTTTGTATTTATAGGCGATAAAAAAAACATTTAATGTTGTAGGAATAATAAAAAAAATCGAAGTTCCAATTTCGTAGGGATCGATGCTAGAACAGTGCAATTAGTTCTTTTAAAATTAGATATTCCAAACTTTCATATATTTTTTTCTTTCATGATAATAACGCAATTAGTTTTTTTAATCATTTTTATAAAATTAAATATTCCGAATTTTCATTTTAAAAACATTTATTTTGAAAAAGCCTTAGCATTTTGAAGTCTAAATGCCAAATTTGAGATTGTTTGAACTATACACTGATGTAAGGGTCAATTAATCACGTGATGCGATTTCGACGATTGTTTAACAATCCCATCACCTCGATCCCTCCTAACTTCCCGTAATGTTACGTGAGATTTGTAAATTCGTATTTTGATTTATATTTTGGTGAATCGTGGACGGTTTTCACAACACCGACATTCTGATATATGATTCGGAGAACCATGGAAAGTATCATGTAGGTGTTGTCAAACTTAAGGCGAGAAACATATTTTACTAGAATTTAGTTTCGCGCTATTTTACGCTGATTCTTTTGCGGTTAAAATTACGTGATATTTGACTAGGAACCCCCCCTCCCCCCTCAAAACGCATCACGTAGAGTGTGGACGTCCCCCTAAGGCTATGTCCTGACTACGCCACAAAGGCAACAAATGCCACAAGGGCAACAAAACTTGGCGACTTGGCAGAGTCAACCACCATGCTATTGCATGGCGCGCTTGGCGGTCGCCAAATTTTGTTGCGTTTGTTGCCTTTGTGGCGTTTGATGTCGTAGTGAGTACATAGCCTACAACATAGTACATACATACATAGTACATAGTACATACCTACATAAGAACTCTTATTTATGTGGTGCTGCCATCTAGGAGACAAATTATAAACTTATTTTAAACTTCGTTTCGGAATTATTCGCGCGTTTTTAACCTTCTCCATTGTCGTCGGCATTTTATTAGATAATTTAATCAATATTTTCTTCTAATAACCAATAGTAAATATTAGGTAACCAAGTAAATTTAATGTGACCCAAATCAGTTTATCTACATTTTTTTTTGCATCTATGCTTTTTAAACAAATTTCTAATGTTTCTAGTTAATAATGTTAAAAAAAATAAGATAATTTTGCTAACATAAATGAATGATAAGCTTAAAGAGAATTGGAATGGCCCTAAATTGTTTGTAGGGAAGTTTTTTTTTAATGGCACTAGCTATTCGTAACTTGTGATTCTTGTAACTCTAGCCGACTTTAATTCATTTGACTTGTAAGCTTTCCAGTCCTTAAAAGCTAATTAATAAGTGTATATTTATTAATAGACAATATCCATAAATAGACCTGAATTGTTTCTAAATAATAATTCGTTCACGGTACATTTTGTTTGATAATAAAATGTATTAATAAAATTACTTCAGCAAATAAGGAATTAAAACAATTTAATAAAAAAAGCACTTATTATATATAAAAATAAAACAAAACATAAAAATACTACAATTACAGCATTTATACAAATCTCATTTACAAAATATTTAATTTATACAAATTTTGTGTACAAGATATGTAATTTATACAAATTCCATTAAAAAATATTTAATTTATACAAATTTCATTTAAAAATATTTAATTTTTACAAATTTCATTAAAAAATATTTAGTTTATACCAATTTTATACACAAATATTTAGTATGTAATATAATATGCGCCGAAACTTGATGAATTCCCTGATGTTGCTTCCATAGCTTGGCAAAACCTTAAACCCACATCTGCTAAATCACAAGGTATAAGTTCAGCTTCAAAAAACTGATGACTGAGGGATGCGGTTGCACTGATTCTTGAGTTTGGATCTAATGTTAGTAACTGCTCGATAAGGTCCATTGCTTTGTCATCTTTCACAAAACGCTATAAAAAATAATGCATTTTAATTAAAGACATATATTATTTATGAATATTTTATTTTAAAAAGGGTGGGGGTAAAAAAAAAATTTATTCCTAACCATGTACTGGTTAATTTGAATTATTGCATAACAGTTTGAGTTTCCAAGTATAAATTAGCCCCAATCAAAGGTATATTTATCTGAGTTGTTACAACATTTGATTAATCTTAATATAACCTCAATGATTGTTCACTATATTACAAATTTATTTATCCCTACTATTTGGGAAAAAATATTCAAACAATTTTACATAAGGTACAACCAACAATGAAATTATGATTCGATATTGGGAATACTCTACACAAATCAATTATTGTCGATAAATAAACGAAAATCTTGTTCAAAATTTTGCTACCTTATATCTCCGACTGATTTTTCTCGTTCTGTCTCTAGGTAGGCGAAAGCTTGCAAATGCCGAAAGATTCTCTGAGTCAGGATATGACTCGGAATTGATGGAGCCACAGAGAGATGTAATCAGGTCCAACTGATTTATTTCACTTTCACCCTGGAAGACAGAATAACATGGGTAAGGGTTTGCTTTATTTGACAAAGATGTTTCCTGGTAAAATTACCAAATGCATTGGAGGTTTAAAATTTAAGAAATAAAACAGCAAGGATAAAATGCTTAAATTATAAAGCCCAGTGTAGTTTTGTTTAATAAAAAACATCAACTAATCTTTTTTTTTTTTTTATCCTACGCAGACCTAGGCTGTTCCGCCATTAGTCTATTACGGGTAGCCCAATACAGTTCGGAGACACACACAAAGTTACTAAATTTTTCAGCAGCAAACACAGCGGCTACGTCTAGAAGTCCAGAACACAAGTGCAAGTGGTCCCCACTCATGTCAGCAGTCATACAAAGTGGGCAAGTTGGAGAGTCCGCCAGACCAAATCTGTAGAGGTGCTTAACAACTAATCTTGAGAGAGGAATCTGGTCCTGGTAATTTAAAGTTCTATGTGATAATTGTTGATTTGAAAAATCGGCTAATAATTGAAATATATGCGAATAAGAAGAACTAATAATGGTCTTCAAGAGCATGGCTGCACAATTGTTGTAAATACGCAAATGCTTTTTTAATCACATTAACTGTAAATTACTTACTACTACAAAAACTACTTCCCCCTACTTGGGGAATATTAATTTTGAACTAACATTTTTGCTGTCAAAGAATATCAACACAAAAAACACCTCTTTAACTCCCCCTCTCCCCAAACTAAAAACTCACCAGTACTCAACAAAGGAAAGTAATTCATCTATATATTCAATCAAAATGTTAATTTCAAACCTGTAACCAAATTATAATCAAACCATATAAATAAAAAAATATGCATACCGGTAAAATGGCATTTCTCATGAACCACCATAACACAACCGGCCGCCCACATATCCAAAGCCGTCCCATAATTCCTCTGCAACAGAAGCACTTCTGGTGCCCTATACCACAGGGTTACCACTCTGGATGTGTACATAGCAGAGGTGTCATCATTTGGCAATGTTTCCTTGAGGAGTCTCGCCAACCCAAAGTCTCCAATCTTCAGTTCACCTTTTTTGGTGAGCAGGAGATTGGCCGGTTTGATGTCCCTGAAATTAAGTGATTATCATTAGTGATATGAGAAAATAAAATGTTTGCTTAAAATGTGTCACTGACTAAATTTAAATATATTGCTATGCGATTGTTGAAATATATCTTTCTTGTTTAAATCTGAGATTGACAATCTGTTAAACCGAAACCTCCAATACAAGCCCCCTTACGTAATTTCTTATCGCAAGTATTGTATGAAAGTTTATTGCAATTTGAGATCAATGTAAAATAATAAGCTATTATGGGATACTACAACACCATCAAATTTTAAAAAAAAAAAAAAACACAAAAATTATCACATATTAAAAGAGCAAAAAGCACATCACTAAGCTAGTTAAAATAATTTGAAGCTAATTTTATTTCTAAATCACTCAATTTTTTATTATTTTAAAACTCCTTTTTTTTCGATTTAGTATTTATTTAAAAATATTTAAGCCTTTCCGTATATGCATAGAACGATGTATTTTAATTTATAATAAATATTTTTTTGCAAGCCGCTTATCATTTTTTTTTCAATGTTAAATGTAAGTTTTATTGTATTTGAAAGTCATTTACCTGTGCATGACTTCAAGTTGGTGAAGATGTGAAAGTCCTTTAAACAACTGCTTGAGTATGGCTTTTTTTTTTCAGGCAATGAAAACTTGATGTTTCGGCACCCCAAAATATATATCTGTGATAAGTCATAATCACAAAACTCCAGAACATGGTAAAAAATTGAATAATCTGTAAAAGAAAAGAATATTATTAACCTAAAATATGTAATTAAAAGTAATATATCTTTAAATTTTTAATACCGTAGAGTCCCGGTTATCTAGATTCCCAGTTATCCGAAATTCGGCTTAACCGAAAGGCTCCGGAATTTTTTTTGTATGTGCTAAAATATGAAGTGTACGAATAAATAAATACACAAGAGATAAATATGTACTTACAAAGTTGGATTTATTTATCAAAATATGCAATAATTTGTTTTTTTTACTGCTCAATTTGGGTTCGTTTTAAAGCAGCCCTGTCCCACCTTCTTTTAAACAAGAGAACGTCTGAAGTACTGGCTTCATTTTGCGCTTCTATTTATCTAAAGGGTCTAATCTAAGATTTTTGTAACGAGGTAAACACTCTATATGACATCAAATTTTCTCTTCGTTTTTCTAGGCGTGAAGTGGATGATTCCCGATTATTATAAAATTCTTATGGAATCTCGATTAACCGAAAGTACTCCGGTCCTGTACCTTTCGGATAAGCGGGGCTCTACTGTATATTTTAATATTTATAGTTGAATCTTTGTAAACAATTAATAATTCTTATTTTAAAATATGGGCTTGTAAAACAAGACTTACAACCAACATTTCATTAAATTTATACTATGCTAAAATCTTAGTAGTAGTACTTACCAACTGAAGGAAAAGAATCTGATATTTTCACAAAATTCTTATGCCTCATGGCAAACAAAGTCAGCATCTCTCTCTTGGCTAAAATTTTGTGCTGAAACGGAAAATATATTAAGCATGATAGTGTCAAAAGACATACTATAAGATATTTTCAAAGTTTAACATAAGATATTCGTAACTTGTTTTAGCTTTCATAAATCAGTAATAATCTGCTCTTCAGAAAACATTTAATATATAGCAGCAATTTCATTCAAAAAATACGATTGTATTTGATGTATACTACAGGGTGCGCAGCGGTGCTTATTTTTAGTTTTCGATTTTAAGGGCCCTTAAAGGTGCTTACCCAGTAAACAGTAAACTGTTGGCCCAGCAGTTGATTAACTGCTGTTAGTGATGGTTTCGTGCTTGTGCAGGCATATTTCTGCTGGAAAGTGTACCTTTACGTTGCTGGCATATGTGTGTTGATTATCTGTTGGCAAATTGTTGGTGGGCTTCTGTCAGTCTATGGGTGGGCTTCTGTCAGTATGCTGGATTAGTGATGTCGTATTTCTGCTGAGCCCGTGTTAGCAAACATCAGTTTGAGAGTAGTTGTGATTGTGAGCATGCGCAGAAAGGTAATAATGTTTTGGCAAAAGATTTTCGAACGATCACCTTTGTTTACGGTTTTCAATTACAACTTGCCTTTTTTAAATACTTTCATCTACAGATTAGTATATATGAACAACATTGACAGGTAATTATAAAAACAGGTAATTATAAACATTTTATTAGTAGCATTTTTATGTGTTTAGTAAATAAAAAGTGAGGTCATTAGTTAATATTATATGTTTGTGCAAGCGTAGTGTTCAAAGTAGAATTTTGATAATCAGTATAGTTTTAAACGTAGAATTAGATTAATTTGATTTTATTTTGTGTTAGTTTGTTTTTCACTGTATTTATTGTATTTCCTTGAGTAAATGCACTGTTAGGATTATCATAAAGTTGCAAGCCTGGCCATATTTGTTTCAGTGAATAGATTTTAAATTATGAAATCATCATAAAATTTCCATAAATCATGCTTTATTTAAGTTGTTTAATTTTGTAAAAACTATAACTAACAAAACGGATATCTATTCGGGTAATTTTAGATAGTAGGGCTTCCCAATAGTAGTAACTGAATGCAATTAAAAAAACTTTTTTTCTTATTTCTATACCTAATTTTAAAACAAATATTATTCAATAACCATAGTTGTTCCCTCATAGAAATACTAAATAATTTTATAAATAAATTGAATGAAATAAATATGCATTATGTTTATATTTTCTTTTATTGAGATTCTTTTCTTTCAGTTTCTATACTTCAAACTCAAAAAGATTCAAAGCATAGATTGATCTAGAAGTGATAAGAAGAAAATTGTTATTAAAAATTGTCAAAAATAAATGTGTATTTTAAAATATAGAATTGAATCTTGTGT
This sequence comes from Oedothorax gibbosus, assembly GCA_019343175.1. Lineage (NCBI taxonomy): Eukaryota > Metazoa > Arthropoda > Arachnida > Araneae > Linyphiidae > Oedothorax > Oedothorax gibbosus. The sequence continues at coordinate 28,827,559 of CM033279.1, forward strand.
TAATTTTTTAAGTTAAAAATAATTATAATTAATGTCACTTTTGTCAGAAGTAAATATATTTAATAGCCATTCCGTCACCTCTACTATATTTGAAAATGTTATACAAGTTTTGTATTCACAAAAATACTCAAAAAATACACTGGGAAAGAGCTATAGGTTAAAAAAAATAAAACAATGTGTCGTCGGGTGAAAATAGCCCTTTTTTGTGTTTCTGTAAATTTAACCTTTCTTCATGAAATCTATAGGAAACTTATTTTTGATAGATGTATTTTATAGGACATTAAATTTCCTACGATTTGTAAAATCATTGTTTCTTGTTAAAATGAAGTCTTATGTGAGTTACGGCGATAGAAAGTCGTGGGAAAGTAACAAATTTTCGAAACACTCGATTTTACACCCTTTTTGCTGCTTCGTAGCTCTTTAACTGTTTGTCGTACAAAAAAAAACTTTTGGTACCTGTTTTGAAGAAAATTTTGTTTTCTACAACTTTGTGTCGACACGTTATATTCAAAATTGCTTAGGAGAAAAGTTATAGGCCAAAAACTGGAAAATGGGCCAAATTTCGAACGTTTTTTTAAGATGGCGGAAAAAGCAATAGAACGAGGATGACGAAAACTCACATTTATTACTACCTAGGGGTCACACACAACATATAAAAAAATCAGCGATACCGGACCTTTTGTATGGTAAAACTCCTTTATTCACTGGACTATTAGCTCAATCATTTTTATAAAATCTGAAGTAGCTTTTAACTAACAAAATATTTTTAGCTGCTAATATATACAAAATTACATTGAAAATATTCATTATAATTGCATAGTTCTTAAAAGAAATGGAGTTAGAAAACTACATTTTCACTTGTAAGGCCTCAACTGTTTAAGAAATAACTTTTGTTTCATTTACATATATTTTTAATTGCAAGGAAAACATGGTATAAAATCACATAAAAAAGAATGTCTTAAAAAGTACACTTGTTTTTAAAATAAAAAAAAATTATATTTTAGCCACATAAAAGGCTATACTACCAAAAACAGTCATTTAAGGTGCTCGAGGAGAGAAAATGACGAAGTTTAGAAGAAGACTTCAATTATTTTTTTGCCGATTATTGCCAATTATTATACATCGATTCCAATCAGTCTAACAACTGAATAGTTCTGAAATAGTACGACTAACTAAACAAAGCAAATACAGTACGATTGTGTTAGGTTGAAATATCGTTGCACAAGAGATACACAAGGCAAGAACTGTATAACCCATTTCTTTTTAACAAACTTGATCAAACAGCAAATTGTTTTTCCTTATCAAGGACTTTAAATGATTGATTTTGTAGTCATGGCGGATTTATGGGGGGATAAGGGGCTATAGCCCCCCCCCCCCCCCCATGAGACTCAAACTTATACTAGATAAAAACATTTTTCCCCCGAGAATAAATTTCGTTGAAAATTTTCAAAACTTTTTTTAAACGTTTTTTTTTTTGTATAAAAAGTATTGATAATTAAGGTTTATATTTGAAGAGTAAACATTCAAAACCCACCATCTCCAACTTTGACTTAAGCCCCTTTTGCACTTAAACATCAACACAAAGGATTCAGTTAGCTTCGCGAAGCATATAAATGAAAGTGGCTTAAGTCAAAGTTGAAGATGGTTGGTTTTGAATGTTTGCTCCTCAATTCAATACAGGTTTTTTAGTAATAAGGTAATTAGAGGGCTTCATCTGGAATTCGGTACTCTCTGCTACAGTGAGCCAAAGCAAAGACCTGATTATCAATGATTCTCCTCTTTTCGCAACTTTGACTTAAACCGACAAAAATACAGATAATTTCATTTATTTTGTTCCAATTTATAACTATAACGGTGAATTAGAATCTGATATGCTGAACATCAAACTATTATTGACTTAATTTGAACAAATTTATTATCAAATTGAAGACCTGTGGCGGATTTGAGGGGGGGGGGGGGGGGGTGACTCAGGAAATTATAGCCCCTCTCTTGAGACCCAAACTTATGTACAAGATAAAAGCGATTTTCGAAAAAATAAAATAGAAAAGGGGAAACAATTCAACGTGTTTTGAACTATCACTAGAACATAGAACTAATTTAGTTTGGAGTGTATATTTTTCACACTAATATGTTCTTCCAGCCCCCCCCTTCCCCTTTATACTCCATCGCATTGAATATCTTAGTTTTAGCAACCTGCGAGTCTTCAATTTTTCACAAGTTTATGGATGAGATTTTTGCTTCTAAAAAAGTTGTTACATTTTAGTTTGTGAAAAATCAATTAAAATAGTAATCGATAATATAGTAAACCAGCTTAAAACTTATCTCATCTGTTAAATATCCACCCCAATTTGTAGTTCTAGGGTTAAGATTCATCATTCTGATGAATTTTTATGATATAAATAAACTAATAAATATAAAATCTACTCTCTTTATAGCAGTAAAAAAATATATATTTTAAATTTTATCCTGATTTGACAAAAATAAACAGTCATGCAGAATTTAATTTTACCAGTCAAAAACTTCTTTTGGCCCTTGTTACCATTACCGTAAATATACATTAACAAATGAGATATTAAACAAATATTCACTGTTGAGTAAGTTATTTTAAAAGCATATTTATCAATTTTTAGAGTGTTCAATTAGAGTGTTTCACAAAAATCCCTAAGCTGGCCTCATTCTCAAGTTGAAACATATTCCATGCAAGCAAATTTCTCCTAAATTAAAAACTCAACCAATGAATAATTAACAGTTTAATTTACATTTATTCATAATGGTTAACTATCGATTAATAATTAATTAGCTCAAAACTTTAGCTGCGTCTTTGAGCATGGATTCTGGGCTTAGTTTATTTCTTGTCTACTTGCTTAAGCATCCAGAATTGTAAATAAAAATAACTAATTACAACATAATGTAATACTTTAAAAATTGACCCTAAAACACCCCAACCACCAAAGGTTTAGCCCTATTCTTTTCAGAAGTCAGAAGAAATTTCAAAGCTCGTCTGGTAACTTCGCATTGGGCTCTAAAAGGGTGTCCGTTATCAGTGACCCCTATTTTCTGCCCCCCACAAAGTTTGTCCAGAAGAGAGCATTCTTAGCATTTTCGGCCCCATGTGTTACGTAGCTGGACAAGGGCAGCGATAGACTGGGGCATAAAAGGCGTCTAGACATGATGGCTATTTAGGAAACATAGGCAATAAAAAGTGTTGTTCACACGGAGGCCTAAAAAAGGGGCTGTAAATTGGGATCTTATTGGACGGTCAGCCTTATTGTTGTCCAAATGTTCTACTCCTGTTTGCCTCCATTTTTCAGTAGCCAGACCAGAGACCACCTATGGAAGTTGCGTGATCTTAAATAATTCCTTCCTATTTGTGCTTTTTAAAAAACTTTTTACATATTGTTTTAAAGAGCAAACTAATTTTATCCAGTTTTTATTCTTATTTACTTTCTTTTGTTTTTTCCTCTTTTCGCATGTTAAAATTTTTCAAGGCTTCTAAACTTCCTTATACATAGTAATTTAGTGTATTTCCCAGAATAACAAGTTTGTTTTTCATTTAAAATAAGGTAAGAAATTACTAATTTATTTACTTTATTTTCAGTTACTTATATAATTAAATGCAAATTTTTTTTTAGGGAGTTTTTTTTTAAATATGCACTTCTTGTTAGCTTGTACTTCAAACAAATATAAATTAAAAGAAACATATAGTTCTAAATTGAAAATGACGGGTGGAAATTTTTCAATTAAATACTTAAATTGTGTACAACGTAATACTTTACCATGATTTCATGTATAAAATTATTTTGGTTGTACGATCTATGCTTTAATTGTTAGATTTTAAATATGTATAAAGTCAATTAAAAAATTTAATATCATTATAATTAATTTAGGTTAGTTAGAATAATACTTCACTAGAGCTAACGAGGTATTGCGACGGGCGTCGTATTTTCAATATACATCAAGTGACGACCGACACCTGAATAGCACCCAACGCAACTGTAAGGGCACATCGTACAACGTCGGGACTTTGGAGGTATTTAACGTGCATCCCTACAAGGGGTATTATAGGCGACATTTATGGCTGCACGGGCCGTTCATAGTGGAGTTTTTTGGACGATGCCCGCCAATTGGGACCTTCGCAAATTAATTAAACTTTAATAATATTAAAGCACCAAATGAACCATTCTGATAATTAAATAATTTACATATTGAATCATATTAAGTTTGTAGTAAAAATTTAAATCAAATAAAAACTATATTAATGTATTATTATATTAATTTTGAAATTACTAAGAAATATACATGTAACTAAATCAAAGTTAATGTTAATTAATTTTCAATAAATAAGTCCCCCCCCCCCAGCGGCCTTCATCCTCAGGGACACCCCCCCCCCCCCTGTTGAACTGATCCGCCATGTTGTAGTTAGCTGTGACAATTTGTTTAAAAAAAAATTATTCACAAATCTTTCCAAAAGTATATTTTCAACCAGCGTATCTCAAGTATAACAGGGTTTACTCTTAAGAGGGAGGATGGTAAAAGCAGCCACTAAAGAAAATTTTAAGAATTGCTGCCATAAATTAAAAAATAGATTTCAACTTACATTTTAGAAATCCTACATGGGTTTCTTAAGGGCAAATCAGTGGTAGTATTAAAAATGACGACAGGGAGCGACACGTGAAAGCTTACTTTCAGAAGCTACTTGTATGGAAATATAATCTAAATACACACCTTCAATTAATACTGCTAACACAAAACAGGCATATATTGCAATAAAATTGGTTATCAAATACATCAATGAGGGTTACAACACTAACTAGAAAAATGTATAAATACAAATAAAGCCATAAAAATATCTAGAACTTAAAAAAAATTACAAATGCAGATATAAACTAGGATGAATATACAATTTTCTCCATATAAACACTAAAAGTTCTTTTGATTTCTTGACAAATATGGAAGATACATTATAAAAAAGGCATTCAAAAGGCTCCAGTGGTGTCCATATTGTTTTTGAATTCCAATATACACTGCTCCCTGTAAAAACTCTTTATGGTGAACAATTTAAAGAACAAGGATAAAACCATTCTGGAAATTAAAACATTTACAGCTTGAAATTTGCTTTGTTTTTCCCACAGGCAGTATTCAGCTCTTCCTAAATTGTTTTTTTTATCTGAATTTTGTATATTAAAATGAAAGTGGATACATGTATCCAAATCAAAGTCCAATGCTTATTTTTATGAAAATTCCAGCGGCCTTCATTGCAATGTTGTAAACTGAATTGCATTCAGTAGAAAAGTTGTCAATTAAAGAGTTTAGGGGAAGAAAAGAACCCCTTGATTGCACAGGAATCTTCCCATAATCAGATCTCCTTGGCGGACGTTGGCAACAAAAAACCAGTTCCTATCTTGCTTTTTCTCTCATGGTACAAGCATGGGACTCGTGTCTAGTGTGAATCAGGTTTGCTGTGAAAGAAGAACCAAGTAAGAAAGCAGTTTCCACCATTTCAGGCAGGGTTGGCATAGGTTTTACCACCCCCGGTAAATACCATGGTAAAAACCGGCATTTACCGTCCTGGGTAAAATTATGTTTTTCCCACCTGGGAAAAACCTAATTTTTGAAACAATTGCTAAATTTTATTTAATAAATATTTATCATGGACTTAATATTTTTAAAAATTGACGAATATTCCTTAATTATTTTACATCTATGGTGATATAATAATCATGTACTTTTGTTAGTTATCTAAGAGTTCCCATCTGCGTAAACATAAATAATTATTAAAATACTAGGGGGCACGCCCCCTTTTCGCTATCGCTCGCCAACCCCGGGAACTGCTTGCGCAGTTCCCTTTGGATCGTTCGCGATCCAGGCTCGCTTCGCTCGCTCACCGTTCATTGAAATATTTTAGTCTAGCCTAAGGGTTAACCTAAAGTAGCATGTCCGTCATTTTTTTCGTTAAATGTGGTAACCCCGCCAAATTTGTATTATGGCAGCCAATAGCTACGAAAATCGCCACAGATAGAATTTTAAGCGAATAATTATCAAATAGTTCAGTTTTTTCTATGTATTCTGTTTGCATTAGAGAACTTATTTTGCTACTTTATAAGTTAATCCTGTCCATTTCATTCATCGTTAAGAATTCTTAAATCGTATTAATATATTTCAAATAGTATTCGTCATTAATTATAAAAAAACTCATTTCTTAAATTATTTTTTGTGCACATTGTTTTGAACTTGCAGCAAACTGTTGAGTTCGGATTTTCTTATTTTAAAATATCGCTATGATCTGATCGCAAATGCCAAGATAATTTTTAATAAGGAAATCTTTCATGTTCTCTCAGCAGACATTTTCAGTTTTGAGCAGCATTTTAAGTAATTATTTTTTGTCATTTTACAGACTTGGCAAACGCTCGGTTTTTGTCATTTTGACTTGGCGACATTTTTCGACTGGAGCCAAAGCCGGAAATTGTCCTTTAGGTTAACCGCCTTTAGTATCCTTTTAAAATAACATAATTACAAATTAATGCTTATAAATTAATGGCTATCATTGCGAAAATATGTCGCTGCTTGAATAAGATCCATTTGTAAATAAATTGGAAACCGTGGTAGCCGTCAACGCTTAGAAACTATGTTTAAAAATAATTTAAATTTTCCCTTTTTTATTAACAATAGTGTTTGGTAGTTCAGTCGGTAGATATTATAATTCAAATTTTCAAACTTTAAACGTCCCTAATATTATGCATGTTTAAACTTAAACTTACTAATTCTATCCTAAAGTTGTTGTTTCAAACACTTTTTTGTTGTTTTCAGTCGGCCATTTTGAAATTAGTAGTATTTTTGTTCATTTCGATTGTTGCCATTCCAGAGATAGAAATATAAGGAAATTTGGGTGCCGTATAAGAGTATTATATATATATAGATTGTCTGTGGTAAATATTAATTAAAATATTGTATAGGATAAATAACTATTGAGTTATGAAGTCTACTTAAGCTAGAAATAAAATCAAACAACTTTTCTTGGCTTTGGCCAACTATATAGTGGGTGACTTTTTTTGTGGGGATGAGGGGGTACAAAAATAGTGAGCTTAATAATTGCAATCACAGCCAGAATACAAAGATTAGGATGTAAACAAAAAAGAAAAACTGGTATTTAATTTTTGAAAGCTTTTTAATAAAAAAGAATTTCCCAGATAAGGTATATCCCAGAAAGAAAGGTAGGGTCAAGTGGGGTAAGTGTGATAAGGTTTCTGAATTTTTCCTTTAAAAAATTAGTTCTCTGCTTCAAGTAAACTCCAAATCCTAAAATTGGTAGTGAATTATTATAAGAAACATACCTATGTAGGAAAAAATTTATGTCTGAATTCCAAATTTAAGTGAATAAAATTTGCATTTCAAAATCCATTGCTGTTTTATCACACTTACCCCACATAGGGGTAAGTGTGATTTTGATGTGAGTAAGTGTGATTTCAGTTGCAATAAGTGTTTTCAAGCCATATAAATTACCTAGCATAAATTTTTCTTAACAATTTATTATAAACATAAATTTATTAGCATTTTACATCTATATTAGGAAAAAATAAAAAAAATATTGAGAATTTTCGTTTTTGGTTCATGTTGTGATATAATAAACTTAAGTCAGGATGTAAAAGAAACAAACAATTTTAAGGTCAAAATACCTATGGTGCTATTCAATTTTTATTATTAGTTAGACTGCTTTTTTTTACAGATTGTAATTTTCAAAATCTTGCGAAAAATACAGACGTTCTCTTCGGTCCATATTTGGACATGGGAGATTCAAAACAATATCGTCCTCATCAATTATACACACGTCATCTATATTTGGCCATGAAAATGTTTTTGTTATTATGCTATCATATTTAAGAAATTTTACAGTAATCCCTTCTCGGTTCACCCCATTTTCAGACTGAACTTGTCCCAAAAAGTGCTTTACTGTGCGTTTTATATTAAAGGCAACAAGAATGTAGCATCCAGCAGAAAGGTCAGTTTTTGGTATTTCTAATTCAAAATCCTCTGGCATATTATGAAATGAAATGCCATTTCCTTTTATTCATCTTTTTTATAATAATTTATAATTTAATAATAATATAATACTTTTTTTATATTTATAAATGTTTTGCACAAGGTAAATGGGGTGTTTTGGATTATCACACTTACCCCATATCACTTATCACAGTTACCCACAACTGATATTTTGAGGGGTAACTGTGATTGTACTTCCATACTTCACAACATGTGAAATAATAAACCAAAACAGTTTTATATCTTTACCTTTATTCTTTTTACTAACAGAGAAAGAAAAAACAACATGATTTTTATAAAAATATGACACTTATGGAATTTGGAAGAAAACCTTTCGAATTAGAAAAAAAAACCAGACAGTTGCACTTAAATTCAAAAGCTCAAAACTATCTTTAAATTATTATTTAAAGTCAATATTTCTTTTTAGTTTAAGTATAAGTGGTCTAATGTTATATATTGCAAACTTTCAGATTTTTAGAATGATTCCCAAAGTTACAAGAGCTGTTTATCACACTTACCCCCTATCACACTTACCCCACTTGACCCTATTTCAAAAAAAAAAAAAAAATTAGAAAGAAAAAGGTTATTCCCGGTATTTACCAGTTTTTCCCGCTGGGATGGGAAATATTAGTTTTGGACGGGAAAACCCAACACCCAACCCTGATTTCAGGCGATTCGGGACCCCCAGCCCAAGGTCCTCTCTGCCTCGATGCGATGCCTATAGGGTCTCGGTACACATCTTGCGTTTGCGTACCTATGACCCTGGGGGTGTTGCCGAGGTTGTAAGTGTTCATGTTGTTGACCGGGGTTGCCAGGACGTCGTTGATGTCGTCGAGGGTGTAGGATTGTTGTTGAAGGTTGCCGTTAGTGTCGATGTCGCACGTGCCCCCCCCCCCCCCCAGAAAATGTAAAATTACACGGGTTGTTATTGAATTTTCTAATCAAATAGTTGGTAAATATTTTTTTCAGAATTTTTGGTGAGAAAATGTATATTTCACATTCTGAATGACGTCATAATCCAGAAGTCCCAAATCTGTCAAGGTCACGCCAAGTTAAAGAAAAGAAATAACGAAAACTAGCCAATCACAAAATTCGGCGCGAATAAAGTATCGGAAATATTTTTTTATTTTTTTGGAGGGTGGCGCCGTTTATAATTCCACACGTGCTATCTAACGATGCATATTTTTGTAAAAGTTTTATTTTTAAGGTTTTGAGTTATCAGGAGATTCCCCTAAACAGTATACTATAAAGTAGCAAGTCTCTATTTTTATATTTAATAATTATGTTACTTCGGCTTTTTTTTGCTTTACTGGTGGTCTTTAAGTGGGCATCCCTCAATGGGAATGTTTCAGATGATGTTACGCACTTGTTTTCACTTTTAGATGTCCTGCGGTTGCATTGGTTCTGTGCAAGCTGTCTTTAATAAATAATTTGAACAACCAATAGTACTGCAAGAAGTTGGCATTTTAAAATTTTAATAAGTAAAATATTCTTAAAAAACTCTTTTTCGAATACCATAACAAAAGTTTTCTATGGGAAGAACAAGAATGCCGAAAGTCTTAATTTTCACTCTTCTGGTCTGTTACCACTCGAGACGTAAAAGACGACAATTATTTTGTCAGTAAGTCTTATAAATTGTATTGTGATTCATCACTGCTAAGCACACAAACCTGAATATATATGTCTACCAACCAACCAACCAATCACTGCTAAACGGAGCCCGGTTGACCTAGTGGTTAAGATCCCTGACCATTACGCTAACAGTCTGCGCACGGTACCGGGTGCGGGCTCGATTCCCGCCTTCACCCTGGGTGTAATTTCTCTCTCTGTGTCAGTAAATATTCTGTCTGTGTCTGTCTTACTTGACGAAGGTTTATAAGCAGGTCTTTGATCAAGCACACAAGCCGGAAATACATGTACATACCAACCCACTGCTAAAGGAGTTACATCCATAGATATCATAGTTAAAGTATTAGATTGGCAGATCACGTGACCTCCAATGCTAACTACGAAACAAAAAATATCGTAAAAATACTAGCTGCATTTTGGAATCTTTTTAGTGACTTTAAATCCTTTTCTAGTACTTTTTTTTGTAATTTTAGAATTAAATGGTATTTTTTCGTAGTATTTTTCTCCTTAAAGTGGAAGCAACACTGGCCATTTTGCCCTCTTAAGCTAACAGCACATTGGAGCGATTTCTCGCTAACGCTTTGCTCGCTAGCGATTTGTCGCAAGCGGTCTTTCGCACTACGCATGCGTAAAAAAACCGCTGCGAACATATTTTTCTCGCGTTTTGTTCGCTCAGGCCATAGCGGCAGAATTTTCGGTGTTGTTAAAATCGCTTTGGCGCATGCTCAGTATGTAAGAAGCTGCTTGATTACTTAGTCACTCTTTGTTCAAAGTATTTATTTCTTACATATCGGTGGAATTTGTTTACCAATAAGCTTTTAATCGTCTATAAGTATGTACTTATTGTACTTTTGAAAAAATTTAGATTTTTTTTAGTGTTCTCTGGACATCCAGGACTTGAAAACTACTTCACTAAAATAAAAAAAACATGGAATTTCTTGGGTTTCTTTCTTTTACATAGTTGAATAGTTATTGAATGAAAGATATTTAAAATTTTTAATTTAATTGAGATGGAATTTTTTTTTAATTCAAAGTACGTTTAACTGGGAAAGCGCATGTGATACTTTTAACTAAAACATATAACATCATTTTGATAAAAGATTTAAATTGGTTCAGAAAATAAAATACAATTTTTCCTTTGTTGTACTTAATTTGACGTCGAAAATTAAGAGAAATATTTAATATGATAAAAGAATTTATAGTTATATTACAAAACTATAACCAATTTTAAACACTATTTGTTAATAAGCCAAATCTGATCATTTAATGATACGACTAACAAGCAATATTAAATAATATTCTTTAACGTCATGACTGGAAGCATATAAACAGCTCCTTGGATGTGTACAGAGAAAAACTCTAATATCTATAACTACGCATGCGCGAAAGCGGTTTCTAAAAATCGCTCCCAAAAATCGCTCAGGGAGCGATCTGAAAATTGTTCGCCGCCGTTTTCCAAGCGGCGGCCAAATCGCGCATGCGCAGTAGGGAAAACCGCCCTCAGACCGGTTTGTCGCAGCGATTGTTCGCTCTGCTAATCGCTCGCCGCTCCAATGTGCTACAGCCCTTATTTGGCCTTTAAACGCCTGAGCTGTATAGAGCTGTTGCACCTACGTGCTTGAGCAAACTGCATCTGGCAAGACCATAGTAATGATCCTGTCGGGCAAACAAATACAAGACTCGTTTGAACGCTTGTTTGTTTTTTAAAAAAAGAATTACGCTTTCAAAAAGACTACCGAATATTATTGGAATATGAATAAATATCCTAAGGAAAGATATTTGGAGAAAATTTCATTGATATAATAGTATAGGATCCATATGCTTTATCTAAGAATGATACAAGTGCAGAATTTTCCAGATGTGTTATAAATATTAACTTCGAATTTTAATCGGAGAACTAGGACAACAGTTTTAATTCGTTTTATTTATTAATGAAACGTTATAGAAAAAAATACTGTTTAAGAGTATGTACATTATACACTACTTATGATCCATTTATTTTAATTCAGTTTTAGTTTGAAAGAAATATATCTAGCATTATATTGCACATGGGATTTTGGAATACAAAGAAATATTTTTTAAAAATTAAAATGTATTTTCATGTACTGTTTCATGTGGTAAGATTAGGGTATTTTCAAAGAGCAATAAATATTTCTGGAAGATCTTAACATTTGTAAATCGCGTGTTTTTTTATGTGTCCAAACCTGAAAAACTTGGCTCACCATGAAGTAGGATTTAAAATTTCATCTGAAATAAGTAGTATAAAACGCCTTTCGATCTCAGTTTGATATATTACCACAAATAACTATTTCGCAAAATGCAGGTATTTTGAAATTTACGGTGAAAAAATCCCGATAAACAAACGCAACAAACCTTAAAACTAAGTGCGTACTAAGAGAAACGTAGGTCTGTTTAGGGTTGCCCCACAGTAACGGGGGGGGGGGGGAAGGGAATGAAGAAGAGGGGGAATGGAGGTGACGTTAGGTAAAAACTTCTGATTTAAAATTTAAACTTTTTTCAAACGCCTTTTTGTGCAATTCTTTCTTTTTAAAATCAAAGAAATATCTATTTAAAAAAATAATCATAATATTCCCTTTCGCAAAAGAATCCGAATGCTGTGCTAGTTTTTTGGTTTTGGCTTTTATGTAATATTGCCCATGGTGTTTGTGGCGCAACGTAAACAGAAAGGAATCTCTGTTTCACTTTAACCGTGACTTTTTCTTTTTGATTGTATTGTTAGTTACTTGTTCAGTCGTAAAAGTAATTGCTCAAAAATATTAATTAAAAATATTTGATAACTAAATAAACACTTTTTACATATGCAGTTCTTAAATCACCATACTAAATTTCACTTAAAAAGATGATTTGCCATTTCCTTTTTAGTTAGCCTTTTGAATCCTTTGACCCGATTTATACATCCGTGGATAAGCTAAAAGCTTGTTGAAATTTTCAAAATGTCATCCTCCAAGAGCGAAGTCAACCTAGATGAGATGTGGAGAGACCTTAAAAAAGGTATTGAAATGATTTACGCGAACGATATTTCGAAATCTGACTACTTCAGACTCTATACATTGGTGTATGACTTTTGCACAAGCACCACCTATGGATCTACACCTTCAAACAATCATCTACATAAAAAACTGACTATGTTTTTCCGAGATTATCTCCATAATGTGTTTGAAAAGTATGAAGATTTTATTGATGAGCCTCTCTTAATGCATTACATGCAACTGTGGCAGGATTTTCGCTTTTCCAGCAAAGTCCTCAGTGGTGTTTGTGCTTATCTCAACAGGCACTGGGTACGAAGGGAGAGAGAGAAAAGCAGAGTGGATGTACTAGAAGTTTACCACCTCGCCTTGGTTTCTTGGAAAGACTACCTTTTAGAACCTCTCAAAAGAAGGATGTCCAGTGCTGTGCTAAAGCTCATCGAAAGAGAAAGAAACGGTGAGACTGTGAACACACGTCTAATCAGCATAGCTCTCAACTCGTACATTGAGATGGGGATAAACTGTGCCGATCCGTACTCTGATCATCCGAGTCTCTACCTGTATAAGGAGGCTTTTGAGACGACGTTCTTGTCAGAAACTGAACTTTTCTATGCGTCTGAAAGTGCTTGTATCATTCGTAAAAATCCTGTGTCCGAATTTATGAAAAAGATTGAAGTTTGGTTCCAAGAAGAACAGAGAAGGGCACAGCTTTACCTCCACGAATCCACACTAGACGCCCTCGTCCGAATACTGGAAAATGTTGTGATAACCAAATACATGGAAACCTTTCACTCCGAGTTTAAGACCCTGTTGACCTACAGCAAGACCGATGATTTGAAGAGGATGTACCAGCTGCTGAATCGGGTGCAGGGGGGCCTGGACATCCTGAAGCAGCAGTTCGAGGACTACGTCACGTGCCAGGGCTTGCGCGCCATCGAGAAGTACAACGAGTCGGACGTCAACGACCCAAAAAGCTACATCAACGCCATCCTGGAGATCCATCAGAGATACAACTCGATCGTGATCACCGCTTTCGAGAGCGAGGCCGGGTTTGCGACCTCTCTGGACAAGGCCTGCGGGAAGTTTATCAACAAAAACTCGGTAACAGAAAGCAGCGGATCTCCCAGTAAATCTGCCGAGCTCCTGGCCAAGTACTGTGATATCCTCCTGAAGAAGAAGCCCAGCGACGCCGAGGAGATGGAGGTAGTGGACAACCTCAACCAGGCCATGATCATCTTCAAGTACATCGAGGAGAAGGACATCTTCCAGAGTTTCTACAGCAAGATGCTGGCCAAGAGGCTTGTCCAGCAAGTCAGTGTGTCTGGCAATGATGACGCAGAGACCATCATGATCTCGAAGCTGAGGGAGGCCTGTGGATTCGAGTACACAGCCAAGCTCCAGAGGATGTTCCAGGACGTATGTGTGAGCCGGGACCTTAATGAGAACTTCAAGAACGCCCGTGGGCCTGGGGCAGACGTGGACTTCAGCATCAATGTGATCAGTTCCTCTTCGTGGCCCTTCAACCAGTCACTGACATTCTCTCTGCCACAGGAATTGGAGCAGAGTGTGCAGCAGTTTACCACCTTCTACTGTACCAGGTACGACTACAGTTGGTTAATTTTGAATAAGGAAAGAAAGATTGTTCAACGTTTTTATTTGCTTATTTAATTTCCTTAGCCAAGAATGCTTATGGCTAATTCCATGCAAAATTACCCTTTCTGTAGTGTAAGTCACTCATGTAAAATTTGATTATTACTCCTACAATTTTTAGCATTAAACTAAAATAAAATTAGCGGAATAGCTGATCTACACCAGTGGTTCCCAACCTGGGGGCGATCGCCCCCAAGTGGACGATTTGTGTTATCAAGGGGGCAATAGGGGGGGGGGGGGATGAGTATTCGAAGGTGGAAAATTAAAATAATATACTGTACTGTAGTACAGTAAAACCATTCTAATTTTTATTGATCACCTTGACAAGTTAAAAACTGACATGCTTACAAGATTTGACCAAGTTAGAAATTCCTGATTCTATTGTAGATCCATTCTCGTTTGAAGCTGTGGGTTGTGTATAACCTTGATAACTCTTTGCACTTTGTAGATCTGAAGTATGACTGTGAGGCGAAAATCATTTTCAAGCAGAGAGGTTATGAGTTAGCCTGCGTGAAACTTATTTACCCTTATCCACAACTGTGGTAAAAAGCCGAACTACTTCTCATCTCGTTCCCGTCAACATATTTAGTTGAAAAAGGATTTGGTTCTGTTATCACCCAGCTCTTCACCCAGTTATCACCCAACTATTTTTTTATGTCACAATTATTTAAAATAATTGAAATTAGAAAGTTTGTACATGTCTAATAGCAACAGCAGTTGCTTTTGTTGTTAATCGAAAACAAAATGGAGTGATTCGAAATTTAAAATGGTTTCGTACTTCGTTTGTTTTGGAGAAAGGAGAACACATAGTTCTTTCATATCTCGTCATAGATATTAATGATTTACTAATTCTGACATATTTTATTTGCTTTTAAATGCTCAGAATAACTATATTCTTAAGTAAGTTTAAGTACAGTTTTAGTATCTGAAGCAAAATCATATTGGTTCGAATTGCTGCTTATGAGCTTTATTTCTATTTAGTTAAAAGAAAACTTAATAATTAATTTACTGAATATAAAAATTTGATTTGTTAATAACATCGTTACTTATAATAAATTATAAGACTATAGGTGTTCTATTCCTCTCAGAGTTAAATATTTTTGAAATTTTTGTTAATAATGTAGTGATGTACGTATTCTCTTAGTCAAAATTGGATATTAAGATCTATAAAAACTCTTGTTTTTAGCTTCCACACTAACGTTTATAACGTAAAAAGTGGAAGGTTTTATAATAGTTCAGTCCGTCTGTTCGTCCGTCCGTCACCCACTTTCACAGAAAGAACCACAAGTCCCACAGAAAAGTGGGAAACGTCATTTTGAAGCAAAAAATCAGATTAGGCTACATTTCAAATTTCATTAAAAAATTTAAATTAGAAGTTTATTTAAAATTTAAATAACTAAAAATTTAATCTAAATTAAAATACATGCAAATTCCATTTTTATTCAATATTTTCACTGTTGTCATTTCGTTAAACGTACGAGAAACTTTATTTAAAATAAAAAAATTTGAAAGAATATTTATTTATGTGATATAATTCAGTTTGGATTGTTGTAATATCACAATAGAGTTCTTTTGATGGTTCATTATATATTTAACGAACTATAAATAAGTAAATTTTCAAAAGAAATGTAAATGGGAAATTGTGGCGACACAAAAATATTTATTAAAAAAGATATCATTATTCTTCGAACTTCAAACAAATTTAGCAAACTATAAAGTCTAATTATTAAATCTGAGAAAGAGGATTAATGAAAATAGTTAATTTTGGTGTTTAAAAGTTTGAATTACAAATAACTAAAGGCCCTGTTTGTTATTAGAATTAAAACACCATTGCCATTCGTAACAATCGCCCGAGAAACTTAATTCTTTTAGACAATAAATTAAAATAAATTTATTTTGGCGACTTCGATCAGTTTGAAATGGCGTCAAATATATTTCACCACGAGATTCTTTGTATGTTGATATGAAATATTTTCATTCTATTTAAAAGCGAGGAATATTACATATTTATTCTTTGAAATATAAATTAATTTTTGCAAACGATAAGTAATAATTATTGAATTTTTGAAATAAAATAAAAGAAACAAGCCAAATTTAGCATGTAAATGTTTAATATAGAATTAATGCTGTGTTTGGCGCCTTTTTACCTGTTTAACACAACTTTTGTGTGGAAGCGGGTTAAGTGACAGATTCTGTTACAAACCTACTTGTTTTGTTTTTAAAGATGATTTTCAAAGACCACAAAAATGCTTTTTTTTATTTGGATCCCTTCAAAAAAAGGCATTTTATATGAAAGCGAACTACAGAAATTTACTGAGCACCATAATGTGGTCACTATGATTTTAATGTGTCATATTTTTAACACACAATTAAAAATATATTTCTTATCATCAATGTTAGATTATGCCGAAGATAATTCGAATTTGATACTGTGAATGAGATTAAAACATTTGCAACCTCTGATATTCTCTGATTTTAGGTTAAGCCTATAATAAGTATTCTTTGACTTGCAATAAAGCAGTTGGACTAATGAATTCATTTTTATATTTTATTTTTTTGTTAATTAAAAAGAGTGAAGTTCTCTGAAGTTTAGTAAACAGCAGTATATTATGCTGTAATACTGTATTTTTACTAATATGAACCCCATTTCCTAGCTATTTCTTCACCGAAAAAAACACACATTGTTTTCTTTATTATTTTTTCTTTATTCCTTTTATCCAACTTATTAAAGAATTGCTTAGATGGAGTCTTATTAAAGAATTGCTTAGATGCAGGGTTCATAATTAACGGTTGCTAGTCACAAAATGTGAATGATTCAATTGTGCTATAACAAAATTTAGTCCCAGTTATCACGACTAGTTTCTCAAAATCATTAATACTAACATTTTTTTTATCATGTTTCCAATAATCTTGCTAAAAATAATTATCTTGAAATCACAAATCTTCAACAATCCTAAATTTGTCAAACCATTGCTGTGATCGTATAATCCAAAAATTTCTAAGGCATTCCTAAAATCGCACATCTAGAGCGATCTAGATTGGGAAACTACGACTAAATTCGGAAACTCCCCAAATTGTGGCTGTTGTAAAATTCCCAAATTTTGTCGATTGTTAAATATAGAAACTGACAACCCAAAAACTTAAACTCAGGCGACCGTAATATCCAGAAACTCCGGGTGTAATAAGTTGTAATTTCTTAAATTTTGGAACTCCAGTACTCCAGTTAATCCTAAAATTGCAAAACTTGTGATTCTATAAAATAGCGATCTTAAAATCACCTAGTTGGGTGATTTTAAGATCGCTATTTTATTTTAGATCTACCTGTGTTAGAGAGTGATAGTTAAAACCTTTGTTTTTATAGTTTAAAGCAATTTATTTAGTTATCTTCGGCATTTGTGTTTTGGTTTCTGAAAGTACAAAGTAGATGACGGACCAGCGAACAACATAACTTCCTTAATGTCTTGCCTTTTGGTTCATAAGGCATCCAGCCTACCTCCTGTAGCCAACAGGTCTCTGTACCTGCCTCTGCAGAACTATTTTCATTTGGGTGTACCTCTATTTCCATGAAAACATCAGTTTTGTTACTTTTGTTACTGAAACATTCTTGTGTTCAACATTTTAATTATCTTTTTTTTAAGGGGGGGGGGGGTGTAATTAATATACACCTCGTGACCTCTGGCTCCTTTGGGATTTCCCCTTGCCATTTGATAAATGTGTCACGTTATTAATTCTCAGTACAAAGGTCCAGGTCATTAGTCTAGATACTGCCATTTACCTGCCCACGGCAGTACAGTAAACTATAATAGTTTGTCTCAAGAGATTTTTCTATAATTAATAATTATGACATAAGTGTTTTTCCTACTAATATGCAGATAAATCCTATATATTGATATCTTTATAAAAACGATGATATCCCAACAGGTACAGCGGACGTAAGCTCACATGGCTACATGGTATGTCAAGGGGCGAACTTGTTTCCAAGTGTTTCGACAAGCCCTATACGTTCCAGGCGTCGACTTTCCAGATGGCAGTCCTCCTACAATTCAACTCGGCCGACGCCCTCACCTTCAATCAACTGGAAGAAAGCACCGGAATCCGTTCTGACATCCTACTTCAAGTCCTTCAGGCCCTTGTTTCCAAACTTCGGGTCTTGAAATCAACCGACGACAGCAGTATCGTCACAATGTCATCTTCTGTCTCACTCTTCATGGGCTACAAGAATAAAAAACTGAAGGTGAACATCAACGTCCCCATCAAATCGGAGGTAAAATCCGAGCAGGAGACGGTCCATCGGCATGTCGAGGAAGATCGGAAGTTGCTGATCCAAGCAGCCATCGTCAGAATCGCAAAGATCAGGAAGATCGTCAAGCACCATATTCTGCTGTCGGAAGTCCTCAATCAGTTGTCGTCTCGCTTTAAGCCCAAGATCCCGATCATCAAGAAGTGTATTGACATTTTAATTGAGAAGGAATACTTGAAGAGAGTCGAGAAGGATTCTTATTGTTATGTGGCATAAGTTATATTTATTTGTGGGAGGGGGAACTGCCATCAATGTACCATACTTCGGAACTGCTGTTTTGTGTTTGCTCTAGTTTTATCGCCATTATATGTCTGGCAGCTTTTATTGCATTTGTTGTGTTAATTATTTTTTTTAATTAAGCCTAATTAATGAATTTTCATGATTAACCCAGAAATCTGAATTTTATTAATGCATTATCAGAAATATCTAGGTACCAATAAAAATATGTTCAAACAAAAGAAAGACAATGGTTGTATTATACAGGAATATGTAGGTCTGCCTTCAGATTATTAGAGAATATACTTTTCACATAAGGCATATGAAGTACTACAATATTCATTTATATGATTTTTCCCCGCATTATTCTGATTTACTAAATTAAAAAAAAGACTAGGAAAGTTGCTGAAGACATGATGGCTGACAGAACTAGAATGGACAATACAGGACTTTGTCAAAAATATGGTGTAAAAATGTATTTAGTACCTATATTGTAATTTGAAATGTTTCTCCACATACATCCTGCAGTTATGAATCGTCAAAAAATTGCTTGGATGGATTTCATTTTTGTGGTCAGCGTGCAATATGCTGTTATTAAGAAAATACCTTTGACCATTATTAAAATATTTTTGCTTGTTTCAATACAAATATCATCTAGCGTCAAAAGAACTTGCATTCTTACGATTCCATTTATGGAGTAACAAAGCAAAACCATTTTATATCCACCTCATCTTAATTATTTATTATAATTTTAAATGCAAGAAAAACTTTTATGGAAATTTAATTTTTAAACTACATTTTAATTAGTGTTCATGCCTTAGTTATTACAGTTGACCTTTTTTTTATAGCATCAAAAGTTAGAATTAGGAATTTATGAGTAATTTAAAATAAATGATTTCGTATTTGAAAAACTGAAAATCAAAGAACTGTGCAGATGTTGTTTTTCAGAATTATCTGCAGAGTTTTGTTATTTAATTAACTTAGACACTGAAAATAAAACTTTGTTTGGGATAGCTTACATCATTTTAAAAGTCTAAAGTAAATTTGAAAAACTGATTATTTATGTATCATTTTTAGGAGATTCAACAAATACTAAATTAAAAAAATTTTAAGATTTGTTAAAACATTTACTTTTATTGCTGTAACCTTAGTGGCAAGTTGAAAATAACATAACTAAGGTATTTGTATAATCAAGGTCTTACATTGTTAAGGTACACAATGTCGTTAATCACGCTTTCACAAGTTTTAATGTCATTTACCACACTTTAAAAACATTATAAATGATTTGTTGTTGTAACTGAGTTCAACCCTATTTTCCAGAAATGAAATAGAAAAGTAAAGCTGTTGTGAAACTCAAAGTTCTTGAATGAATACAAGAAATTTTGTACTGTGCAAAATTGCTAGGCCAGTGTTATTAATTAGTTATTATTAATAGCAACCGATCAATATTCATTAAAACCAAATTTATTACAATAACCCTAACACAAAAAATACTGTTTTGCTCCTTTACTCCATACTTATATTTAAATTGCATCAGATACACTCATGTGTTGACTTATGAACTGATTGATCATTGATACTCATGATCAATATACTGATTTGCTCATTTATTTTCTGACAATTTCATTATTTGAACTTGTAACTTATCTTTTGTTATAATCATGATTTGTTGCTCAGAGTCTCAAATGCTCTGTGAAGCATCAGTATTGAGAGATTGGGCATTTAAAAAAACTTATTGCAGTTTTTTGTACAGTCATCAGACTTGAAACATTACACACTGCTAACATGAATAAAAAAAAATTACTTTGTACAGAAGGTTGGTTTTTTTCTTATTTTTAGTCTTGCACCTTTTTGTCTACAAACACAGTATCAGTTAAAAATTTTAGTATATTGTAGAATTTAATATATATATATATATATATATATATATATATATATATATATATATATATATATATATATATATATATATATATATATATATATATATATATATATATATTATATATATATATATATATATATATATATATATATATATATATATAAAATAGCATTTTTGAAATGGTTAATAATTTGTTTCTTTTAGAATATTTAAATATATATACTATTACTTACGGATTTTTATACAATAACACAACACAATGTGACTTAAGTCATGTATTTATACATTTCTTTTTTTATAAATGCAAATTTGGTTTTGAAGATAATCTGAAAGAAAAAAAAAATGTAAAATCATTAAGTATGTAAGCATTTGACTAAAAGGCCTAGCTATTCCAGGAAGTATGATATCAACATTGCTGACTCGTGTAAGTAAAGTGTAAATGATTTTATCTTTACAAAAAGATTAAAACTCTAATAAACTATAATGTATGTATCCCTTTTGTTCCAAAACAATTTTTTTAGAAAATAATATGAGCTTTAGAGAGGGTGGTAAAATAACGTAATCCTATAGGCGGCACTAATAGCCCTTGTGTAGCTCTGGTGCGACGATAATTCAACCTAAGCCTATTTGGACGGCATGCTCTTTAAATCCGGCTCTGGTCGCTAGTTCGAAATTAACTTCCGTCACTAACCAGCATGTAGCTCTAGTGCCATTTAAATCAAATATAGTAACTCAATTTACACAGTACAATTCTTATATATATTACGATACTAATAGAATACGATTAAAAAAATTCTTTATTTCTTTTATTTTAAAGTGGATTTTTTTTAAGTGTTAAGTGCGAGGTCCTGTGAGAAAACACTTCTACCATACCTTTAAGGATGGCCCTGACCCTCGTTTGGAGTTACTTTGGTCATAACTTGTCCAATTTCCTAAACAAATACATGTTAGTTGTCTCATGAATCATGTGGTTGAGCATGATTTATTTAAAGGAACGTCTTTCAAAGAATCATTCACTCGGAAATTCGTCGGATTGCGGAAGTGACGAACTCGATCTCCAAAAATACGCTCATTAAGTGGAAGTTTTATTTTAAGCCTTTTTATTTCCCTACAGTATCATTTTTCTGTTCTTTGGAAAAGGGAAAGGGCTTGTATTATTTTACAAATTGGAGTCGTATTTGAAATATTGGTTAAAAATAGTTTGATATTTTTTTAATTATATATTTTTTCTTGCTTTAATATAACTGTACATTTTATAAACATTGTAAGATATGCGCAAAAATATCCAACCTCGCAAATTATAATTTAAATTTTATTTTATTTAAAATAAAGTAATATGAGAACATACTCAATAATATTACATAAGAGGTATTTTTTATCAAAGTTTTTATTTTATGCTCTACTGCTAAGAAGGCAATTATCTTATTGACCCTAAATTGTTAACATTGGTCTATATTACTACATTATATTTAAATTCAGTTATTTCAATGCATTAACTTGTAAAAATGAAGTAAGTCAGATTAAATTTTAACAATGTTATCTTTATTTGAACCAAAGGAGAGAAAAAATTATAGTTCCCCCAATAAACCCCCGGAAAAAATTGTGGCACTTTTACAATGTATTTTGTGAACAGGAAAACTCGCATATATAAAAGATTGTTTGATGATATTACAAGAAAATGATCCAGAAATATGAAATGATCCATAATTTAAAATCACGGTTAATAGCATCAAAGGATACCTTCGCAGGCTCTGTCTTCGTCTTAACTATTCTTAAAACAAATAAGGCTTTACAAAAAAAAAAGTCCAGCTAAAAAATAGTTTAAAAAAATCTTAGTTTTATTCTAAGTCAGCGCTAGGCGCCTTCCAAAACGCGAGGCCTCGTGCGACGGCACCTTTAGCTCATCCTTAAGGGGGAATGGGCGTGGTGGATCGCGGGTCTCTAAAACAAAGTGCCTCAGTGTTAATCCAATGTGGAGAAAAAAAAATATTTTCTAAGCCACGTTTCTCAGGCTGTATTGAATATTTTTACGAACGGATTTTTTTGTTATAAATATAGCTTATTTACAGGTCTCGACAATCCCACTTTTTGAAATTGGTTACAATATTTTTTAAACTTTCAATAATAATTTTACACAAAATATTCGAAGCAATTTCAAAAAGTGGGATTATAGAGAACTGTAAGTTATCTACATTTATCATTAAAAAAAACCGTTTGTAAAAATATTCAATACAGTCGGAGAAATGTGGCTTAGAAAATAATTTTTTCCCATTGGATAACACTGAGGCACTTTGAGGCTTTGGAGACGAAAAATGTCGAAAACAAGTGTCAAATGACGTCTGCACTTCAAGAATTAATTACGAGCCACTTGATGAGTTGTGATGACTGGAAAGAGACGCACAAAAAAACCACCAAAAAGTTCCTTTTTCCAAGATTTTCGGAGAGGTTGTCGATCTATCGATATGAGTAAGATCCTATAATCGCACCTTAAAATGACTCAATGACGGATTGAAATCAATAAATTAATTAGTTTGTAACTATTCTCATGATTTATTGCTGAGAGTCTGTGCTGTATGGGTTAAAAAAAATGAAGACATATTTTGAGTTGAAGTTATTGTTGGTGTTTGTGAATTTTGTGCATTTCAGTGCTGATGGAGCACCTTTGCCTCAACAGAAAGTTCCTTCTAAAGAAACGGTGAGTATATGATAGTAATTTCTTAAACTTTATTTTTTTCTTAATATTGTCCTTCTGAACGGCCTGTAAATGGACAAAAATATATGGTTATTTTCTCTGCATATATTTTTTAATTATTTTTTTTACATCCCATAGATCTAGAAAATCAGAATTAGGTTTTATTTTTGAAGAGAAGATCTAAAAATCTTTTCCAAATGGAAAAAGTAGAATATCAATAAAAAGCCGGGTCTAACGCTCAGAAGGTTTTAAATGTTTAGTAAATACAGAGAAAAATATGGAATAGATTTATATCATTGATTAGTTTCGTTTAAAATTATTATTTAATACTTAAGAAAGAATTTTCATCCGATTTTGTTCAATTTTAAATGAAAAAGTACATGTTTTAACTACGTACTGAACCCTTTATAAATTGTTTATTTAAACCGTTCAATTGCACAAGGGGCGTCATTTAAACCACCAAGGATTTTTTTAGAACTAATGTCCTTATATACCAATTTTTTTTCGAAATGTGTCGAGCCGTTAGATTTGATTAGAAGGTCACTCGATCAATTTATATCTTAAACTTGACTACGGTAGAGATATCTTTAAAAAAAATCATTATTGAAATATTTCGTCAATATCCCGTGTTCCCGGTTTTAAAAAAACCCGACAGTGTAAATTTTGAATTCAAAAATATTTTAAAAGCGTTAGAATAGTAAAAGTAAAACGGAAAACCTTATACCCTGACTCTTATATTTTTCAAGTATTCTGCATTTTAATAACACTTTGAATATTTTTCCTTCATCAATCATTCTATACCGACAATACAATTTTAATATAAGCATTTTCTACTGGTTTTTCCTAAATTCTGGTGTCTTTTAATATTTCAAAAGCTCAAGAAATATTTCTTGGGAAAATTTCTAGATTATATATGGCGAAAGTTTTTTTTTCTTCACAAAATCAATAAAGAGATATCACGCGATTATCGATTATAAAAGCCATATAAATCAACTACAGGGTGAATTTTCTTAATTTTTTTTTAAAGTCTTATTTCATAAAGGAATATGTTATTTTTAATCAAAAATACTATATAGTATCACAAATGCGGACCATACTTGTCCAGACATCTGGTAACTTATTAGGGTGTGGGCAGAACACGGCAACTTTATGTCAAAAGTAGCGGTCGCTGTCTGTTTTAAATTAGAAATGAATAAGCATGCGCACATAGACAGATATAACTTAGTTATATCTGCACGTATCTGCATCGACCACTGTATTCGACCGCAGTAAAATAAAATTTTGGCTTGTCTCTGCGATGCAACTAAGAAGTCATTTTGTAGAAAACTCCCAACAAGAATTAAAACTGGCCTAAGTTAATGGACGATTTGAACGGGGCCGAGAGTGGTTTGTTTGTGGGGTAGAAGACAATGTTTGACGAGATGTTACTATACCATAAGCGTGGCCATTTTAATTTGGATGAATTAGCTGCCGAGTGGTTTTTTTTTTTTGGAGTATAAAACAACGCTTGACGTAGCTGTGTGACACCACCAGAAGCGTGGCCGTTCTAGTTGTCCATTCCTTCGCTGTAAGCAATACTTACTGTTTTAGAAGGAATATATAGCGCTGTCTGAATATTTTGTTATCGCGTAATGCTCCTCAGATCTAGCATTATCGAATTCCCCCATAGGAAAGCTTCATGAAGCGTTTCGGCTACCTGGGCAAGTCCAGCGGAGATGCAGACTCATTGTATACAGTGGAGGGTTTCCGGACCGCCGTGATGACAATGCAGCGGTTCGGTGGGCTACCGGAGACCGGCGAACTGGACGATGCCACCCTCAACCTGACGCGAGCCCCACGATGCGGCCTGCCGGACGTATCCGGCGAATCTGGGAAGAGACGGAGTAAGCGGTACACCATTGGGTCTGAAGCATGGAGGAAGAGGGCCGTATCTTATGTGTAAGTGTTTTGATTTGCTTGATAGAGAGTTCGCTAACTGTGTATAGCTTATCTTTGGATTATACTTAAACATATATGAATAATGAATTAGTTGCAAAACTCACGTTCTCCAAAGTATAAAAGTATAAATAAGGTATAACGTCCAGTCCGTTTATTGGCGACTTTGATAAACTAGTTTCTTCACACCAGTTTAGGCGAGGACTCAGTGGCGGATCTAGCCAGGGGGCACGCCCCCCCCCCCCCCCCAAGTCCTGTTGACCGTTTTTTTTTATTATTGAAAACAAAATTAAGACAAAAATTTAAATTTATATTCTTTTTCAACCAAATTTTTTTCAAAGTATTAGAGCAAATAACTATTTACTATTTTTACAGTTTATAGAAAGAGTATTCAACTGTTGACATTGCACAATCCAGTTGAAAGCGCCTGTGGCGAAACTGCAATAGTTCTGTCAATCTCCCCCCTCCCCCCCGTTTTTGTCAACCCCTCTTCTAAGAATGTAGACAATACTGTTATCTGCATACCATCATTAAATACATCCAATCATTAAATAGATTCATCAATAAAATTTAATAAATTCTTTTTTTTAAATGGTAATCTATAATAATAAAAGAAAGAGTCTGTCTGTCTGTGTGTGTGTGTGTCTGTTATCGGATCGTAAAAGATCTACTTACTGCCACAGGAATCGAAATTAAGATAGATTCCCTTTAATTACGTTGCACCTGAGCTTGGTTTTTCATATGTCCATGTTTAGGAGACAATTCGAATTCTGAAAAATACACCATTCGCTCAAATCCGTATTTTTTCTCTTTCTGATCATCGCTGAAAAATTAAAAAACTTTTAAGAAACATTTAAAATTCAATGTTTATTTATTCTTTTGCATTACTTTCAGAAACCAAATTTATTATTTAAAGTAATTGACACGTTCAAGTGACGTATTCGCCATTTTCATTCCGGATTTTATGTGAGTTTATGATGATTTTTTCATGGATTTCTGTTGACTGCATGTATCATATTTAAAGCAATACTGTTAGTTAACATACTGAATAGATGGTTAATAAGGCCCTCGCACGCTATTACGTGTTTTATGCTTTATATTTTCGCAATACGTTGCAACTCGCCAAATTATTAACTAAATTCGCCAATATGCAATTTCTTTATGAAAATTTATAAGCTGTGTTTTGAAGGTCATTGTGTTTGAGCTGTATAATGTGTGTAGCATATCTATTTCTCGCAAATTTGCCAAATAGCTAAAAAGTTTTATGTATTTAAGAGTAATTTGACTTTATGAGTGCATTTACAGCGTATTTTTCATTTTGAATTTTAAGACATGAAACGGATTTTAACTTATACTTTATAACAGCGGAACAATAACATAGTTTATGATCTATAAAGGTTTATATGGTACACATATTTGAACGATGAATTGTTTAATCGTGCGAAGAAGGATAAATTGCTAGTGATTTATAATATTTAGTTTAGTGCCCCCCCCCCCCCAGAAATATCCTAGATCCGCCACTGCGATGACTCACTATCTTTGACAAGCAGACGTGATGTAGACAGATTCCCAGGCGATAAAGGGGTTCTTCCCCTGTACTCTTCATATAAATTCATTTCCACGAAGTCACCAATGAACAGTTGAACACATGTATCCGTTTATTATTGAAGTTTTACTTAAACATTTATATTTTTTTTAAGTATATGGACACTCAATTACTCAGTATTTTTTTATATGACTTTCTTTGTATTAAAATTCTTTAGTTGCATCAACAAAAAATGTTTTGCATTAAAATTAATTATTCTTTCCCCCTTAATAGACTGGGCAACTGGGCTCCAGAGATGGACCCAGCCGTGATTCGCGACAAACTGGCCAAGGCATTCGATCTGTGGTCCCAAGTGACCCCTCTCAAGTTCGTCCCCTCTTCGAGTTCGTCTGCGGACATCGTGGTCGCGTTCGGTCGGGGTCCCCACGGAGACGGCTACCCGTTCGACGGCCCTGGCAGTGTTCTGGCACATGCATTCTTCCCCTACGAACATGGACAGTACGGAGGGGACATACATTTTGACGATGACGAGAACTGGATTGATGGTGCGGCAACGAACAAAGGTAGAGTTGGCTCTGAGAATAAGTTTCGTAAGTTATTTATAAAGTGCAGTATCTAGAGTTTGGTGAAAGCAAAGTGTCTCTATTACTATGATACGTGGCCCACTAGCATCGTCGAAGGCTAATATTCATTATCCATAACTAAGTCGTAAAAAAATAATGAACATGCTATATATATCGCTGTTCAGTTTTGGTCTCCCTTCCTCAGAAAATATATAGAGTTGCTTGAAAAAATTCAGCATAGGGGTACAAAAACAATTAAGGATTTATCTGGTATCGATTATGATAACAGATTAAGATCTTTAAACATGTATTCCCTGGAAAATAGGAGAACAAGAGTGATTTAATTCAGTTATTCAAATTCATAAAACAGGGAGGCATGGAGGGATTAGGTTTTAACCTTAAATAGCCGGACCAGAGGACATGATCAGAAATTGAATAAATCGTGCTTTAAAAGAGAGTTAAGAAAACATTATTTTTACAATAGAGTTGTCAATGAGTGGAATGCTTTACCAGATTATGTTGTGTACTCGAAGAGAGTAGAGTAGAAGAATTTAAAAAGAATCTCGATAGTTATTGAAAACTAGTAAAGAAAAATCCAGTTGTTGGTCGACAATTTTTGTATTTGTATATAATGTCAAAATAAATATAAATTGAGTGTTTATGTTCCTTGTTCTGTAGAATCTGTTCCTTGTAGATTTAATTTGGGCCCCTTTTAAATAATTTTGAATATACCTGGGCTTCGCTGGCCTCGTTAGAAATCGGGCCCAGGTTATGTACGTATGGTATGTTCTGGAACAAGACATAGATCATTATTTTAATTAATTGATGCTAGCTTTGTCAATTAACTAGGATTTTTGAAATTGCATTTTCTTTTTACATACTTTAAAAAAAATGTTACCTCACCCAAGCGAAAATCCCAAAGCGCCATTGATTATGCATTATTTTACGATCTCACTGATGATATAGTTTTGCTTTGTAAGCTTACATTGCGCTCAACTTTAAGTAGCCCAAACCAAAACCCAACCATAAACCAACCATAAACAATATATAGAGCTTTTGGCACAGGAATAAGCAATAAAAGTCTGTAAATGCAACAGTCCTCAGTAGTTTAATTCGTTGAAAATACTTTGTAAAATACTTTAAATTATTTATTGGATTTTCAGACGAAGGTGTGGACTTCTACACCGTGGCAGCTCACGAGATAGGCCACAGCCTGGGTCTGGCCCACTCCTCAGTAATGGACTCAATCATGTTCCCCTACTACAAAGGATACGACGCATATATGCGACTGGGTTACGATGACATTTACGCCATGTATTCTATGTATGGTAAGAATCCGATAGACATTTCAATTATATTTCTGCAATTAATTTTTTGTGCAAACTAAAAACTTAAGATAAACAACCTCAATTTTATTTCGAGGAATGTCCAGTCGTTGGTCAGTCCTATATAGAGCTTATGTATATTAGTTTTGAATTCACAACTTCTGCCAAAGTATTGTTTTGCCAAGTAAACATTTTTTACCAGGTGTGAGAATCGCTAAAACATCAAAATAAAACACATTTTAAGGGAAAACATCATCTAGTTAATTATTATTTTTTTTCTTTTTTAATTAACCGAAAATATTCTGAGGTGAGTTCGACACTATTTTAAAACTTTCTCCATTAATTATTTAATAACCGGATGATATTTCCCCTTCAAGTTTGTTTTATTTTGCTGTTATGACGATTATCATACCTGTTGAAAAAAAACGTACATGGCAAAGCAATACTTTTACAGAGGTTTTGATTTCAAAACTAATGCAATAGCTTTATAAGACTGATCACCGACTAAGCATACCTCTTAAATTATATACTGATATTAAATTCTGTCACTGGTAATTCAACAAAAACATTTAAAAACATCGAAGTTGCAGTAGACATATTCTTCTTTAACTTTATAAGATCTGATTGAATAAAAATACAGATTAAGTTCTTAAAATATATTTTTACAATATAGTTTTCAACTAAGAAAATGAGGGGATTTTTAACAACCAGATTTCAAAGAATTGCTCTTTTCTAACTTATTTATTAAAACTACTAATTCACACAATCCAAATTATATCTTCTTTTCTTTCCAGTATTAAATAATGACTTTTCTGAAGATGTAAACCTTGTAACAGAATCATCCAGGGCAGATGACAATTTTGACGATGAAAGAAGGCGAAAATCAGATGAAAATGACGAGGAGAATAGAGAAGCAGACGAAAGAAACGGATGGTCGGATGGAAATGACGAAGGAAGATGGGACAAAGAAAAACACGATAAAGAAGAAACTGATGACATTGACGGGCAAGTAACAGATGACAACGGTGAGGATGAGAAGCTTGATGAAAGTGATGAGGGACGAGTGTCAGATGATAACGTTGAGGATGAAAGTGAGGGACGAGTGTCAGATGATATCGATGAGGATGAAAGTGAGGGACGGTGTCAGATGATAACGTGAGATGAAGTGAGGAGAGTGTCAGATGATATCGATGAGGATGAAAGTGAGGGACGAGTATCAGAGGATAACGGAGAGGGTGACAGTTATGATAGAAGTGAGGGACGAGTGTTAGACGACAACGGAGAAGGTGATAGGCATGATGAAAGTGAGGGGCGAGTGTTAGATGACAACGGCGAGGATGAAAGTGGGGGACGAGTATCAGAGGATAACGGAGAGGATGACAGTTATGGTGAAAGTGGGAGAAAAGTGTCGGATGACAACGGAGAAGGTCATAGGCATGATGAAAGTGAGGGACGAGTGTCAGATGACAACTTAGAAGGTGAAACGTTTGATGAAAGTGAGGGACAAGCGTCAGATGACAATGACGAGGAGCAATTAGAGGAGAGGGAAGGTACAGTTACCACAGATAATATCATCAATGTTGGTTAGTAGTCTAATGGATATTTATATGCATGTTAACGTTATATGTGCTGCATATAAAATACCATTGTGGGTTAAAGCAAAGACGTTTTACTGTCATAACATCATTTAACTATTAAACTTGTCAAAAGTAAAAATACGTATTTAAAAATAGTTTATTTATAATGACTTTTTCGTCAATAAAGTTTATTTTAAAAAAAAGTATTGGGCTTATAGCATGATCCTTACAGATAGTAATTCTCCATTTCTATGAGGCACGTTAAGTTAAATAAGTTATTTTTTCTCATTGCAGATGCATTAAAGCCAGAAACAGAGCGTCCTGATTTAGGAAAAACGCCTCCTAAAGTTGGTGAACTTAGTTTATGCGATGGATCTATCGATGCTGCATCGTTGATACGAGGAGAGCTCTTTGTATTCAAAAGAAACGTAAGTCATTTTTTTATCATCTTATATATGAAATTACGAAACTCTTACATCATTAGCATAACCTTTTATGAAATGTTCAATAAAGGTCCACGTTCATAAAGGAAACTTTCGTGCCACTCTTTTTCTTTCAACATTTTAATGGAAGAATAGTGTGTGTGGAAATCTCCTTTAAGGATAAGACCCCCTTCTAAATTTAAACTAAATTCAGTGACGAGACAGCCCATAGAAAGCCAAGGCCTTCTGTATCCATTTCAGTCGGAGGTCAAGGGCAATGAGGGGCAATGCACCATAAGTTCCGTTAAGTTGTTCAGACTGACAAAATAACCGCTAGTGCTTAGTTCCCAACCTTGCCTGGTTCTCATTTTACAAATCCACTAAACGGATGGTAGTTTGAATGATTGTCTGTCAGATGAACCTTACCCAATCCGGGATTTGATCTCCGGATCTTTGTACGGTATCGAGAAACGCTAAACTACTCATAGATCATAGGTTTCGGGCTAGGATGACCAGGAGTACTGGTTTTTCAATACGTCTGCAGTGTATAGTACTACTTTTTAATATCATGTTTTTGGCTATTTCAATTTCCTTAGACAAGATATGGGACCCAATTTACCGTTTTCAACGAAAAACTTTTTATCATTCTTTCCATTTGCATTTTATTCTTATTGTATACGAGTGGTTGGAATTCGCAATTTTAGACGACTATTGGGTTGGGTGGTTAATCCCTTTATTAATTCTTAATAAATCTAGTCACCCTATGTGAAAAATAGAACTGTTTAAAAATTTATATAAGATTAGTTTTAGTTGAAGTCACTAGATGGCAGCATCAACGTTATTAGTGTATGCTTAACTGTCGATAGATGTCGCCACCACAAATTGTATGTTATGTGCCTGTGTATTGTCTTAAGGCTATGTCCTCACTACGACATCAAACGCCACAAAGGCAACAAAATTTGGCGAATACGTCTGCAGTGTATAGTACTACTTTTTAATATCATGTTTTTGGCTATTTCAATTTCCTTAGACAAGATATGGGACCCAATTTACCGTTTTCAACGAAAAACTTTTTCTCATTCTTTCCATTTGCATTTTATTCTTATTGTATACGAGTGGTTGGAATTCGCATTTTTAGACGACTATTGGGTTGGGTGGTTAATCCCTTTATTAATTCTTAATAAATCTAGTCACCCTATGTGAAAAATAGAACTGTTTAAAAATTTATATAAGATTAGTTTTAGTTGAAGTCACTAGATGGCAGCATCAACGTTATTAGTGTATGCTTAACTGTCGATAGATGTCGCCACCACAAATTGTATGTTATGTGCCTGTGTATTGTCTTAAGGCTATGTCCTCACTACGACATCAAACGCCACAAAGGCAACAAAATTTGGCGACCGCCAAGAGCGCCAAGCGATGCAATAGCATGGGGGCTGACTCTGCCAAGTCGCCAAGTTTTGTTGCCTTTGTGGCGTAGTCAGGACATAGGCTAACGTCGCTATATTGAATAAATGATTGATTAAGATGTGCTGCAAATGCCGCCTGAATCATATAGTGCAAGAGCTGAAACTTGAAAGAATGATTTCACGCAAATGTGATTTGCGTCGTTACTTTACGTCCAACCGCTCTTTTACATTTGTAGTAAAGGCACTCATTTTCGACTTGTACTAATACATACTGAGTCACATCAACTCGTAGTTTTGGCCAGTTGAATAACGCTTCCTTTCACCACCTGAGACAATTTTATGCCAATTAAGTGTCCTCTATTCCGATAGCGATCTGCCAAGCCAAGCTAATGGGTAAGCATGGATTGCCATGTCGAAAAAATTGTCTACTTTAGTGAAGAAAATTTCTGGAGACTGATTTATAGGAATTCAAATGAAGTTTCCCTTTATTTGTAGATGATGTGGCGTCTCAGCGATCGTGATGCGATACTTCCCGGATATCCTCTGGATTTTCACGCTTTCTTCCAGCGCATGCCGTGGTCGATACGCAACATAGATGCCATCTACGAGAGACCAGACAGCCACATTGTGGTTTTCACAGGTAGTACTAACTCCTCTAACTCTTCACTTTAATATAATTAGGTAATTTAAATAGGTAATTTGTAGGATTATTATTTATTTTATTTAAAATCTTTATTTGCATTTTAATGCTTGATATATTTGCTCAACTCAATTCCAATTATATTTCCGAGACCCATTTAATTTTGAAGTTTATAAGTGGAAAGATGGGGAAATAATATTTTTGTATAAATGGAGACTTTGAGATGCATTATAAAAGGCACACCCTTGCAACGCCGGGTATACAAAGCTACTTGATAACATATCAGCAATCAGTCGTTCTTGGTGTCTGGAAATCATTTTTTTAAGGATATACGGAGAATGAGGATACCTATTTTTTAGGGGATACAATAAAATGTTGGAATTGCATTTTAGACACATTAATTTCTAGTATTTACCTGCAGGGCATTACTATAAAATACTTCCAAACTCACCTATACTTAAAGACATACTGACGATAAATATACAGGAATTTTTAAAAAAAAAAAATTCCTTTTAAAAAAAGAGAACAACACTTTTTCAACAAATTTTTTTCCACATGCTTGGTTGAATGCATTTCCACATGCTTGGAAGCCGCGCTAGAGCTACACTCGATCTGCAGGCTTCGAAATTTTGAATTTTTACTTCTTTAGGTCAAAACTACTGGATCCACCACGGTAACGGCTTCACCAGCGACAGCCCTATGCCTCTGACATCCCTTGGTCTGCCCAGTGAATTGGAAAGATTGGATGCCGCATTCGTGTGGGCCAAAAACGGACGGACGTACTTCTTCAGTGGAGATAACTATTGGAGGTTCGACGAGACAACGTCTAAGATGGACCCTGGATATCCACAAAGTATCTCTACGAGGTGGAAAGGACTGGAACCGGATATCGATACTGCATTCACGATGAAGAATGGCAAGTTCTTTATGTTAATGTCAAATAATTTAAAAATTGTTTTAGATTTTTGATACGAAATGAAATTGACGTCATTATATGGAAGTTAGTTTGAAACCCACGCATTTCAGACCGAATAAATTTGTCTTCGCCGTTCAACACATGGACTGACGCGACTGCGAAAAAGCAATGTTACGATACATTTTCATTTGTTTTTTAAGTTTTTCTTATTTGAGTTGAATTAACGTCACACGGCGATTGGCGTCGTAATTTAGTCAGAACTACAGTTAAGTCACGAGCCGACTCCTGATTAGGCACCCAATGTAACTTTTAAAGGTGACATAGTACGCGGCGTCGAGCTTTTGAACCATATTTATCGTGCACTCACTTAACGCAAGGTATGTATTATTCGTCTGACATTTGGCTGCACAGAGCTTTCATAAGTTTCGCAATGCCCGGAACCGAAACTGGGACCTTTCGCATGCACGGTCTCTTACCGACTGGGCTCCCCAGCCACTCTTTCTTATTTTGTCTACCATATACCACATTAAAAATATGTATTTGACCGTCTCCTCTACATTCACAGTAATATTACTACTTTTACTTCTTTAAACACATGACCTATAGACATATCAAATGGATAGCATTTTTTTTAATGCTTCGTCGACTTTTCCCCAAATACTTCATATTTTGTACGTTTCCTTTCAGGAGTGACATATTTCTTCAAAAAAGACCACTATGCTCGGTTCAACAACCAGAATGTATCGGTGGACGTCGGCTATCCTCTACTTACCCGGCACTACTGGTTCGGATGCCATGAACCATGAAAGTGGATTCGCAGCCGAGGGTTTGAGTACAAAAATACAGCAAGATAAAGAAAATGATTTAAGACCGATTCTTTAACCCTTTGCACTCAAAGCTTTTCATTTCAGCTTGAATCGTGAAATATTCTCTTAAGCAGACAAGTTTTCTTTGGGTAATATTTACTCATCCCACTTCAAATATAGTTTTCTTCAGAATATTAATACAGCAAGATTGAGAAAATGATTTAAGATCGATTCTTTAACTCTTTGCAATCAAAAGCTTTTTGATATTGAATCGTAAATTTTCTCTTAAAAAGACAAGTCTCAGATATTTTCATCATCCTCTAACACCAAAAATTCTTTTCCAAAATACTGCAAGATTGAGAAAATTATTTGAAACCGATCATTTAACCTTTTTGTAGCTGATCTAGAATCGTGAAATATTTGCTTAAGGCATATTTTGTTTCTGTCATTTTCATACAGATTTCAGGTCGTCTCTGCATAGTTATCCAGTACTTGCATGATTTCATGACGCTATTTCTATGATGGAATTTGCATAGATTACAGGGTAACAAAATTGGTAGCGTTACTGCAAAAATCAGAGAAGTAAAAGTGTTATACAATCGGGGCGTTATTTAAAGTATATCCCAAGGATGGAAAACAAATTTCAGCTGCTGAAACCCACATTTTTCTTCATACAATTCAAGTCTTACCAGTTTAGGCTAGGTCTCTCATGACTTTATTCTGAACAACTTAACAATTACTGATTGTTCCAGCTTATTTCCAGAAACTGTTTAAAAATAACAGTTTGTTTTTGCATAGAGTATAGAATAATAGAATAAAGAGAGATAAATTAAAAAAGGCAACTCGGCCAAAAAGAAATATTGAAGATATAGAGGCCGAAATCATCGAAGAACTAAAAAGACCACGCACAGAGTGCACATTCTTTACGTCATTTGAAGATTATGTCACAGACTTTTCAGTGAAGGAAAAACTGCAATTACAATCGACCATTTTGAATAAAATAGCAGAAATTCATGCGAATCGCCAAACATCTGTCATCTTCAATTACGATGCGAGTTTTAATTAAAAATTCATGTTTATTTGTCAATTTTCTTTTATTATGTATTTAATAAACTAAGTGTAAGTTATAAAAACCTAGATTACCACCACCGCCTTTTAAAAAAATGCTTCTTAAAAATTAAGAAAGTTTACTTTGTGTCAAGTTTCGAAAGTATAATTTTAAGCAGGAAACCTTTAATAATTATTTTATTGAATGGCAGCCATCTTAATTACAGGCCTCGCAGCGGTCCTATAAATTTGAAAAAACTCCTATTGTATGAGCAGCTTATGGTAGGTACTTAACCCTTTCAGTCCCAATAATGCCATTTGGTATTATTTTAGAAAAAAATTTCTGATCATAATTTTAAAAACAAGTAGGTTTGTTACAGAATCTGTCACTTAAATCGCTTCCACACAACATTTGTGCTCAACAGGAAACAAACGATTTATACACCTCAGAGAGAAATTCGCCAAAAAAAGCCTTTAGCTAGTTGTAATTAAACATTTAAACTATAAAATTAATTATTTTCATTAATCTTCTTTCTCAGATTTAATAATTAGACTTTATCGTTTGCTTAATTTGTTTGAAGTTCGAAGAATAATAATGTAATCTTTTTTTTAATAAATATCTTTGTGTCGCCACAATTTACCATTTACATTTCTTTCGAAAATTCACTTATTTATCGTTTGTTAAATTAATTTACAGTTCGAAAAATATATAATTAGTGCAATTGATGCTTTAAAAATAAAAGCGAAACTTTACATATTTTTTTATGCCAAGTTAGAATTCTCTATGCATCTTTCTTCATACATATATAATAAACCATCAAAAGAACTCAATTGTGATTTTACAACAATCCAAACTGAATTATATCGCATAAATAAATATTCTTTCAAAAATTATTTTATTTTAAATAAAGTTTCTTGTACGTTTAACGAAATGGCAACAGTGAAAATATTGAATAAAAATGGAATTTGCATGTTATTTCAATGTAGATTAAATTTTTAGTTATTTAAATTTTAAATAAACTTCTAATTAAAATTTTTTAATGAAATTTGGAATGTAGCCTAATCTGATTTTTTGATTGAAAATGACGTATCCCACTTGTCTGTGGGACTTGTGGATGGAAACAGTGAAAATATGAATAAAAATGGAATTTGCATGTTATTTCAATGTAGATATTTTTTTTTAGTAATTTAAATTTTAAATAAACTTCTAATTTAAATTTTTTAATGAAATTTGGAATGTAGCCTAATCTGATTTTTTGCTTCAAAATGACGTATCCCACTTGTCTATGGGACTTGTGGTTCTTTCTGTGAAAGTGGGTGACAGACGGACGGACGGACTGAACGATTATAATACCTTCCACTTTTTACGTTATAAACGTAGTGAGGAAGCTAAAAATAGGGCTGACATTAATTGGGATGAATAAAAAATATTTTCTAATAGAAAAAAGTTTGAAGAATCGATTGATGTGCTTTTTGATACCATAAATGGCAATAGACGATCCAAAAAAATTTCTAAAATGATGCCAAATTGCTCATTGGGACTGAAATTGTTAATGAAAAAAAGTCGCCCTTCAGTCAGAAAACATTGCCCATGTTTGATATTTTCTTTCAAATGGAAGTGGCTTTTTGATATTGGTTCGAATGTTTTTCTAAGTTTCAATAAATGATTTTACACAATATTCAAACCAATTTCAAAAAGTGGGATTATAGAGATCTGTAAGTCATCTACATTTATCATTAAAAAAAACTAAAATATTCAATACTGCCGTAGAAATGTGGCTGAGATTTTTTTTTTATTGGATTAACAGCGAGGCACTGGTTTGTAGACCTGTGGTTAATCAGGCTTATTCGCCCTCAAGTTTGCTGAGGAAATTCACTTACAAATGGTGCTTGTTAATTTTAAAAAAATTTTGTGCTTTGTAGTTAAAATTGTAAGTTTTCAGATGACTGCAATTTTGATACTTTTTTTTTATGGGGAAAAATATTTGATTACGGGAAAAATATATCACCAAGGTATTAAATATTTATTTACAAATATCCAAGTAAAATTTTGCTTTTACAAGGTATAAAAATGCTTCACACAAAAAAAACACTTTCAATCAACAATAAAATATACAGCTGTAATATAGGGCTGGATCCTTAACTGCACTTTTGCCAATTGTGAATCTTAACAGTAATGCATTATGTATAAAAACTACATAAGCCCAATATATACATAAACTTTGATTGGATAAGCAGTTGGGGATATTTCCTTAATACCAAGAAACAATATTTATACTGATATTTACTTAATCTCTTCATTCCCAAAAAACCCCTACAAATATTCTCTTTATAGAAACGTTTTTCAAAGAATTAGATATTTATAAAGCATATTTTTTAAGTAATTTTGAAAATCTGAACGTAAAACATTTGCTGAGGACCACATCAATATAGTGGAATTTGTTTGGAGTAGTAAAAAAAACAGTTTTAGTGAACTATGAATAAGCAAACTTTTTTTGGGGGGACATGGCAAATCCTTGGTTACATAAATACAAATACAAATACAAATACAAAAATTGTCGACCAACAACAGGCCAGAGGCCCAGCAAGGTTGGTCCAAAATAAATCTAATACATTACCAGTTTCCAATGTCCGTCAAGTTTCTTCTTAAAATCTTCTACTCTCTTCGAATGCACAACACAATCTGGTAAAGCATTCCACTCATTGACAACTCTATTGTAAAAATAATGTTTTCTTACCTCCCTTCTAAAGCTCGATTTATTCAATTTCTGATCATGACCTCTGGTCCGGCTATTTAAAGTAAAATCTAAGCCCTCCATGTCTCCCTGTTTTATAAACTTGAATAACTGTATTAAATCACCCCTAGCTCTCCTGTTTTCCAGGGAATACATGTTTAAATACATGTTTAAAGATCTTAATCTGTTATCATAATCAATACCAGATAGACCCTTAATCATTTTTGTAGCCCTATGCTGAACTTTTTCAAGCAACTCTATATCTTTTCTGAGGAAGGGAGATCAAAACTGAACAGCATATTCCAGATGTGGCCTTACCAATCCCCTATACAATGGCAAAATAATCTCCTTAGATTTAGAAGTGATACTTTTGCAGTATCCCTGCAACCGTTTGCATGTTACGTATTATTTTGTATACAACTCAACTCGAGTATTATCGTATATAAGTAGCGTGCCGGCTACGGAAATGTGTGTTCTCCTTATCCTATAATAAATCTAAGTTTGTTGACACTTGTGTACTTTCCTTCCAAGCAAACACATTGCAAACTGGCGACGAAGAATATCGAACCTACATTAGAAGTTTCTTCTGCCTTCCACCATGTCTAGTACAGGTAAAATTTCTGAATTTCATCCGGAAAGTGACGACGCAGCAACTTACGTTATGCGACTAAAGCACTTTATGGTTGCTAACAAGATTGAAGACAATAATAAACTGTCCGTTCTAATAACTGTATTGGGTTCAAAAGTGATCAATACTCTTGTGGATTTAGTTACCCCTGATGAACTTGATAGCAAAACTTATGATCAAATTATTGAACTATTTTTGAATCAATATAAACCTGAGAAATTAACGGTAGTGGAACGTAACATATTTAATACAAGAAGGCAAAAACAATTTGAGTCGGTTCAAGAATATATCATTGTGTTAAAACACCTAGCTTCGACGTGCAAGTTCGGAACTTTCTTAAATGAAGCTTTACGTGATCGTTTAGTTAGTGGCGTTCTAGATGAAGAATTGCGGCAAAAACTAATAATAGAAGATATCACATTTACAAAAGCATGTGAAATTGCTGTTAAGTATGAACAGGCCCAAAAGCAAAGTAATATGTTCCAAAAACAAGCAGCGTTTTCAAACGATATTAATTCTTTAAAGAAATTTAAATCTAAACCAACTAAATTCCCGACGAAACTTAAGTTTAAATGTACCCGGTGTAACTCAAATTCTCATTTCCCAAATACGTGCCGGTATAAAACATTTAAATGTGAAAGATGTCAGAAAATTGGACATCTAAAAAGGACGTGTTGGTCAAACTTGAAAATTAATCAGGTAGAGCGGGAAGACAAATATCGCGTACCAAGATACGCTCGCGACCAACCAACAGATGATTTAGATAATCATCTGTACGCGGTTGAATCCAATCGTAAAAAAGGCGTTAAGCAAAAGTCAAATAAAGTAACTGAAGACGAGCTGTCTACTTTAGGATTCGTATGTGAAATGGAAATAGAGGGTCGCAAAATGAGTCTACAAATTGATACAGGTGCATGTACATCAACGCTTCCCGAAAGAATATACCGTAAAGTTCCCCAACTAAAACGAATTCCAGTCATTCCTACTAAGTTATCGCTAAGCACTTATCTTGGCGAAACGTTAGAAGTCAAAGGGAAGATTTGTTAAAGTTAAGTATAAAAACGGCGAATATGTTTTACCACTTATAGTGGTTAATACAGCAAACGAAAAAGCTCCAATTTTATTAGGTAGAAATTGGTTAGAACACATTAAGTTAGATTGGCAATCTATTTTCGCGGTAGAAAATAACAGCACTGAAATACTGTTAAAAGATCTGAAATCTAAATACCAGGATGTGTTTCAGCCCGGAACAGGTATTATTAAAAGTAAACAGATTGCACTTCATGTTAAAGAAGATGCAGTGCCTAAATTTTGTAAACACCGTCCTGTGCCGTTCGCGATAAAACCTCTAGTGGATAAGGAAATAGACCGTCTTTTGGAAGACAAAATAATTAAACGAGTGAAAACATCCGAATGGGCAACACCCTTGGTAGTAGTTCGTAAACCAAACGGGAATGTCACACTATGTGCAGACTACAAAATTACTCTAAACCCCGTATTGGAAGTTGATAGCACTACCCACTTCCGACTACTGAGGAATTATTTTCAGTGCTAGCGGAAGCGAAAGTGTTTACAGTGTTAGATTTATCTCACGCATACCTTCAACTGCCGATTAAAGAAGAATCCCAAAAGTTACTGACTATAAACACCCATAGGGGTCTTTTTCATATACGCGTTTACCGTATGGTATAAAATCCGCACCTTTTGCCTTTCAACAGACAATGGATGAAATACTGGAAGGTATAAACAACGCGATTTGCTATTTAGACGATGTATTGTTAGTTAGTAGTTCTAAGGAAGAAGCAATCAAGTTATTGAATCTCGTGTTAAAACGTTTTAAAGAAAAAGGAGTAAAAGTCAATTTCGAAAAATGTAAATTTCTATCCAATAAAGTAACTTATTTAGGATATGAAATTTCCGACCGTGGAATTTCTCCGACCGAAAAGTTGCTAGAAGCAATTAAAAATGCCCCAGAGACACAAAACGTGGAACAGTTAAAATCGTATGTGGGTCTCTTAAATTTCTACGGAAAATTTCTCCCAAATCTTTCTGGTAAAATGTCAAAATTGTACGACTTATTGAAAAATGTGCCGTGGTCTTGGTCAGATGAGCACAAACAACTATTTGAAGAAAGTAAAGGTTGGTTAACGTCAAAATCTTTACTATTGCATTACGATTCTACCAAACCAGTAACATTAACTTGCGATGCATCAGCTACAGGAATAGCTGCTGTGATCTCGCATACCACAGAATGTGGTCAAGAACGACCAATAGCATACGCTTCTAAAACCTTATCGGACGCGGAAAAGAAATATTCACAAGTAGAAAAAGAGGCGCTTGCTATAATTTTTGGCGTAAAAAAATTTCATAAATACTTATTCGGTAGAAGTTTTGTGCTATTCACGGACCATAAATCTTTAACTACAATTTTTGGGGAGAAAAAGGGCATTCCGGCAGTAACAACTGCCAGGCTGCAACGTTGGGCAATCGTGCTGTCAGCATATGACTATAAAATAATTTACAAAAAGGGATCAGACATAGCAAACGCCGATGCTTTATCGAGGCTTCCTCTTACAACTAATGAGGGGGATCTGTCTAATGACTGGTCGGCTATAAGCTATGTTCAAAATTGCTTAGCGTTTTTTGAATCCGACACAACGGACAACCCTTTAACAGCAGATGATATAGCCCGTGAAAGTAAGAAAGATGTAATCTTTCTAAAAGTTTGGCAATATACTATGCACGGGTGGCCCAATAAAGTTCCTGATAACCTAACCCCCTTCAAAATAAGACAAAATGAAATTACCACAGAAAACGGATGCTTAATATGGGGTACTAGGGTAATCATTCCAGCAAATCTTAAAGAAAAAATCCTTAATTTACTACACGAAGGTCAT
The DNA here is from genome assembly GCA_019343175.1 of Oedothorax gibbosus. Lineage (NCBI taxonomy): Eukaryota > Metazoa > Arthropoda > Arachnida > Araneae > Linyphiidae > Oedothorax > Oedothorax gibbosus. Next base: position 28,869,401 of record CM033279.1, read on the forward strand.
AATGGAATTACGAGGACTAAATTGCTTGCTCGCAGTTATGTGTGGTGGCACAAAATTGACGACGACATCGAAAATCACATCAAGTTGTGTCTAATTTGCCAGAGCTGTCAAAACTCCGCCCCAAAAGTTCCCTATAGCCCTTGGCCAATTACTAAACATCCTTGGCAGCGTATCCATATAGATTTTGCTAAGGATACCAGTGAACAACTGCTTCGTACAAATGAAGGATACTATCTTTTGTGTGTTGTAGACACTTATTCCAAGTGGATAGAAGTGTTCCCCATGAGAACAATGACTGCTCAATTAACTGTTAATAAATTAAGAACTCTATTTGCAGCATACGGACTTACAGAAGTGTTAGTCTCTGACAACGGAGGGACATTTGTGGCTGAAGAATTCCAGGACTTCTTAAAGAAAAATAGAATAAGTCACAAGCTGATACCTCCCTACCATGGTTGTTCAAACGGAGCAGCTGAAAAGTCTGTTCAGACCGTAAAAAAAGCTCAATTGAAGCAAGTTTTGGAAGACTTCGGGAAAAATAAAAGCAGAACTATACAACATAAAGTTGATAATTTTTTATTCAATTACAGGAATACTCCCAATGCAACCAGTGGAGTGAGTCCCGCCGAGGTGTTCTTGAAAAGAAGGCCGCGAACTAAATTAAAATTTTTACTTCCTAATTTAGCGGACCATTTATCCAAAAAGCAGCTGATCTCTAAAAGTTTTGAAGATCAAAGAAGGGGTCCGGAACGTTATTTTGGAGTAAGCGAGAAAGTGCTGGTCAAAAGTGTCAGAAACAATAAAATTAAATGGTTTCCTGGAGTTGTTTTGCAGGTTCTTAGTCCAGTCACCTACAAAGTTGAAGTAGGGGAAGAGCATCGAATGTGCCATGCCGATCATCTCAGGAAGTGGTCGTTGCCACTGCCTAAGGAGCCAGTGACTTCGTCCAGAGCTGAACCTTCACCTGAGGTCAACCCACCCGACCTTTGGCAACCACCTTCCCGGACTGAGCCAGCAACGGATCAGTCTCCTCCATCTCCTCTCCCGGTGATCAGGGAATCATCGCCTCCAATTATGATGTCACCAGCCTCACCGCTAAAGCCGGTGGAGTCCCAATCGACGAGGCCCAGTCTCCCGGCACCAGGTACTCCAGCCGCACCTTCTAGCCACATGCCGGAATCGGATCCGGTATCCCAGCCTACGGTGGAGGTCCCACCACTTAGAAGATCTACCAGGATCAGAAGACCTCCTGATAGACTTGTGATTAGCCATAAGGACTGATATTTTAATTTGGTTATAAAAGTTATTTTAAAGGGAGAAAAAGTGCAGTATCCCTGCAACCGTGAATCTTAATTTGCATGTTACGTATTATTTTGTATACAACTCAACTCGAGTATTATCGTATATAAGTAGCGTGCCGGCTACGGAAATGTGTGTTCTCCTTATCCTATAATAAATCTAAGTTTGACACTTGTGTACTTTCCTTCCAAGCAAACACATTGCAACTTTTTCTAATATATCCCAACATTCGATTGGCTTTCTTACTTGCCTCAACACACTGCTTACTCATTTTGAAATCATTGCTCACCAAAACTCCTAAATCTCTAACGAACTCACTATCTTGGATACTTTCTCCCTGTAAAACATAAGAATGATTAACATTGTTCTTACCCAAATGAAAATTTGAAAGAAATTTGCCAAAAAACAATGATTTTCCCAAAATTTTAAAAAACTTTCCCTTTTTAAAAAAGTTTTTAAAACCCCAATGGCCCCCCCGGATGGGGTTTGGCCCCCTTTTTTAAATTGGGGGTTTTTAAAAAATTTTTTTTTTTTTTTTTTGGGGAAAAAAGTAAAGGGGGGTTTCCATATTTTTTTGGGCTACTTTTTGATAAAAAAAACTTTAAAAACCTTGGTTTTAAGGGGGAATGGGGGAAAAGTTTGGGATCCAAATCTTAAAAAAAATGTTAAAAAAAACAAAAATTTTACTTAAAAATTTTTAAATTTTTTGGGGAATTTTTCATAAAAAATGGGGTTTTGGGAAAAAGTTTAAGTTGGGGGAAAAAACCCCTTGTTTTGGGGAAACTTTGGGGAAAACCCCCCAAAATAAAATTTGGGAAAAAATTTTTCCAAACCCCTTCTAATACCCAAAGAAAAATTAAATTTAAAAAAAAAAATTTCAAAACTTTGAAAGTTCAATTTTTTTTTTTTAAAAAAACCCCAAAATTTAAAACTTTTTTTTTAAACATTTTTTAAAAAATTTTTTTAAAAAAAATAAAAAATTTTTGGTTTATTTTTGAAAAATTTAAAAATTTTAAAAACAAAAAAAAAAAATTTTACCCAAAAAGAGAAAAATTTTCCCAGTTCAAAAAATTAAAAAAATTTAAAAAAAAAAAAAAAATTTTTTAAAAAATTTTTTTTTTCAAAAAACGGGGTTTTTTTAAAAAACCCCCAAATTTTTTTAAAAAATTTCGGGGAAATCATCCCATTATGCCCTTTTTTTAAAAATGTTTTTGGGTTTTTACAAAAACTTAAAAGTTTTGTGAGTTGTTTGGGTTTTGGAAAACCAAATTTTCGGGGCCCTTTAAAAAAAATTTTTCTTGGGGAAAAAAAAAAGGGAAAGGGCAAAAAAGGTTTTTAAATTTTTTCCAAACCCAAAAAAAAAGGTTTTCGATGTGGAAAAAATGGGGTTTTTCGGGTTTTGGAAAAGGGAAAAATTTCCCCAAATAGATCCTTCGGGCCCCGGGAAACCCCAAAAATTGGTCAAAACCCAAAAGGGGGAATTCCAAAAAAAATTTTTTTTTCCCCAAAAAAAAAAGTTTTTAAGCCAATTTTGGGGGAAAAACCCCAAAAAACCTTTGGGGGGGGGGGGAAAAATTTAAAAAATTGGGGTTTTTTTCATTTTTTTAAAATTTCAAAAAAAAAATGGTGGTTTGGGAAAACAAAAAAAAATACTAAAAATTTCTAAAATACTTTTCCCCCAAATTTTGGGGAAACGGTTTTGGACCAACAAAAGTGCCCTTTTTTTTTTTGGAAAAAAAGGCTTTTTCTGGGGTAAAAAATTTTTAAAAAAGGGAAAATTTTTTTTTTGAGTTGGGGTCGACGAAAGGTTTTTAAAAAAACTAAACCGCCACTTTATTTAAAAACCAAACCCGAACTTTTTTTAAAAATTTCCCTTTTGCCCCTCCCCCTTCTTGGTTTTTAAAATTTGTTTGGCAAAAATTTTTCCCGGGGTAATTTAAATTTTTGCCTTTGGGAAAAACCCGAAAAAAAATTTTTTTTCCCGTTTCCCTTTTGGGGGGCAATTTACCTTTAAAAGGTTTTTTTTGGGGTTTAGTAAGGGGGGCCCCATTCCTGAAGTTTAAACTTTTTCTTGTAAGAATTTTGGAACCCCCTTTTTTCCCCGGGCCCCCCCAAAAACCCCAAAAAGGGGGGGGGCCCCCAAAAAATTGAGACCCCATTTTAATAGGGAAAAATTTGGGGTTTTTCCCCCAAAAAGGAGTTTTGTGAAATTTTTTTAACCCGGGGCCCAAATTTAAGAAAAGGGAAAAAAACCCTTTTTTTTAACGCCCCCTTTTATCATTTCCCCAAAATAAGACCCCTTTTTTTAAAAAATTAAATTTTTTTAAAATTGGGGTTTTTTTTGTTTTGTTAAAAAACAAAAATTTTGGGAAACCCCCTTTTTAAAAATTTTAAATTTTGGGGCTTTTCCCCTTCATTTTTTAAAAAAACCTTCCCCCTTTAAGGAAAAAAAACCCCCAAAATTTTTGGAAAAAAACTAATATTTTGAAATTTTAGTAAATTTTTTAAAAAGGGCCGCCAAATTTTGGGCGGGGGCCCTGACCTTGGGGCCCCCCCCCCCTTTTTTTTACGGGGGAGTATTGGGTTTTTTTTTAGAAAATTTTTTTCCGAACCCTTTAACTGGGGTTTTTTTGCTTCTAAGAAAAATTTTTTAATTTAAGTTTTTGAGCCCCAAAAAGGGAAACCCTTTTTTTTCCCCTTTGGGGAAATTTTTTTTCTTTTTTAAAAAAAAATAAAATTTTAATTTTTCAGGGGGGGAATTTTGGTGCAGGGGGGGAGTTTTGTTCATTAATTTCCCCCCAAATTTTGGGGTTTTTTTTCAAAATTTTTTGGGGGAAAAAAATTTTCCTTTTTTTCCAAAAAATAAAAATTTTTTTTAAAAAAAAAATCGCTAACCAAGCCCGGAAAAGTTTTCTTTTAAATTGGGGAAAATTAAAATTAACCTTGTTAAAGGAAAAAATTTTTTTATTCTGACTTTTTTTTCCCCCAAAAAACCCCCACCCCAAAAAGGGCCCCTTTTGGCACCTCATTTTTACCCCCTTTCTTGGGTTTTTTGGCCCCCGGGGGGGAAATTTTCCAAATTGGCAATGCTTTTTTACCCCCTTTTTGTTGGGTTTTTGGGCTTTAAAAACCCAATTTACCCCCCCTTTTTTCCTTTTTTTTTGGGAAAAATTTTTAAAATTCTTTTTTAAAAACCCCCCGGGGGAAAAATTCCCAAAAAAATAAAACGGGCCCCCAAAAGAAAAAAAGGGGTTTTTAAAAATTTTAAAATTTTGGGGGTTTTTTTCCCTTTTTAAGTTGGTTTTGAAAAAAATTTAAAATAAGTTTTTCCCCAATTTAAATTAATTTAGAATTTGGGGGGAAAAACTTTTTTAAACTTAAAATTTTTTAAAAAACCCCAAAAAAAAATTTTAAAAAACAAAATTTTTTGGTCCACGTTTTTAAAAGGGAAAGTAAAAAAAAATTTAAATTTTCTAAAAGGGTTTTTTTAAAAAAACGTTTTTTCAAACATTTTGAAAAGTTTTTTAATTTTTTTTTTTTAGGGGGTTTTTTTTTTTTTAAAAAAATTTTAAAAAAAGGGATTTAAAATTTTTGGGCCAAAAAATTTTTAAAAAAATTTTAATAAATTTTGAAAAAGAAAAGTTATGACAAAAAGGAAAGAAGGGGCAGGACAAAAAATTTTTTTGTAAAAATCTTAAGGTTATGTAAACAAATTTTTTTTTTTCCCCAGTAAAAAAAGGGGAAATTTTTTTTTAAAAACCTTTTAAATTATCCAAAAAAATTTTTTTTTAAAATTTTTTTACCCCCATTTTAAAAAGTTTTTTTTTTAAAAATTTTTTGAAAAGGGTTTTTCAATTTAACTCAAAAAGTTCCTTTACCAAAAATTGAAAACCCCGGGCCTTTTTTGTAAAAAGAAGTTTTTTGGGGGGCCAAATTAAAAGTTTAAAAAATTTTTTTAAAAAAGGGAAAAAGAAAAAAAAGGGGGTTTTTTGGGGGAAACCCAAAAAAACCCAAAAAGGGAGATTTTTACCAAAAATATGTTGGGGGTTTAAAAAACAATTTGGCCGGAAAAGGAAATTTTCTTTTTTGCCCCGGGGGGGCCCAAAAAATTTAACCCCCCAAAAAATTCCCCCAAAATTTTACAGTGTAATTGGAAGTGAAATTCCACTATTCAAAAGAGAAAAATAGGAAAAAAATATTAATAAAGAAGAAAAGGCCGTGGATAGCCTAGTGGTTAAGGCTCGTTCTCGGAATCGGAAGGTCCTGCGATCGAGTCCCGATACCACTGAAGACCCACCGAGTATATGCGGAGTACGTGCTCGTTAAATCTGTGGGTCCGAAAGTCCTGTGGGCGCAGTTTCCCACGGGTACAGGTCCCTGGAGACTATTTCCCTCCCCTTCAGGGACATGTCTAAATTGCGGAGGTACGATAGATGGCAGCATTTGTCACTTGTGTGTGTTGTGTGTGTCTGTCTTACTTGACGAGGGTTTATAAGCGGGTCTCTGACCAAGCACACAAACCTGAATATATGTCAACCAACCAACCAAGAAGAAAAAAACTAGGGGTGTCAAACACAACACGACTTTCAATTTTGTACGCTTTACACAAACGTGTTCTTCTTGGAAACCTATTATGAAACCTATTGACCTACTATGAAACCTATTGAACTATTGAAACTCGTGTACCAAATTTAAAGTACTTAGCTCTTTTAGTTCGAGTTGTAGAGTGGTTTAAGACAGACAGACGGACCAATATTCGTGCTCTTCTTCTTCAATGTGCTCTCATTACCTTATAGATCGAGAGCCCAGGGCCCCCAGCTAGACCTAAGTCATTTTCTAAAGGATAAAATGTATCGGATTAGGTTCGGTTTTCATTTACTTTTAGTATATGCATACCCGCTTGAGTGAACCGACGGCCAATTACAGTATCGGGTGCAAAGTAGGTAAATATAAGTAACTAAGCATTTTCTAAAGGCTGATTTTTACGTATGTTTTAGAAAATAATGTTAAGAGTTAATAATAAATTTCCCAGACACTTTCCGTCGGCCGAAACTTTTCCCAGACGCTTTAAACGTCTTTATCAAGTTCAGACTTTGTTCCACGCATCTGGCGGCATGAGATGGCGCTACAATCGTCCTCGGACGACAAGAAGGGGAAGTTAAACAAAAAAGAACTATGTGTGTATTGGATAAGGGGTTGGTTGGTTAAATTTTCGTTTAATTAGAAAATAAATTAATAAACAAGTAACCATAGCTGTCTTTAGCTTACAACATTTTCACATCTCCAATGATCAAGCACACAAACCGGAATATATATGTCAATCGACCAACCAACCAACCACTTCTCCAATACACACATAGTTATTTTTTGCTTAACTTCCCCTTCTCGTCGTCCGAGGACGATTGTAGCGCCATCTCACGCCGCCAGATGCGTGAAACAAAGTCTGAACTTGATAAAGACGTTTAAAGCGTCTGGGAAAAGTTTCGGCCGACGGAAAGTGTCTGGGAAATTTATTATTAACTCTTAACATTATTTTCTAAAACATACGTAAAAATCAGCCTTGAGAAAATGACTTAAGTTAACTTATAATTTACCTACTTTTTGCACCCGATACCTGTAAATTGGCCGTCGGTTCACTCTAGCGGGTATGCATATACTAAAAGTAAATGAAAACCGAACCTAATCCGATACATTTCATCCTTTAGAAAGTGACTTAGGTCTGGGGGCCCTGGGCTCTCGGTCTATTATATATCATATTAAGTAACTGAAAGGTTAAAAAAAATACCTAAAATAATTATTTAAAAAAATCAAATAACGGATTCTTTCCACAGACAGAGAAATCAAAAAATCGGAAATGAAAATTTCCGATTTTCACTTATGAAATTTATTTACTTATGAAAAGTGAAAGGATAAAAAAAAATATGGAATGAAAGAACTCAACTGTAAGTAAATAAAACGAAAAATAAAACGGAAGAAAAACCAATCGGAAAATTAATGAGTTTATGTCAATAGAAAAGTGAAAAATATTTCCCGGAGGAAATAGCTGTCGATTGGCTAATCTCAGAAATATAGACGATAAATCCTTGCTGTTTTGTCCAAAGAGTTCTATAATATGGTAGAGACTGAACCTGGCAACAGCAACATGGACCAACATAGAGACAATATAGGGTGGCATGTGGGGCCCGAAGACCGAGTGGTTTGGATCGCAGGCCATAACACTAGCAGTCCGCGCTCTGTAACAGGTGCGGGTTCGATTCCCGCCTTTGCCCTGGGCGTACTTCCTTTCTCAGTATCAAAATCATAAAATAACTAGCAATTTTGCCACTCTATTCGGGCTCCGTAGTGAGCCATTGCTGCCGATGGCAGCTCAGTACGATTCGTTCCTCTACCCTACTATAGAACTCTTTGGTTTTGTCATGTGTATTTTCTAAGAAATTAGAAGAGATCTACTGATCTTAAACACTTCAACTGTATTTTTATATAAATTTTGGGTCCAATTAGATTTTATATTCATTTTTATGTGTCTTATCCCTTTTAAATTTTTGATTTTAAACAGGCAAGATGGCAAGAAGTTCATAAAAAAATTTTTTAAACAAAAATAAATTTTAAAAATCGAAAAGTTAGAACGGAAATTGAAGCGGGAGCGGAAAGTTGGAAGAAATGGTTAGACAAATGGACAAAAAATATAAATATACTAATAATGTTGTACCTTTCAATCCAAAAAAAAGAATTTTGAAATTTAGAACGGATTTAAATGGACAGATAGATGAACAGACAAAAGGACAGACATGCACACTGATGGAAAACAATTTGTTAAAGATAGGGTTCTGCCCTGATGTCACTTTTTTCAACAAAAAAATTCTAAAAAACTGGAATGCTAGAAAGGAATAGGGTACTTGACTAAATATTTTTATTGGCTTAAAATATTTTTATGCCAAAAATATTAGACCCGTATTTTTTCTTTTTTTCAAATACCCCATAAAAAGGAGAAAAAATGAATTTTAAAATTAGGACGAAAAATCACTCCACGTGGCTGTCACGTGGTATCTATGATGTCACTAGTAACTATAAACAAACTTTAAAACACCATTTTGGAATCTACTTTAAGCAAATTGGAACTATCCGCTTCTGTAAAACTCCACCCATTATCTATATAATTCTTATTTTAATAGTAAGTTAGATTAAAACCAGTTTAATTACAAACAAAAACATCACACCGGTTTGTTTATACATACTAGTGACGTCAGCCAAATCGACGTGTTTGTGATCCCGTGACGTACCGATGAAAAATAAGCCATTTTAAAATGATTTTTACTAATTATTTAAATATTTATTTTGTTAAAAAATATATACGTTTGTTATTTTTGGGTTCAAACTATAATTTAATTAATATTGGAAGGTATTTTAGCGTACTGTCAAGTACCCTATAATAATCGACCCACCTTAGTGTGCAGCTGTAGTGTGACGTAAATTCTACCAAAACTTTTAAACTTGTATCCATCTACTTTTTTTTTTAAACAAAAACGAACTAATCATTCAATCAAGTCTACGACTAACTCAATTTGAAGTTCGTAAGTGGTAGGGCCGTGGATAGCCTAGTGGTTAAGGCCTCGTTCTCGGAATCGGAAGGTCCCGCGGTCGAGTCCCGATACCACTGAAGACCCACCGAGTATATGCGGAGTACGTGCTCGTTAAATCTGTGGGTCCGAAAGTCCTGTGGGCGGTCATGGCGCAGTTACCCACGGGTACAGGTCCCTGGAGACTATTTTCCTCCCCTTCAGGAACATGTCTAAATTGTGGAGATGGCGATAGATGGCAGCATCTGTCACTTATGTGTGTGTGTGTGTTGTGTGTGTCTGTCTGACTTGACGAAGGTTTATAAGCGGGTCTCTGACCAAGCACACAAGCCTGAAAATATATGTCAACCAACCAAGTCCATAAGTAGTAACAGATCCACAGGCATGAAAATAAGTTATAGATTAGTAAGCCAATGTAAGGGCTTTCGGCTTTGTGGTTAAGACGTCAGCCTTGATATTGAACCTTCTCAGGAGTGCGGAGATTCTAATCTTAACTACTACCAGTCATCCTATAAATCGGATATCCACTGGAAATAGTAAGGAAGGAAAATCTACAATTAATCACGGATTTACCCGATTACACTGGGACAGACGTACATGTTAAATCCGTGGAGTCACAACTCACAAGACCCGACGACGTAAGCGTACGATGTCTTTCAAAGTTCCGTTGGGTCCCCGCTCAGGTTTCGACCTTGTCACTTAAACAGAGTTCTAAATTACCAGGCAAATTTGACTGCGTTAAAGCTCTTTGGAGGGTAGAAATAGACATCCGCAAACGTATAAAACTCAACTTAATAAAAGTGACATGGCCCGTCCGTGGCCGAGTGGTTAGGGCATCAGCCTAGAGATTCAACCTTCTCAGGATTGCGGGGGTTCGAATCCCACCTACTGTAAGTCATCCTATAAATCGGATCCGTGCTGGAAATAGTAGAAAAATCCTCATCACGGATGGGCCCGAGTACACAGGGACAGACGTGCTCGTTAAATCTGTGGAGTCCAAAGTCCCGACGGCGTTAGCGTACGATGTCGCTCGAAGTTCCGTTGGGTGCCCGCTCAGGTGTCGACCTCGTCACTAAACCAGGGTTCTAAATTACGAGGTGTTATTGGCTGTGTTAAAGCTCCTGAAGGAGGCTAGAAATAGGCAGCCGGAAACGATTACCTTACCTTACCCAAAGTGACATACGGCTGTGTCCTGACTACGACATCAAATGCCACAAATGCAACAAAACTTGGCGACAGCCAAGGGCGCCAAGTGATGCAATAGCATGTGGCTGACTCTGCCAAGTCGCCAAGTTTTGTGGCATTTTATGTCAGGACTCAGCCTAAATAAAGTATAATTAACTAAACAGAAATTTGTCAATATACTAAACTTTATATTAATATAATTAATGTTTTTTTTTAATTGTATCTTCTGGTAATGTCTTATTCAACTTTTTATTTTTATTTTAGATAAAAGAAAGCCTTTTACGATTGTTGCTTCTATTATATCAAGATAAAAAATCTCCGTGAAACAAAATTACTAGAAGTTTAGGTTTAGTCTGAATTCTCGTCGCACTAGAGCTACATGAGGGCTATTGGCGACGGGCGACGTATTTTAGAACCACAATCAAGTGACGAGCCGACACCTGAGTAGGCACCCAAAGCAACCGTTAATACAGCGACATCGTACGCCAGCGTTAGGACTTTGAAGGATATTTAACGTGCACTCCCTCCACACGGGGTATTATTCGTCAGACATTTTTGGCTGCACGGGCCGTTTATAGGTCGGCAGTTATTTTGGCGATGCCCGGACCCGAACCCGCGAAGAATGAGATTTAAATGTAGCTGGACCTACATGTCTCTATAATACCACTTTTTGAAATAAGTTCGAGTATTTTTTTTTAATTTTTAATAAACAATATCACGCAAGATATTCCAAAACATTTCAAAAAGTGGGATTATAGAGACCTGTAGGCCAGCTACATTTAAAATATTAAAAAAATCCGTTAGAAAGAAATTCAATACAGCTGGAGAAGTATGGTTTAAAAAAATTCCATTGGATTAACAAGAAGGCACTTTGGTTTGGAGACCCGCGGCCGGGAATGGGAGCAGATGTCGGGTCTCCAAACCGATGTCTTCTGTCTATGTTAAGAGGGATTGCTAGTCCTATAGAGCTAATGCAAAAGTTTTCAAATCACAACTTTGCAAAAGAATTGCTTTGCCATGTTATCCCATTTTCACCAGGTTATGGGAATCATCATAACATCAATTTAAAACAAAATTGAATAGAAAATAACATCCGGTTATTTAATTATTAATTGATAAAGTTTTAAAATAGTGTCGCCATCTGCTGTAATTTTTGTCATTTTAAAACTTTAAAAATATATAATTAAATAACAAGATAACATTTTCGTTTCAAAATTTGTTTAATTTCGATGTTATGTTGATTCTCATACTCTGGGAAAAAAGGCTAAGATGACAAAGCAATACTTCTGCGGAAGTTGTGATTAGAAAATTATTGCATTAGCTCTATGAGACTGACAATCCCTCTTAATCCAATAGGATTTTTTTTCTTTCATTTAAATGGCTCTAACTAGGCATTGAATATTTTACAGACTATTTACACGGGGCGTTATCTAGGAACATGGACTATAGACAAAGAAAATTGTTAGGGGCCCTTCTAAGTAAACTTTTGTATGCTATTGCTCCTAAAATGGTCAATGTCTCTAATCAAATTCTAAAGCCAAGAGCCTAAAAAACTTTAAAATATCATTAATTTAGCTCGTTCGGCTGAACTTGTCTGTTTCAATGCTTTTGTGGTGAATCTTATTTAATTTAACTTCCATTAACTTTCTTTGTTTCGGCACCCCATTTTGGGAAGTAAAACTTTTGCACACGGTACTTCTCTTTGCCCCCGATTCCTGTAAAATTACGAACTAAAACTAAAGTTCTGTCAATCAAATTTCTCACCAAATAATATAAATTCTTAAATATTCTTTCAACCAATCCCTGCATCATAAAGGCGGGACAAATCCATTCCCAGTGAGATTCGAACCGAACATCACTTTTTGCTCCTACTCTCAAGCCCAAAGGACCTGTGATGGCCTGAACCACAATATTCTTTATTCATTATTGTTATGTAGTTTGTGCTGTGATTAGTTTCATTAAATGTCCACCTTCTGATCATTCACCGTTCTTCTCAACAACAACACCGGTCACTCACTTTATTTGTACCTTTTTACCTCCCTAAACAATGAAAATGATACTAATTTACTGAAGTTTCAGGAGTAACAAAATTTAACATGAAAATCACTAAAATTTGAGCTCTAGGCGCGGGGCCTTATAGAAGTTTAGGTCCTTGTAGGACATTATTACTCTAAAAACGGACAAAAACAAAGCAGGGAGTAGAAAAAACGTCTACATTAAAAATACTAAAAAAAAATAAACAAAATGGATAAAAGTACAACAGAAGCCAAAAATGGATTTTAATGGAAGAAAGTAAAAAGGTTCTATATGAAATGACAAGGTATGGAATTTGTTGTCATGACAACAGGCCCTAATGGAAACGATTCAAAAGGAGCAAGAGGGACAATCATGCGCTAAAAGACTTTATTATTAGGCGGGGAATCCTGTTTGCAGCACTTCCTCCCTTGCTTGAGTCGGGCGCTAGTTGGGTTACTTGTGAGGAACGATTGTGATGTTGTTTTCTGTTATTTAAAAATTCAGAGTGATTTACAATTCAAACTTAGCAAGAAAATTTAATTTGCCACTCGAAAATTAGCTTTCTGTTTAAGAGGGATTGTCAGTCTCATAGAGCTAATGCATTAGTTTTCTAATCACAACTTCCGCAGAAGTATTGCTTTGTCATCTTAGCCTTTTTTCTCAGAGTATGACAATCAACATAACATCGAAATGAAACAAATTTTGAAACGAAAATGTTATCTTGTTATTTAATTATATATTTTTAAAGTTTTAAAATGCCAAAAATTACAGCAGATGGCGACACTATTTTAAAACTTTATCAATTAATAATTAAATAACCGGATGTCATTTTCTATTCAATTTTGTTTTAAATTGATGTTATGATGATTCTCATACCTGGTGAAAATGGGATAACATGGCAAAGCAATTCTTTTGCAAAAATTGTGTTATCAAAACTAATGCATTATCTCTATGGGACTGACAGTCCCTCTTAAATTTATCCAAATAAACAGAATATAAGACAAATGAAGACCATAGTCCTGGAAAATTTATGTAGGACAAATTAAGTTACACGAAAAACGCATTTCAAAAACAAAAGGGTTATCATTTTTATTCGGAAATAAAGGGGTTAATGTATTGCTGGGGTGGAAAGGGAAGGAGTTGATGAATATATGTACGGCGTAGATTAAAACTGACTGGACGGAATATTGTAAAATTGGTTCTTGTATATAATCCCGTCGACCTACCAACGCTCAACAAATGCTTTGGCGCTAGTTTGTCCGTGAAAAAAAATTAAAAACCAAACAAATTATACTTTTACAGGGTGGCTCAAAAGGCGCCTAACAGTTAGTTAGGTATACAGTTATTTATACAGAAACAGTTATTTTAATACAGGTTAAGTATAGTTTGGTTGAATTATCGTAGTACTAGAGCTACAGGAGAGTTATTGGCGACAGGCATCGTAATTTAGAACCATAGTCAAAAGTGACAGCTTTATTTACATACATATATTTACATTCTTAATCCCGAAGGTGCTCGAATTGTCTACCTTCGACATTGATGCATTCCTGTAACCTAACCTCGACACTCTCACACACAGTACGACACAAATTCAAGTTGTCACGAATGTCCTTAAAAGCGTCATCGATGAATTTCTTCAACTGGCGTACTGTGGCGGGTTTTCTGGAATAAACATTATCCTTTACTACTCCCCAGAAAAAGAAATCCATAGGCGTAAAGTCCGGGAAACGTGGTGGAAACTCAATGCTTTCCCCGGCTCTCTATCCAATGATTCGGGAAGGGTATCGTCGGACCACCAAAGAATAATAAGGTGAGACACCGTCCTGTTGAAAAAACACTTCCGAAAAGTCGGGCCGTTAAATTCATTATCATAAGGCTATGTCCTGACTGCGCCATAAACGCCACAAAAGCAACAAAATTTGGCAACCGCCAAGCGATGCAATAGCGGCCGGTGTTTTCGCCAAATCATAGGTTTTTTTTCAAACGCATGCGTCTGGATGTCTTTGATCTGGACATTTAAAGAAGTGCTAGAAACGTGAAATGGGATGAAAATATTTCATCGCTTGCTTTAGCGCGAGACCTTGATTTCAACATTGATATGAAAAAATTAAATTGGGTTAGTGATATTAAAACCCGGTGTAACAAATTTAATTGTTGGTTTTAATAACATAGATTTTTAACTTTTATTACATTTGAATTGGAAATGCTTTGAGATTTTTTAATTCATTTTTTATATTTTTCATACTAATTAAAGTTTGCCCAAACCTAATAGCCATTGTGCTTACACGAGCGATATTGATTGTCCATGCCAAGTGGCTAGTTCGACTATGGACCTTCAGTTGACTTTCCAATTAATGGTGGTCGAATGAAGAGCTGAGTATATTCATGATCAACCGGACCCGTATACGAACCAGGGTCTACGGAATAAGTGCAAGAAGCGCTGATCACTATGCCAGAGTGATTGTGCATAATATTTTTATATTAAGAGTTAAATAACAAATTAAAATTTTCCTTAATATATAAAAGCCGTATAATAAAAAGAACGAACGTTACAGCTACATTTTTTAAATAAAAAAAATCATTTTGAGGCAAGCACAGAATCAATAAAGGTCATATAAAAAAGTGCTACATTTTTTTAAAATAAAAGACAATAATTACTCAAAATATTATATAAATGATATTTTAATAAATAAATAAAAATAAATAATATTTACTAGTAAATAAGTTTATTAATAATTTATACCAATAATAGTTCATTATTATATATTATTGTGTATTAAATTGATTTCTAAAAATGTACTTAAAGTACCCCTACTCCATTGTCATAAAAATATTAATGCTAATAAAATGAAACCTAATCTCTATATATTAAAAAAAATATATCATCAATAAATGTTTCAAAATTTCAAAATCTAAATTTGTCCACCTAATTTTAAATATTATTTTAAAACTCTGCTGTTGACAAAATAACATTTAAGTCACGCATAAGTTTAAAAAAAGGATTAATAAAACACAAGCAAAAATACTTTGCACAAATCCCAAACTAAATGCAGAAATTTACAGTCTTGAAAATTTAATTTTAATTCAATTGATTGAAAAGTAGTTTATGTACTTCTACTTCAATTACCTTTTTTATTATTTTTTTCTCTTTATTTTTTTATTGACAATAGCAACCCTACAACAAGTTAACATGGCTTTAAATGCAAAAGTTGCCAAAGTTGTTGGATCTCTTTACTTGCAACTTTTTTCAGGGTTACTTGGCGAGAGTGGAATTTTAATTGCTTTTTTGGCTTCCGATTTGGTTATTTGAAAAGTTCCAAATGATAAATTCGGTTTTCTCTCTCAAGTTACCATAGCGGCAAGACACACCGAATCAGAGTATTCTCGTAGACATTTGAGGCATGCGTTAATAAGCTAAAACACCGTGCCTCACAGTTGAGGTGCAGTAACCGTGAGTCAATGTTTTCGTTGACGCATGCATGTACAAATGGCGGTGGTTGTTGACCGGTTTTTGTTGCTTTTGTTGCCATTGTGGCAAAAGTGGCGTCGTCAGGACGTAGCCTAAAGCTTATAAAGTAAATTTGATACCAAGTGTCACTGTCAACGCAAAGATGTCAATTTTTCGTGATTTGAATCACAAATCCAAACAAACCAAATGAAATTCTAGTGTTGCCAAACGTAATTGAATACGTACAATCTGCAATATTTGGTTTAAAATGTATTTAAAAAACTATTTTTTATTTCGAAATATAAGACACAAAAGTTAATAAAATATAAAAATGGTTCTTTTAGTAGCATTAGTTCGTTAATATTTGATGTCGTATTCCACTTTCTAAGTTTAGTTACCCACTTTCTAAATGTTATGGAAATCATAATTCTGCTTTTCTAGCTATATTTCTCATGGAAATATTTTAGGAAATAAGTTTAATTGAATAAAAACAGATGTTATATGCAAAAATATAACGAGATGCAAAAATATAAAATATAACGAGTAACCAATTAAATTCGTACTTTCGAATTTCGGAAAAAAACGCCTTTTTCTAAAAATATTTTTTAATTAAAAAAGTAATTTGAATTTTTTTTAAATATTTTGCGGACAAGAAATTTAGACCATTTTCTACAATCAGTAAAAAAATTGGAGTTGTCCTATAAAAATTTTGCCGTAGAGATCAAAAAGTCTTACTTTAATTTAATATAGACAGATTTCAAAAACCCATAACTTAAAAACCCTTCTATAATTTTTAGCCTACTTTTCTTTTTTTAATTCGAAAGAATTAAAAAAATGAAAAAGTAGGTATTGACATGCGGTCGATGTCCGCCTGTCTGTCTGTCTGTCCGTACCCCCCTTCCAAAATCGGTTCTATCCATCGGATCTTAAAAATTCTTTTTTTGTTAGAAAGCTATGACCTCAGATACCCAACTTTCATACTTTTTGTCCGTCTGTCTGTACGTCCGGACGGACATAAATCTACTATCTGTCGGCGAATTTCCCATTGAATTAGCATTGAAATTCAATTTTGAGTCATTTAAAGCACTGTAGGTATTGAAATGCGGTGCTTGATGTCCATCTGTCTGTCTTTCGTATGTCTGTCTGTAAGTACCCCCCTTCCAAAATCGGTTCTATCCATCGGATCTTAAAAATTCTTTTTTGTGTTAGAAAGCTATGACCTCAGATACCCAACTTTCATACTTTTTGTCCGTCTGTCTGTACGTCCGGACGGACATAAATCTACTATCTGTCGGCGAATTTCCCATTGAATTAGCATTGAAATTCAATTTTGAGTCATTTAAATCACTGTTGCCAAATCAACAATGGCATGAGAAACTTTATTTATTTAAATATATTTGAAGCAAAATAATATTTTCATGAATCAGTTTGGAATGACGTCATAAAATGTAGCACAATTTGATTCTTTGATTATTCATTAATTATCTACCAAGAAAGCGGCAAGGCATACTTTTGCATGCAATTATGCTTAGTTTTAATTTACATTTCTTATTTTTTAATGCAGTTCGGAGTAGTTTCATTACTTTTGTTATCAATAAATATTTAATTATTCTTCGAACTACAAATAAATCACGAGCAGATGATTAATAATATTTAATTAATTTACGAAAGAATATTAAGGAAAATAGTTGATTTTGGCTTTTAGAAGTTTAAATTATAACTGGGTGCTGTGTTTCGATTTTTTTTTCTAATGTGTATAAATCTAGTGTAGAAACGGCTGTTGATGATATTTACTTTAGGAACCTAGTTTTTTTTCCCGATTAGAACTTCAGTAAGTATTTAAGTAACAGGAAAGTAGGCTATTTTAGTTCTTTATGAACTTCTTGTTTTTTCTGTTTTGCCAATTTGTTGATAAATATTCAATCTATAAAATAATACAAATTCAGGCACTTTTAAAACCGACAGAAAAATTTTTTTTTGAATTTTGGCAAAAAAAAAAAACCCTTTTTGGCTTTTTTGTAATTTTTTTTTAAATTTAAAAAAAAAAAAGGAAATTTTTTTAAAAAAAATTTTGTGTATGAATAAAAAAAAATTTAGACCATTTGAGACACTCAGTAAAAAAATTGGATTGTACTATAAAAAAACGTAGTAAGTATAAAAAAAGTTTCTTTTTTTTAATATAGAAGGGGGGAAAATAGAAAATTTTTAATTTTTTTTTTGTCATCTAATTTCTATGCAAATCCAATCAATGGTTTTTAAAAAACAATTTGTTTAAAAAAATTTTTTTACAAATTCTGAAGTTAGAAAAATATAATTTTTTAAAAAAAAATAGCCCTTTAAAAGAAAAATTTTTTTTAATTAATGACTTATTATGAATAGTAAAGTTAACACGTCATTAATTTAGAGATTTCTTTTAAAGGGGCCCCAAAAAATTTTTAAAAAATGATTATAATTTTTTTTGTAATTCATTTTTTAAAAAAATTTTTTTTTTAGCGGGGGTTTTATAGAAATTTTTACCGAATCACGTGAAAAAACGCGTATATGGTACGTAAAAAAAAACCCCCTTTTTTTTTAAAAAAAAAATTTTTTTAAATTGACCCCAAAAATTTTTTTTATAATAAAAAGATCTCAGTTTAAAACTGTTTAAGAAAAAAACATTTTAGGGGGGTGACAATAGACGAATGATGTCTTACTTGGTAACTTAGTACCTGTTGCGAAAAAATTTTAAAGGGGGTATTTTTAAAGGGGAAAAAAAATTTAAAAAAGGGGAAAAATGAATTTCTCTTCGATTTTTTTTTAAAAATAAATTTTTTTTAACGAAAAAGTTTTGGAAAAATTTTTTAAAAAATTTTTTGTTTTTGTTGGGTTTTTTTTGGGGCAACCCATGGCAAGAAAGGGGAAACCAAAAATTTTCCCCGGAAACGTGGGAGCCTTTCCCCCTTTTAAACAAAAAAATCAAAAAACAAAAATTTTAAAAAATTTTAAAATTTTAAAAAATTTTTGAAGTTTTTTTAAAAAATTAAAAAAACCCCAAAAAAAAATTTATTAAATAAATAAATCAAAAAAAATTTTTTCTTTCAAAAATTTGTTTATTTAAAGGGGGGAAAAAGGGAAAAAGGAAAAAACCTTTTAAACCTTGTTTTCCTCCTTTTTGTCAGGGGGGACCCCCGTCCCCCCTTTAAAAAAAACCAACCCCAAAACAGAAAGGGGGATATTTTAAAAAACAACCCAAAAGTTTTTGGTTTTTTTTCCAAAAATTTTTAAAAATTTAAAAAGAAGTTTTAAAATTTAAAAAAAATTTTAAAAAAAAAAAACACAAAAAAATAAAATTTCAAAAATTTATTTTTATTCATATTTTTTAAAGTTTTTTTTCCAAAACAAAAGTTTTGGGGGGCTTTTTTGAAAGGGAAACAAAAAGATTTTTTTTTTTTTTTTTCCAAATTTCATTAAAAAATTTAAAAGAAAATTAAAATTTAAAAAAGAAAAATTTTAAAAAATTTTTTAAATTTTTTTTAAAATAAAAATTTAAAATTCCTTTTTAATTTTAAAAAAAAATTTTAAGGGGCCCTTTTCGGAAAAAGTGGGAAAATTTTTTTTTAAAAATTTTAAAAAACCCTTTTGAAAAAATTTTTTTTTTTTTATTTGGATAAAAAACCCTTTGGGGGGGTTTTTTTTTCCCCCAAAGGGGGTTTTTTAATGGTTTAAATATGTTTGTTTAAAAAAAGATAAGTTTTAAA
Organism: Oedothorax gibbosus; assembly: GCA_019343175.1. Lineage (NCBI taxonomy): Eukaryota > Metazoa > Arthropoda > Arachnida > Araneae > Linyphiidae > Oedothorax > Oedothorax gibbosus. Next base: position 28,888,663 of record CM033279.1, read on the forward strand.
TTAAAAAAAAAAAAAAATATTCTAAAAAAATTCCGGGGGGGTTTTTTTTTAAAAAAAAATTGACAAACTTTTAAAAATTTTTTGGGGGGGGTAAAAAAGTTAAAAATTATAAAAAAAATGAATTTTTTAAAAGGGGATTGTTAAAAAGGGGGGAAAATTTTTGGGGGAAAAAAAAATTTTTTTAAAAAACTTTTTTCAAATTTTTTGAAATTCCCAAAAAAAATTTTCAAAAAAAATCCCAATTTTTTTTAATTTTTAAAAAAAATTAATTAAAATTTTAAAAAAAAAGGTTTTAAAAAATTAAATTACAAAAAACTAAAACCTTTTTTTAAAATTTTTAAATTTAAAAAAAAATTTTGCCAATTCGCCAACCCCCAAAAAAAAATTTAAATTTTTTTAAAAACCAAAAAAATTTTAAAAAAAAAATTTATTTTTGCAAAAAAACCTTGAAATACTTTTTAAAATATTTCACTTTTTGGAAAAACCGGGTTTGGTTTTTTTAAAAAAAAAAAGGGGTTTTAAAATTTATTTAAAAGCAAAAAATTTGGCCCCCTTTTAAAATTTTTTAAAATTTTAAAATTAAAAATTTTTGGCCCCAAAAAAAAAAAAGTAAAAATTTTTAAATTTTCGAAAAAAAAAAAAAAAACTGGGCCCCCAAAAAAATTTGGGTTGTAAAAAAAATTGAATTTTAAAAATTTTTTTGGCGGGGGTTTTTTTCCTTTTTAAAAAAAAATTTGTGGACGCGAAATTTTTTTTGGTTTCCCCGTTTACCCAAAAAACCTTTTTTTTTTTAATTTTTTTTTTTACTTTTTAAATTTAAAAAATTATTCTGAACAAAGTTGGAAAAAAAAAAGTTTTATTTTAAAAAAATTATTTTGAGTTTTTTTTTTAAAAAATTTTTTTTTGAGGGCTCTCAGGGCCCCCCCAAGGGGGCCCTTTTTTAAAATTTAAATTTGGGGAATTTTTAATTTACGGGTATTGGCCTTTTTTTTTTTCTTTTTTTCCCCGTCGATTTTAATTTTTCATAAAATTCCCCCAAAAGAAACAAATTTTAAAAGAAAATTATTTAGTTTTTAAAATTTTAAAAATTTTTTTTTTAAGGGGTTTTAAAAAAAAAAAAAAATTTTGGGAAAAGCGGGGGCCCCTAAATTTTTAAAAATTTTCCTTTTTAAAAACAAAAAATTTTATAAAAATTTTTTTGTTTCAAAATTTTTTTTAAAGATATGACAGTATCCCTCACACCAATATCTAAGCTATGCCAACAAAGGGACACATTTTCTCGACAAGGACTCACCGTCAAAAAGATTCTGTGTGTTTCTTGTAGCCGACAACAAAGCTTGCACCCACCATAAGCTTTTAAAAGTAAGCGATGCCTTCCTGTTTCATGACTTTGACCTCATTGCTATAAATTTGTGCTTTTGACACTAAATCGAATGCTTTTTAGTCCGTGTTTCCCAGTAGTTATACCCAAACACATTTCACTTGATTTATCCCTCCAAAAAATTATTACTTTATGGGCTTTCATGCCACCACTGGATCCTATTTAATTATTCTGACACACATGAGAACCTGCAGAACACAAAACAAACAGTATTTTTACACGTTCTCAACACCTAATCATTTACCTTCGAATGAGTTTATGCCACTTTTAGAAGTATTGCCCTGCAGCTGTCATGTTACACTAGAGACACATTTTGGTTAAACTAACTTTATTGAACTGTTTCGGATCAGATTTACTGTACGGTCCCCCTTGGCGCGATTTTTTCGGATTTGGCGATAAATAAATTTTTCTGGCAACCTGTCTGACTTCGGCTGAAGATTCGAATTCTATGACTTCGCACCGATAACGTTTTCCGGCAACCCTATCGGACCGTTGGTTGAGTTTTCATAAGAAATATTCCCATACGATCTTTTCTTTGAATCATGGTTTTTAAAAAAAGTCGCCAAACCGGACTTTTGGAGCGATTTTGGAAAGTTCGCCAAGGGGGACCGTACAGTAAATCTCTACCAACTGTTTCTTCAACAGAACACAAAATTGATTTCTCATAAATATATTCCAGGCTGTTGAAGCAAAGCTTTCAATAATAACACATTTGCATTGTTTGATCTTATCGAACACTACCTTATTTCTCAAAACACTGCAAGGTGTTTCAACTGGAAGAGAACTGTTGAGAATTTCGGTAGATTTGGAAAGAATTGAAATAAATGTTTACCGAATTAATCTTCACGTCCCGTCCCATATTTTGTAAAAGTAATAAAATGAATATAAACGCTACTTGAAAATATATGAAAAGAAATTCACTCAATAACGATATTTTGTAAAAAATTCGTACGAATTTCAAATGCACGAGGTGATGATGATGATAATGGTGGGGGAGCTGGATTCTGCATCGACAAGAAGCGTGCTTATTCCAGTCATCTTCCTAGTAATGGTTGAGCGTTCGAGCTCAGGTGTTATCGTTAGAATTCCGAGAAGTCGTCTATCTTATTATACGTGCTTCGAGGCTCTAAGAAACTTGGATAGGGCTTTGATTTTGTCACGTCCATAATGTTGCCAGTCCATTAGCCAGCAGTAGCAGAGAGGGATGCTTCCCATCTTGTTTCTCAAAGATTCCCGCTGGTTGATAAACAGCTCGCATTCCAGGAGAAAGTGTTCTGGAGTTTCGGAGGCGATACCGCATCTGCACAGAGGGGAAGGGGCGAGGTTGAATCTGTGGAGCGAGGCGTTTAGGGTGGTTGACTTAGCGCATAGCCGAGCTAATTGGGTGTCCATATCCTTGTTTGGAGAATACTTATGCAGAGGGTTAGAGCCCGGTCTGATCCATGGGTGGGACGTTAAATACTTTGATTGTGTAAAAGACTCAAGTGCACGGCCGGAATTATTACGCTTGAGGGATTTTGCGATGTCTTCAGGCGAGACAAGCTTGGTGATTCTAGGCATAGTCGCAGCCCGCTTAGCGTGAAAATCAGCTGCCTCGTTTTCCGGGATCCCGATGTGCGCCGGGGTCCAGACGATTTCACAAAAGGGCACTGAGCGGGCAATAGTCTGGATTTTGTTTCCCAGAAAAAGGGACACCTTTGGAGACTTGAGGTTTATGTTTTTAAGGGCCATAATATTGGATTTGCTATCAGTCAGGATGATAACTCTTCCACCATTGACCGTAAGATGATCGAGCGCCAAGCCCAAAGCAAGGCCCTCGCAAGTGAAGACCGAGTTAATATGATGGGCACTGCCCGAGATGATTCTATTACTTTCAAAGTTAACAGCCGCGATGCCCACGGCCGCGCCGCACTTTGAGGCATCAGTGGAAATAATGAGGAAGTTGCATGAATTTCAAATTCCTTGGCAGACAATAGCCCTTTAAAAACCACGTCGAATGCTACTTTTCACACTAGTAAAAAAGTTATTATATTAGTCAGTAATTGAGTTTTAAGTAAGGGATACGTCACTTCCGGTAAAAACACTCATAATCCTCTTGCAGTGCGTTATGACGTCAGGCTTGGCTTTTTTGTCCATTGGCGTGCAATTTCTAATCAACTTCTGTGCGATACAGCTGTAGAAAATACAAAATGTGTTTTGAATGATCCCATATAGGAATAGGATTATTTAGAATAAGTGGTTTTTCTAAGTTCCAGTTATTCTCATCAGACTTGGTAGATCTCCACGAAGATTTCGATTGATCGAACAATTGACGTGGTCTGAAGTGTCAACAGCGCGCTCTTGTACGATTTTTAATTCAACAACCAAGCAAGAAACAAGCTGTTCTAATTTATTATCAAAAGCTGGTTTAAGTGAGCAGTCTGTTCTTTTAAATATAACGTTTTGAACGTTGTATGTTTATTTTAATTATGGACATGCTAACCGTAGCGCCATTTTTAGAAAAAATCGCCAAATGGTGTGTTGTTACGTCAGACGCCGTTTTCGGTCACGTGAGTTTCATAGAATTTAATAGGCATATTTCGAGTAAAACTAATAATTTTTGATGATTTTTAAGCTGATATTCAGAATCTGTAGCTTCTAATGTTCCAGAAAATGGTATAAGCATGTCATTTTGGGTAGGATGCAAGTTCCTCATTGTAGCGTCGCGCCAGTGCCTTGATTTGTGCCACTGAAAAGCATTGCGGATCGCTTCAGGCTCCAGCCCGAACTGTTGGAAGGCTAGTTCATCCGTAAAAAAGGAGACATTGGGGGGAATTTGCACGAAGGCGTTCGGAGCTGAAAGAATGTCAGTGTACTCAATATTAAAGGCCTGGCAGATACTCATGAGCCTCCCCGGCGCGGATCTTGGGTCGGGAGGCAGGCCGTCGCCGTTGTTCAGATTACGAAAGTGAATGTGGAGGGGTGACCACTCTCCCAAGGAGAAATTCCGAATAGAGAAAAGATCCGAGAGGAGACTATGTCTCTCCAACATTGTTGTTTCACCCGCAATTGCTAGGAGGATGGGAATAGGCGTCCATCTGGGGAGGCCAGTTGCTATGCGGAGGGCGGAAAAGTACGCCGATTCCATAGATTTCCTGTCAGATTGACTAGCGTAGCCCCAAATCATGCAGCCGTAGTCAAACAAGCTTCTAATAGTGCTGTTAGTGATTTGGATAAGATGACGAGAGCGGGTGCTCCAGCTTTTCCCAGATATCATTTTAAGGAACTGAACTCTTTTGAAAGCTTTTTTCTTCAGAGATTGAAAGTGAGGCTTCAGAGACAAATTACTAGTCAGAAGGATTCCGAGGTATTTAATGGACGTAGACCACGGGATCGTATTGTTATTAAGGGAGAAATCAAACGTTGGACTGGTCCTTCTTCTAGACAGGTTAATTGCCTCGCATTTGTCAGGTGCAATCTCCATCTTCCATACCTCGCACCCAGTGGCGCCGGAACTTATTCTTTAGAGGTATGGCAAGAAATGCCTCTATCTACCCCCTCCTCCCACTTCCTCTAGATGTTTAAAATATAATATAAATTAATCAATTTTAAATTAATTAATTTAAATTAATTAATTTAAATTAAAAATAGAAAGTAATTTTTATTGAACATGTTTTAAATATTAAACAGCAATTAAAATTTAATGAAAGCAGAACTAAACAGCCCCTCCTGGCTCCTAGATATATATTAAGAATCCAGAAAAAAACAGTAATTAGGATAGGCAAAAAAAACCCCACCCAAGTTCTACAAACATACTCATATCTTCAGATACTTTTCGTGTTTTCTAAACGATGAAAAATAGATATTAAAATGCATTTGACAAGAACCATTCTAAATATATTTTTATACTGAAAATTATACAACAAAATATTGTTAATCACTATGAAATGAAGGTTTGATTAAAACTAATATCTTACTCTTAAAAGATACAATCTTGCTCTTATGGCGCGCGAAAAACCTCTGAGTTGCAGTACACTTGTTTTACTTTTGTTTTAAAAAATAAAACAATGAAAGAAAAAGTAATTTCATTCTTAGATTTATAGCACGTGTCAGTGGGGGAAGGGGTGAGGATATTTTTTTTTTATTATTTGTTCTCTTTTACAATGCGTAATATCATGACCTTTACAGATTTGCAAGAACACGGTACACACAATATTTAAGCAACATAAAAAAACGCAAAACAAATAAAAAAGATCGTCTCCAGATATCTTTCTATCAGAATGGTGCCTTTTTTATAATGCCCTCCACATTAGAAGAGTTACAAACTTTTGTTTGACACAGATTTACTAAATGCAAAGTGGTTTTTCCCAAACTTCTTTTCACTTTGGCACTTTTGAATTGAAAACAAAGTAAAATTTGACTGTAATACGGGTTTTTTTGGGGTGTCTCTCTCGTGTTTGCGCGCCATGCTCAGATTTTTAAGTGTAGGACGGGTTTAAAAATAAAACTTTTGTCAAATACGACAGGGGGTCACCCGACCCCTTGGCCCCCCCCCCCTGGATACGCGCCTGCAAAAGACACTAAAAGCACCCCCGTTCCCCCTCCCTAAAAATAATAAAACCAGAGTTTTTTTTTATAAATAACCCATCCTTCCTCAAAATTCAACAAATATAAACAACCAAATTTTGCTTATAGTAAACAACTACTGACTGAAAAATAATTAATAAATAGTTAACACATTATATCGAGTAATAAAATATAATAATAAAGAACTTTTCAAATTTGTTAGGTGTGTAGTGTATTATCATACTTATAAACGATGTCTACAGAAAAATATTTAAACAAAAATATAAGCATGAAATACCGTTAGAATTTCTTTAAGTTTTTTATTTATAAATTCTGTTTTTTAGTACAGCGGGGCAATAACATCAAAACGGGACATTTAGGCGGAACATTTTATCTTCGGGACATGCGAGACAAAAAGCGGGATTGTCCCGCCAAAATCGGGACGTCTGGTCACATTAAAAAATTATCCAGTTGAATGAAAAAGAAACGAATAACATATAATCTGTGTAAAAGCTGGTATGGCAACTGCCATACCTGCCATACCGGTTCCGGCGCCACTGCTCGCACCACTGGCTAATACACTGGAGGGCGATTCGCAGTTTCCTTTGGATAAAATCCCAGCTTTCTCCCTCTTGGTAGATAATAATATCGTCAGCAAAAATTAAGCATTTACGGCCGTATTCACAAGTTCGAGTCACCCGCAGGTTTCCCCCGTCTGGGGGATAGATCGGTGGGTTTCGTCAAATTCCTTATTCACAAGTGCAAGTTATGGCAAAAGGGAGAGATAAGGAGCCGAATCTGCTCTGCGGGTTATCCCACCGATATCGGTGGGATTTCAGAGGGATATCCCTGAGAAATGTTCAAAATCCAAACAAACATAGCTTATCAGGTTCTTCTTTTAAACTAGTGATTATATTTATTTAGTTCTAATCCATTTTAATTGATTTTTATAAGATTGTTCATTGTAGAAGTGCAGCATATTAGAAAGTTAAATATATTTTCACCATGATTAAGATTGATACTAAATTTCTACGGAGAGACTTACGTGAGATATGCGATGATAATTTTTATTGTACAATCCATTTAAAAACGTATCTTTAAATTGACTAAAACTGTTTTAAAAGTTGTGTGCTGCGGTAGTTACGCAAAAAATGTTACAAACTTAATAATAAAATATAAATAACAGAGGAATATTATAACCATACTTGTATTTGCCACTGTAAAATATAATTAGCAGGTTAATATTCTTGGTTAAAGATTTATACATATACATAATGATAATTATAAAGGCATTAGTTTTCTTATTTTAAAATGTTCCTTTATATTTTTAAATTAAAGTTATTAAAACTTCAGAGTCATCTGGAATAAAGTTTATTGTCTTCGCTTCAGCCATTTTTTTAAAGGGGAGGCGGATGGGTGTTTGGGTCAAAAATGTCGATTTTCTAGGTTTTTATCTGCACTTCTCTTATTTTTAATCTGCATATCTATAGCTTTAATTTAAGACCTCAGTTACCGTAATTTTCTTTTGCGTTTCCTGAAATATAAGGTTTGTCAACACTTAGGAACATTTTTCTCAAGAACTATAAAATATATCAGCGTGTTTTGTTTTATTATTTCTTCCCCATTAATAGATCTTTGATTTAAACTGAGGATTTTGAAATATCTCTGCTCAATTTTAAATATCTCTGCTAAAAAAAGTTATATAACTTTAAATTGGATAGTTTGGTTTTTTTAATACATATTTAAAAAAAATCACTGTGAAAGTATTTTTTTATACTGTGAAATATCTTCAGTTTAAATCAAAGAGCTATATGTAAGGAACAAATTATAAAAACAATTCAAGTTCCTGAGAAAAATGTTCCTAAAGTTAGTAAAATTAACATGGGCGAGCAGGGCCGTCGCGAGCGGGGGGCGAAGGGGGCGTCTCGCCCCCCCCCCCCCCCCCCAAGATTTTTTTCCAAATGGTCATTCGGCAAATTTTAGAAATGTTTGTCATTTTTATTTTGATACCGAAGTTTGAAAGTTTTAGTGAAATGTGCACACAGGCCAAAATCCGGACAAAACGCAACTGCCGACTCACAAAACTTCTGACAAAACAGTCATTCGGCAAATTTTATAAACATTTGTCATTTTTATTTTAATTCCGAACTGCGAAAGTTTTTAGTGAAATGTGTGCTCAGATCAAAATCCGGACACAACGTAAATGCCGACTCACAAAACTCCTGACAAACCATAAAGTCATTTGGCAAATTGAAATGTTTATCAATTTTATTTAAATTCCGAACAGTGAAATTATTTAGTGGAATGTGTACACCGATTAAAATCGGGACCTAACGCAAATGCCGACTCACAAAACTCCTGTCAAACCCTAAAGTCATTCGGCAAATTTTATAAACATTTGTCATTTTTATTTGAATACAGATTACCTAATTGTGAAATTGTTTAGTGAAACAAATTAAAATCCGAGCATAACGCAAATGCCGACTTACAAAACTCTTGACAAACCATAAAGTCATTCGGCAAATTTTATAAACCTTTGTCATTTTTATTTTAATTCCGAACTGTGAAATTTTTTAGTGAAATGTGTGCACACATCAAAATCCGAACACAACGCAAATGCCGACTCGCAAAACTAATGACAAACCATAGAGTCTTTCGTTAAATTTTAGAAATGGCTGGCAGCTGGCATTTATATTTTAATAATAATTAGTAAGACATTAATAGATAATTTAAACAGTATAGCACAAATGCTTATTGATATTTGTTTATTAATATTCACAATGCTTTCAAGTTATTTAAATTACACGTCTTACAGATGATAATAGATGGCCTTCTATTTATTTTATTATTTCATGTGAGGATATCCAGAGTCGGATTTATGGCCCCCTTAGCCCCATCCCCATGAGATTCACACTTATTCTAAATAAAAACGTTTTTTTCCCGAAAATAAATTTGTTTGAAAATATTAAACTTTAAAAGAAATGACATTTTTTGTATAAAAAGTATTGATAATTGAGGTTTATATTTGAAGGGCAAACTTTTAAAACCCAATATCTCAAACTTTAACCTAAGCCACTTTTGCACTTAAACCTTAACATACAGGATTTAGTTAGCTTCGCGAACCATATAAATAAAAGTGGCTTAAGTCAAAGTTGGAGATATTGGGATTTGAATGTTTGCTGCTCATTTCAATCCAGTTTTTTTTTTTTTCAATAATAAGGTAATTTGAAGGCTTGATCTGGACTTCGGTGCTCTCTGCTTCAGTGAGCCGAAGTTCTCATTATATCAGTGGTTCTCCTCGCTATGGTTTAAAAATATCAATAGAAATGAAATATAAATGAAAAATAAATGAATATAAATGAAAATATTCACAATATATGTAATGAACATCACTAATGTAAAAATTTTATGAAATAATTGGGAATAATTAATCATAACAGATTGATAGGGGATATTATTAAAAGTTTGTCAAATGTACCAATTTGGAGATCTGTGACAAAAAAAACGCAACTATATTGAAAGTGATATAACGTTATAACTCTACTCAACCACTCAAGCAGTATCTAGAAGCATCTTTCTCACGTTCTCGTTCACAAGTATTGTTAATTTAGTTATTCAATTACTAATAATTTTATCTAATATCCATTTAAATTTATTGAATCGAATAATGTAGTGGTAAAGTTAATTATATTAATTTTATAAGTATTAAATTGGAGCAGGAATTAAACATTTCAAAAAATTGAGAACTAACAGTCTAAAATATCCATTAATGATTAATTAAAAATGATGATCTTTGGGGATAGCTTTCGCATAGGCCCCCGAAATAGTAGATAAATATATCAGCTATCATATCAGCAAATGGCAATTCAACGTTACACCCTAGTCCACAGATAGAAACTTAAAAATCTCTCCTGGAACACCCAAAAAGCTTACACCACTCAGACAAAAGACATGACGCGCTTGAGAGTAGGGGGTGGTCCAATTGTCCAACAATTGTCCCCCCTTCATCTTCCCCCAAAGCTTGAAAGATGCATCGTCGTATTTCTACAAAGGGTACCCTGGCCAGGACCCTGAAGGAATAAGGCTTCGGGGAAGACTTGTCCCCACCACTCCTGAAGTCTGATATTAATGTATCTAAATGACTTTACAGCCTCATTGGGATTGTGGGTTGTGTTTCCCAAAACACAAAAGGTGTCTAGACAAGCGTTACTTAGAGTTACACTACAATTGTTATTTTCTGTGGGAAAAGATCCAAAGTATCATCAATTCGTATAGTTTCTCAAGAAATTTTCTATTTATTGTTCCGAAAAGGGAAAGTAAAAGGACTTTCAAGAAACCGCAGATCAGACGAAACTTTCAAGATCTTTACTATTGTCGGAATCTCAACATCTCAGCCTTTTGTTGGATAAGTTTACGCAGACGTCCATGCAGACGTGTGATTTTTTCTTAGCGATAAAAGTAGTGATGAGCTGATGACCACACATGGCGACACGGGTCGGGTCACATAAGGGGGCGTACATTGGGTCCAATTGGGTAGTTGCCTTTTGTTGTTAAACTGCTTGCTAATTTTGTCCTTCAATTTCAATACTTTCATAGGCCACTTGCGGAGGTCACGTGATCTCGAGAAATCTTGTACCTTTATTTTTGTTAACTTAAACTTACTTTTTTAAGCGGAGTTTGAGAGACAAGATGCATTGTGTCCACTGTTTTTGTTTTATTTCGTCGACGCGATGATTGCTCGGATTCTGGTGGGTTGGGTTAATTTTTCGGTCTCACTTATCAGGGCACCAGCACTGATTCTTGGGGGTGTACTTTAGGAAAGCTGGGTTGGATGGAGGGGGGTATTCGGGCAGTTGGAGGATTGTAGGTCAAGCTTTGTCGCTATTCGGTCAAGCTGGAGAATAAGTTTTTCAAGTAACTGGTCTCTTACTCCCAAAGCCTCAGAAATGACGGATTTAACTTCTATTAGGACATTGCCGACCGCCTTCTTCACATATTTATCGATTTGATCTTGGATGTTGATCGAGCTTGGTTGGCAACTCACAGCGTTCGAGTACGCCCGCTTTGGACTGGCGGCTTTGAACTGTATCCTCGCATCCGCGTATGAGAGGTTATTCCTTTCTTTCAGTTGAAGGATCTGACCCTCCACGAGACGCGATTCACACTTGTCGTAGTCGGCTCTGTGGTCTTTTTGACAGTTGGGACAGCGAGTCGGGTTGGAACACTGAGGATTGCACCCCTCACTGCCGCAGTTTATGCACAGTTGTTCTTTAGGGCAGAATTTGTGTGGGTGGTCGAACCGGAAGCAACGGGGACACTGCCTCGGTTTGTCGACGAAGGGGGATATTCTGTGGATTCTGTACCACAGTTTGAGCTCAGATGGGAGCCGGGTTCCTAGGATGGTGACAAGAACAGTTTCGGAAGGTGTGAGGGATCCACCTTCTTTTTTGGTAAATCGTCTAAGATCAGAGACCACCACACAATTCGACGATTCGATTTCCTCTGCGACTTGGCTCAGAGAGATATCGGAGGGGATATCCCTAAGCGCAAACTTTTTGGTGATGCTATCTCTTTGGATTACCACCTTGACCGGGACACCTAATAGGCTGTTAAGCTTGCTAACCTGACGCGCACATTCGAGGCTGGGGGAGACCACAACAATTTTGTTAGCTCTCGTAAATCTAAGGTCTCCTATGAGTTTGTGATCTGCAACTTTGCGTTCAATTTCAGATTTAAGTGCTACCGGTTTATTTTTCGGGATACCATTCCCGGACACATGTTCAACGAACAGCACAAATTTTGTGCATCCGTTTTTGGACGCTTCTTCTAGAATTCTTTCGGGGTCAAGGTCCGCTTGGTATTGGTACGAGTCCCCCATATTGGCGCTCACATAGCTCTGGATGTTCAGTTTTGCAGGAAGAAAAATACTGTTCACCGCCAGACTACTTGCTGGGGCTACAGACACAAGGAACAAAAAAAAAGTAACTTACAGATGAGGAAGACCGTCCCGGTATCTCAAACTAAAGAAAAAAGTAAAACGAGGGACAACCACACTTGAAAAGGCAGCAGGCTGCGAAAGCGAAATTGAGGAAGTCCTACGTTTCCTTCTCAAAAACTCTACATCACCACACAAACCGCGCTTGGTGAAAAAAAACCGCCGAAGCCGAATCGCGAACACAAACCAATGCACGAGGTAAATAAACAACAACAAAACCTTTGCCATAGTTAAAAAGTTACAGTTAAACTTTAGCTCAACACAAACACAAAAATGTGTAAATAATAATTAAAAAGAAATTCGAAACAAGGGAAATAAATTCGTAAAAACGAAACCGAAACTAAAATAGTAATTTTTAAATATGATATTTACTATGTTCTAGTTGGAATTTTAACAAAAAGTTGATATCATTTGAAAGGTCTGAATGTCCTCCATGAAGGACAGTAGAAATTGAAATTTTGACGATTTTGGACTACCCATTTCCCTTAACCAAGAACCACATCCTAACCCCATTGAATGTACTTCGGACTGTAAGAAAATTGAACACTTCAACATTTTTGTTAGAATAAAATAGTATATTGAAATAGGCTGCATAGAAGCAATATGTTACACATTAGCCTTGTTATTTAAAACTTAGATTAAGAGTCCCAAATTACACAAGAGTCATCCAGCACCATAAATACCTTAAAGCAACATGTGTTAACACCGCGATAAAGCAAACATGCAAAGAGAGAGAAGAAAGGGTTGAAAAGATAAGGAAACTATCACAGCAGCTGAAGATTGTGCTACAAGATTTGGTGCCCAGCGCAAGTTTCTAATATCCCCATTCAAGAGAAAAATTCGCTTATTCTTATGAAACTTCATTGAACGCATTCATTGAATGGTAGTAAAACAGTGGTAAATAAGCGCAATCTAGCGTGGTTGTGATTTTGCGGTTGCGTGTGAGTGTGCGGTGGACCATTACACTTTTCATCCATTTTATTACGTATCCAATCCGCTAGAAGGGGTAAACAATGCGCCATTACATAAACTAAAACTATAAATTCTGAGTTCTTCTTCTGCTGGTTGGCATGAATTGAGTTATCATGCTTTCATTTGGCATACCGTTGACTACATTCTTTTTAATCGAGGCACATCTCCCTTTGAAATTAAGATATATTAAATATATCCCTAGTAGCATTGTTTCTCGAAATTTGCTCGATCGATCATCGATCGTTCATCGGATTTAGCGAAAACTCACCGGTGATCGCATCCGTAATCCGAAAGTGAACGAGACGACATCGGCAATCGGTGAACAAAATTCTATCGATAAAAGTCATCGATACGATATCGGTACAAGGTGAAAATTCAATCAATGTACGTTTCATCGGAAAATTATAACGAATCGATATCGCAATGATAAGAAACCGAAAATTGTGGTTTTCTTTTTATTTTAGTACGTACAAATTGCGTTACATTATTTCGAAAACTTCATATCCGAAAGCTATCATATGTTCAAACTAACTGGTAATAGTTATTTTTTATTTACATACACACAACATTTTTAATTGCGTGCGAAGATAAATATCTTTAATGTGTAATAACTTATTTATTTTATTTACTTGGAAAATAATTGTTAACTCTTTTGCAATGATTAATTTTTGAAAAACTTAACTTAAAGAAAATAGATTTTTGAATAAATATTATGAGCCAAAAAACTTTTCAATATGTAAGTTACCAAGAGTTATTTTTAAATGTAACGTATTTCTATTAGTACTGTTAACTTAAATAAAGTAATATTTAAAAGGAATTTGCAACTTGCAAAGGAAAAATCAAAACTAAAATTTCTTAATCAATAACAAATTTCTTTAACGATCAACCTTTTAACCTCTTTATTTAAACGCAAACACAATGCAAGCTTCCATAGCCGCGAGGACAAATGCGCAATTCCTCCTCGTTGTAAGACAAGAGCGCGGATCCCGAGATTGGTGTTTCTGTCCTACTCCTGAAATTCAAAATATTACCTGACCAACAGAAAAAAAATTAGTGGCGCCATTTTGTTTAAAACTTTTGTACTAACATGTCATAAACTGTTCGGAATTTTATCGGAAAGTGTTCGAAATTCTATCGGACGATGAGATTTCGATTACTATTCATTGGATTCTTATCGATTTCTCCTTGACATTCATCATCGGAAAAACTCATCCTAGACTGGCCTATCGAGCGGACATAACCGAGGAGTTATCGACGTAAAGGGTAATTTTCGATTAAAATCCGATATTCGAATTCTCATCGGCTCACCGGCGAACGATAAAAATTCGATTATCGGTCGATGAAAAATTGCTACTGGGGATGTCTCTGTACTTACTTTGCTTTTCTCGTTCCTTTAGTTGCTTCAACTTGGCCTCCCGCCAAGAACAGCAGCACCAAGCTGAAGATCAAGAATCGAAACGCTTGCATGACTCTGAAATGGAATGCAACCAATTACTCAACACAGGAACTCTGGGAGAGGAATAGATTCCAATGCAAACCGCTCCCCTTTAAATACTGGATGTTACGCATCTAATTACTGCAAACGAATCATGAATCTGCAGTATTCTAATTTGTTGTAAAGCGAAAGAATTTGATCAATAGTGGCTCAGCCTCAATCTCAATACAATAATTTCTCTTAAGACCCAAGCAAAATCCTACACGTATAGTCTTAATGTAAACATACTTTTCATACAAATATATGCTAAAAAGTATGTTTTGCAAAGTAATTTTTAAAAAAAATTATGTTTAATAGTTACTAAGAGGCACGCCTTAAGCTCTAAAAATACAAATATTTTTGTGTTATAAATGCAAAAAAAGGCCGTATCACTTATTTGTAGATAACAGTTTATTTTAACATTGTTTTTAATTGAAAATGCCTTTAAAATTATTTACTAAAAGAACTCTTTAAAAAGTTTGAAAAAAAAGTTTAAATTATTTTTTTCAAGAAATTTTTTAAGAATGGAATATTAAGACATGTTTAAGAATTTGGTGATATTTGCTGAATATTCTCTGAAATGTCAATTCTCTCTATCTATACTAGCATGTTCAGGCGAATTAGATGCAGCTGGTGTAATTTTTAGTGTGATGGGTAACTAGTGTGATGATTATCTTTTACAATTGTATCCTGGTCGAGGTTATCTTTGTTTATGAAACTGGCAATTTTTGACAGTTAAATATAATGCTGAATAACTTTGGTTTGGGGGATTGTGAAGTTGTAAATTTAATCTAGGTTGCTATACTCATCGAGTTGTACTGTTGTTTGAATTATTGGCACTTGAGCTACACGAAAGCTATTGGCGAGACGTCGCAATTTAGAATCACAGTCAATCTGACACATGAGTATAGGCACCCAACTTAACAGCGACATCGCACAGCGTCGGGACTTTTAGAATATTTAACGTGAACTTCCTTACTGTAGTTTTTGACTGCAAGGTTGGTAATTATTTGTTTGTGTTGGTTATAATATCCTGAAGGGTTGTTGACCAGTGGAGATTGGATCAATTGGTATAAAATAAAGGTTTACATAAAACACAATCACCGTTATTAAGAATACACCCGTGCAACGCCGGCTTTATAAAGCTAGGAATTAATATATTTCAAATAAGTAATTGTGAAAATGTTATTGGTCAAAAAATTAAAAATATGTAGTTAGACCACTGTTTACATAATTTATTTTCCAAGTCAGTTAACAAAATGACTTGGCAAGAAGTATGTAAACGTGTTTTTTATTCGATAATTTTATGTTGACATATAAAAGGAATTTTCAAATGACATGTTTGCTCAATGACATGTCTGCTCTAAGATCAATGCTCAAATGACAAGTTTCCTAACTCGGGCGTGTTTTGGGCCACGTCAGTATAAGAATTAGGCCGCTTTCACACAGGACGACAAAACGTCACGACACGATATCGGGGCAAGCAAATTTCACGTACAAGGCTACGCGCTTGCTCACTGGCCGATTTGATAACGATTCTGTCGTCTCTAGTTAACCGATATCGTTGTCGGCGCCACGACTGTCTCCATCCTACAAAACTTTTCGGGACTGGCAATCAAAAAACACTTCTGCGCATGCTCCACTGCTCAGTCGAGCATAACTGTAGGGAAACGCAAAAGAGCTCAGTTTGTCGTATTTGGCTATGTATCTTTTTCTTGGGAGTTTTCAAAGTTTTTTGTATTTGGGTTTGTTTATATTACAAATTGTTGCCAAAAATATGATTGACTAGCTGTTATACCCGACGTTGCACGGGTAGAGGTGGAAAAATAATTTAACAGTCAATTTAACTATTTTTTTCTTTCATTTTAGTTACATAAGATATGAAGATTACCCAGTAATTTTCCATTTAATAACCCAACTTGGATATAGTAATGATTAATATTAATTTCAAAAATACCTTTGATAAGAAGCTCAAATTAAAAAGAATACATATTTAAGTAAAAAATAATAAGTAAGAATTAAAAATGGAAAAACAGCTAAATCTTAAAAGGGTCTCAAACATTTATTTTAACGCAATTCAAGGGAGTTCTATAATAAATTAAGTAACTTTTTTTGGACACTTTGTAGATATAAATACAATATAAGCAGTACAAATTTCTACCATAATTCAATACAAATGCTGAAAAATTAAGAATTCAATGCATATGTATACAGTACTAAATCAATGCAGATATGTACAATAATTGAATGAAAATAAATACAATAATAATTGAATGAAAATAAATACAATAATAACGCTAGCAAATTTTTACCCGTTCTTCGCACGGATTAAAAATTATCAAATCGTTCCAAATATGTGTACCATATAACCTGTTATAGGATCATAAACTTATGTTATTGTTCCCGCTATGAGTGTCCGGCTATGAGCGCCAGCCTGAGAAAGATTGGAGTACTGCCGACTATGCTAGATCCGTATGGAGACAACATCAAGCAAGTCGTAGAAGAAATTATCAAAATTCACGGACACATATAGAGTTCGATTCTCATGGACACGACAAAAAAAAAATTGTTCCCTCTCGTTATAAAGTATAAAGTCCCGTTTCATTGCCTTAAAATTCCAAAATGAAAAATACGCTATAAAATGCACTCATAAATGTCATCACAATTCCCTCATAAATACATAAAACCTTTTAGCTCATTTGGCGCGTTTTGGGAAATAATTTGGCAAGAAAATGTATATAGCTACAAACTCACCCATTATACAGCTCTAACACAATGACCTTCGAACAACCGACCAGATTATAAATTATTTATAAAAGAAATTGCCCATTTGACGAGTTTTAGTTAATAATTTGGCGAGTTTGGCAACGTATTTGGCGAAAAAATAAATACATAAAACACTAATATGCAGCTCTAGTGCGATGGCCTTTATTAACCATCATAGTTCAGTAATAGCTTAACTATACATTTATTGCTTAAATATGCATACATGCAGTCAACAGAAAAATCAATGAAAAAATCACATCAAATAAACCCACAATAAAATCCGGGAATGGAGACTGGCGGAATTACGTCACTTGAAACATGTCAATTATTTTTCAAATAATGAAATTAGTTTCTGAAGGTAATGGCAACAGAATAAAATAAACATTTTCAATTTTAAATGTTTTCGTTAAAAGTTTTATTTAATTTTTTCAGCCGATGGCATCAGGAAAGTAAAAAAAGATCGGATTTGAGCCAAAGTGGTGTAGTTTTTTCAGAAAATTTGAATAAAAACGTTCGAAAACGATAGAAGGAATGGTCTGATTCGAAAAATTCTTAGCCTATGTTTGTTCCGGAGATGAGATGAATTTTTGTGCCAAATTTCGTAACGATCTGTTGTGTGGTTCTTTAGATCTCGTGTCTTATACAAACAAACAAACGGAAGTTGCCTTTTATGTATATAGATTAAAAACCCCTAGGAAAAAAAGAAATAATTTTAACTCTTAAGAGAAAGGGGGTACATTGGGAATTTTTTTTATTTATTTTTATGATTTATTTATATATTATTTTTTTTTCTGATGGTAGGTGATTTGTCACAATGTGCCACAACACTGGGTACATTGGGTCAAGCATGCACATTGCAACACGTTACATAAGCTTACAACTAACAATGAGACGATTATATTTTTGCAAGTAAAATTGTATAAGCAAAATGTTTGCTTATAGTAAAAAAAAACATTGAAATTACGTAGAGGTCTAGGTGGGCAGTCTTAAAAACACTCATTACTTTTTCCCAATATCCAATATATGTCCTATGTATATTAGGGCCCCATTGTATACCCAATAGCTCTTTTAAAATTAAATCATTTAATAATCGCAAATTAAAGCTTAAACCGTGTGCATTTATTTGTATCTTAGTATTCTTAGCTTTTACAGCTGTAACTTTATATACTATATATATTTTATTAGCTTATAAATAAGACCACAAAAACTGTGTCATCATAGATAATTTTCACTTTTTTAGACAAATATTTAGACATTTAATAATCGCAAATAAAGCTTAACCGGTGCATTATTTTATCTAGTATCTAGCTTTACAGCGTACTTTTACTATATTATTTTTTAGCTTAAAAGACCACAAAACTGTGTCATCATAGATAATTTCACTTTTTAGACAAATATAAAGGACTATTTCATAAGGACGAAGAACGTCGTATTTAGAACCAAGTCAAGTGACGAGACGATACCTGCGTAGGCACCCAATTCATACTTTAAGGGCGACATCGAAATCCTGTCCCGGCGCCAGGACATTGGAGCACAAGAGTATTAGGAATTTTTATGAATATAATTATTTTATATTAATACACACAGTGCTGTATTCGTAAAAGTAGCTTAGGTACCGTACATAATTTAAAAAAATATATAAATGATAAGGTATACTTTTTAGCTTTTATAACAAACAAGAGGCCAGAGGTTATATACAAGTTTTTTAAGATCTTCCATTTTGTAAAATAATTTCTAAGTATATTAATATATTATTAAGTATATTAAAATATTTCTAATTTTGCATTTATCACTCCCAACAAGACAGCACCCTCCTAGTGCCGCGTCCTCTAGTTTTATCAATACCATGGAATGGTAATATTCCCATTATCTACAAGTTTCTGCTTTACCCATACATTGCATTAATAGTTATGTAAACCTCTTTGCAAGTTTCTTCTCAAGTCTCTTTGCAACTCAACCCCATATTTCCAATTTCACTATATAATGTTATAACAAGAATTAAGGATCATAACTGACCAATACCAATCCCATCCTTTTATATGCAAATATCATGAATTTTACTTAAAAACTTTATTACTAAATGTATTTCAGGCTTGAATACTTAGTAATTCTCAACTATTCTGTCTCAATATACATTTAAAAAAATAGGTCATTTACTTAACTTTTTCAATAATATTAACCCTTTATGCACTGAATTAATATTTAATTTTAATTATTTGCCATTGCCTATTTTAAAGCCATCTGCACTATTAAAAACACTCATTACTTTAATTATACTTTGTCACACACACAAATTTTGACTTTTAAAAAAGCTGGTACTTTTAGTCTTTGTGTCAATCCAATGAAAAGAAAAATAATTTTCTACTAAAAATTACTCCATTGGTATAAAATATATTTTACAAAAGTTTTTTTCTATATGATAAATGCAGCTGGCTTATGGGTTTTATAATTCCACTTTTTGAAAAGGTTTGAATGTTTCATTTTAAAATTATTTATTGATTTTTTTTTAAATATTCGGACCAATCTGTGTCACACTTGTTAAACATAACTCATTTTACTAATCATACAAACTATTTTCAAAATTTTTTTCTCGGAATTTCAGACATGTTCAAAATATACTGACGATTGACAGTGGCGCAAAATTTTAAAACAGTACAAACTTCAAAATTTGTTTGTTAAGTGATTTAAAACGTTATTCAAGTATGACAGTAATTCACATAATTTCATTCATTTGAAACCATATTCACTAAAACACAGAAATTTTCCTATTAAAAGTTTAAAAAAAATCTAAATTTGCTCAGGATTTGTGAATGAAAGGTTAAATGATGTAAAATAAAAAGAAAAAATAATGACTTTAAATACTAGTTTTGGCATCCTTGGAGCATCATTTAACCTGTTATACACGTTTTAAATGATACTTTTGAGAACTGGAATTTAAAAAAAAAAAAGTCTTGTGCTCGTTTGAGTTATTGTTCGTTCTCTTGTTATCAACCCCCTTCTTATGATTATTCTTTTTTTAATAATTTTGGAACATGACTTTTGGATTTGACCATGGGGTCGAAATAAAATATGTAGGAGGGCAATATAATTAAATTAGGTGGTCTAATTATAGTGCTTTTGCTGGTGCTATTAGATACCTCAAATCTTATTTTAATTATTTTTTTTAAGTATAATTTACTGTACCTGCTCATATCTGTTAGAATATATTTAGAATGTACTCACTTCTATTTTAATTATAATAAAGCTGACAAGAACAGATAAAAAACTTTATTGAACACAAAACTTCAAAGAGTACATGGGAAATGCAAAATATCAACACACACGATAGGAATCTTGGTATGTGATATACAATGTGTCACATTCAGCAACTCCAGGCAATACAGCACTAAAATAAATAAAACGAATTATGTTCAAATGGTAAAATAAAAATTCATGGCTGTTCAAAAATTAATAAAGAATCATCACAAAAAAAGTTTTAGATCCACCATGAATAGTAAACCCCATTACATATAATATTTGTAATATTGCCTATTGAAGGAACTCTTCTGCGTAATCGACAAACTACAAATGTGAGCACTGTTGGGGCGAGTGTGTATTAAAGCGCTCGTATTCTAGTACACAGCTCAAGAAATAATATGTCTTATCAGCCGTTGTAGACGGGGGTATCAATCTCGTGAAGATCTCATTATCGCTTGATTCACACAAAAAAGTGGCCAATTGTATTAAAGCCTACTTATGGCTCAGCCCTGCCAGGGTGACCCTGCCAATAGCTAAGCCACTGCTAACATAGCTCAAATTGAAAAGATCACAATCCTTATCGCTATAGATCATTTTATCTTCAGTGGAACCAATACTTCTGCTTTGGTGGCTGCAAACCCCAAAAGATAGTCCTGATTTTTTTTATGGCCACACAATTCTTCATTATTATTATAGCTCTTACAATAAGGGACAAGCATGAAGAATTGCCGTAATTTTATCAGCCAAACTACATAATAGCATAATTTTTATTTAGTGGTACATGCAAAAATCCCCAGATAATAATGCTCTATCCCTACTATAGAAATGAAAACAAAACAAGAAGTTCTGTAAGAACTAAAATAGCCTACTTTCCTATTGCTATAATAATCAAATAAATTGTTATAGTTCTTAATGATTTCCTTTCACTGTGTTAGAAGAATTATATGTAATCACTGAATTATATGTCAGCAATCAAAGAAACACAAGTTATATTATAATCATAAGGTATTTATAGAGTTTTTTAAAATTTATATTGTAGTTATAAAATATTAATATGGCGGACAGGCGGACAGACAGACGGACAGACGGAAAGACAGACCGACATACGAACAGACAGACAGATGGACATCAACCGCATTTCAATACCTACAGTGATTTAAATGACTCAAAATTGAATATCAATGCTAATTCAATGGGAAATTCGCCGACAGATAGTAGATTTATGTCCGTCCGGACGTACAGACAGACGGACAAAAAGTATGAAAGTTGGGTATCTGAGGTCATAGCTTTCTAACAAAAAAAGAATTTTTAAGATCCGATGATTAGAACCGATTTTGGAAGGGGGGTACAGACAGACAGACAAACGAACAGACAGACATACGAACAGACAGACATACGAACAGACAGACATACGAACAGACAGACAGATGGGCAGACAGACAGTTGGACATCAACCGCATTTCAATACCTACAGTGATTTAAATGACTCAAAATTGAATTTCAATGCTAATTCAATGGGAAATTCGCCGACAGATAGTAGATTTATGTCCGTCCGGACGTACAGACAGACGGACAAAAAGTATGAAAGTTGGGTATCTGAGGTTATAGCTTTCTAACAAAAAAAGAATTTTTAAGATCCGATGATTAGAACCGATTTTGGAAGGGGGGTACGGACGGACAGACGGACATCGACCGCATGTCAATACCTACTTTTTCATTTTTTTAATTCTTTCGAATTAAAAAAAGAAAAGTAGGCTAAAAATTGCACCATTAGCATGTTAAAATAACATCACATAATATATATTTTACCGTTCAATACATACTGGGATGGCAGTTGCTTCATTTTCCTCCGAATTTTCCAAAGACAAACAAGAAGTTCTGTAAGAACTAAAATAGCCTACTTTCCTATTGCTATAATAATCAAATAAATTGTTATAGTTCTTAATGATTTCCTTTCACTGTGTTAGAAGAATTATATGTAATCACTGAATTATATGTCAGCAATCAAAGAAACACAAGTTATATTATAATCATAAGGTATTTATAGAGTTTTTTAAAATTTATATTGTAGTTATAAAATATTAATATGGCGGACAGACAGACAGACGGAAAGACAGACCGACATACGAACAGACAGACAGATGGACATCAACCGCATTTCAATACCTACAGTGATTTAAATGACTCAAAATTGAATATCAATGCTAATTCAATGGGAAATTCGCCGACAGATAGTAGATTTATGTCCGTCCGGACGTACAGACAGACGGACAAAAAGTATGAAAGTTGGGTATCTGAGGTCATAGCTTTCTAACAAAAAAAGAATTTTTAAGATCCGATGATTAGAACCGATTTTGGAAGGGGGGTACAGACAGACAGACAAACGGACAGACAGGCGGACAGACATACGAACAGACAGACAGATGGACAGACATACAGTTGGACATCAACCGCATTTCAATACCTACAGTGATTTAAATGACTCAAAATTGAATTTCAATGCTAATTCAATGGGAAATTCGCCGACAGATAGTAGATTTATGTCCGTCCGGACGTACAGACAGACGGACAAAAAGTATGAAAGTTGGGTATCTGAGGTCATAGCTTTCTAACAAAAAAAGAATTTTTAAGATCCGATGATTAGAACCGATTTTGGAAGGGGGGTACAGACAGACAGACAAGCGGACAGACAGACGGACAGACATACGAACAGACAGACATACGAACAGACAGACAGATGGACAGACAGACAGATGGACATCAACCGCATTTCAATACCTACAGTGATTTAAATGACTCAAAATTGAATTTCAATGCTAATTCAATGGGAAATTCTTTCGAATTAAAACAAGAAGTTCATAATGAACTAAAATAGCCTACTTTCCTGTTACTTAAATACTTACTGAAGTTCAAATCGGGAAAAAACTAGGTTCCTAACAGTAAATATCATCAACAACCGTTTCTACACTAGATTTATACACATTAGAAAAAATCGAAACACAGCATCCAGCTATAATTTAAACTTCTAAAAGCCAAAATCAACTATTTTCCTTAATATTCTTTCGCAATATAACTTAATATTATTTATCGTCTGCTCGATTTATTTGTAGTTCGAAGAATAATTAAATATTTATTAATAACAAAAGTAATGAAACTACTCCAAACTGCATTAAAAAAATAAGAAAAGTAAATTAAAACTAAGCATAATTGTATGCAAAAATATGCCTTGCCGCTTTCTTGGTAAACAATTAATGAACAATCAAAGAATCAAATTGTGCTACATTTTATGACGTTATTTCAAACTGATTCATGAAAATATTATTTTGCTTCAAATATGTTTAAATAAATAATGTTTATCATGCCATTGTTGATTTGGCAACAGTGATTTAAATGACTCAAAATTGAATTTCAATGCTAATTCAATGGGAAATTCGCCGAAAGATAGTAGATTTATGTCCGTCCGGACGTACAGACAGACGGACAAAAAGTATGAAAGTTGGGTATGTGAGGTCATAGCTTTCTAACAAAAAAAGATTTTTTAAGATCCGATGGATAGAACTGATTTTGGAAGGGGAGTACGGGCTGATTGAAGGACAGACAGACAGACAGACAGACATACGAACAGACAGACCGATGGACATCGACCGCATTTCAATACCTACAGTGATTTAAATGACCCAAAATTGAATATCAATGCTAATTCAATGGGATATTCGCCGACAGATAGTAGATTTATGTCCGTCCGGACGTACAGACAGACGGACAAAAAGTATGAAAGTTGGGTATCTGAGGTCATAGCTTTCTAACAAAAAAAGAATTTTTAAGATCCGATGGATAGAACCGATTTTGGAAGGGGGGTACGGACGGACAGACGGACAGACAGACAGACGGAAAGACAGACAGACATACGAACAGACAGACAGATGGACATCAACCGCATTTCAATACCTACAGTGATTTAAATGACTCAAAATTGAATTTCAATGCTAATTCAATGGGAAATTCGCCGACAGATAGTAGATTTATGTCCGTCCGGACGTACAGACAGACGGACAAAAAGTATGAAAGTTGGGTATCTGAGGTCATAGCTTTCTAACAAAAAAAGAATTTTTAAGATCCGATGGATAGAACTGATTTTGAAAGAGGAGTACGGACAGACAGACAGACGGACTGACTGACGGACAGACAGACATACGAACAGACAGACAGATGGACATCGACCGCATTTCAATACCTACAGTGATTTAAATGACCTAAAATTGAATATCAATGCTAATTCAATGGGAAATTCGCCGACAGATAGTAGATTTATGTCCGTCCGGACGTACAGACAGACGGACAAAAAGTATGAAAGTTGGGTATCTGAGGTCATAGCTTTCTAACAAAAAAAGAATTTTTAAGATCCGATGGATAGAACTGATTTTGGAAGGGGGGTACGGACAGACAGACAGACAGACGGACATCAACCGCATGTCAATACCTACTTTTTCATTTTTTTTAATTCTTTCGAATTAAAAAAAGAAAAGTAGGCTAAAAAGAAAAGTAGGCTAAAAATGAAAAAGTAGGTATTGACATGCGGTCGATGTCCGTCTGTCCGTCCGAACCCCCCTTCCAAAATCGGTTCTAATCATCGGATCTTAAAAATTCTTTTTTTGTTAAAAAGCTATAACCTCAGATACCCAACTTTCATACTTTTTGTCCGTCTGTCTGTACGTCCGGACGGACATAAATCTACTATCTGTCGGCGAATTTCCCATTGAATTAGCATTGAAATTCAATTTTGAGTCATTTAAATCACTGTAGGTATTGAAATGCGGTTGATGTCCAACTGTCTGTCTGTCCATCTGTCTGTCTGTTCGTATGTCTGTCTGTCTGTCTGTCCGTTTGTCTGTCTGTCTGTACCCCCCTTCCAAAATCGGTTCTAATAATCGGATCTTAAAAATTCTTTTTTGTTAGAAAGCTATGACCTCAGATACCCAACTTTCATACTTTTTGTCCGTCTGTCTGTACGTCCGGACGGACATAAATCTACTATCTGTCGGCGAATTTCCCATTGAATTAGCATTGAAATTCAATTTTGAGTCATTTAAATCACTGTAGGTATTGAAATGCGGTTGATGTCCATCTGTCTGTCTGTCCATCTGTCTGTCTGTTCGTATGTCTGTCCGTCTGTCTGTCCGCTTGTCTGTCTGTCTGTACCCCCCTTCCAAAATCGGTTCTAATCATCGGATCTTAAAAATTCTTTTTTTGTTAGAAAGCTATGACCTCAGATACCCAACTTTCATACTTTTTGTCCGTCTGTCTGTACGTCCGGACGGACATAAATCTACTATCTGTCGGCGAATTTCCCATTGAATTAGCATTGAAATTCAATTTTGAGTCATTTAAATCACTGTAGGTATTGAAATGCGGTTGATGTCCATCTGTCTGTCTGTTCGTATGTCTGTCTGTTCGTATGTCTGTCCGTTTGTCTGTCTGTCTGTACCCCCTTCCAAAATCGGTTCTAATCATCGGATCTTAAAAATTCTTTTTTTGTTAGAAAGCTATGACCTCAGATACCCAACTTTCATACTTTTTGTCCGTCTGTCTGTACGTCCGGACGGACATAAATCTACTATCTTTCGGCGAATTTCCCATTGATTTAGCATTGAAATTCAATTTTGAGTCATTTAAATCACTGTTGCTAAATCAACAATGGCATGAGAAACTTTATTTAAACATATTTGAAGCAAAATAATATTTTCATGAATCAGTTTGGAATGACGTCATAAAATGTAGAACAATTTGATTCTTTGATTATTCATTAATTATCTACCAAGAAAGCGGCAAGGCATACTTTTGCATGCAATTATGCTTAGTTTTAATTTACATTTCTTGTTTTTTAATGCAGTTCGGAGTAGTTTCATTACTTTTGTTATTAATAAATATTTATTCTTCGAACTACAAATAAATCACGAGCAGATGATAAATAATATTTAATTAATTTGCGAACGAATATTAAGGAAAATAGTTGATTTTGGCTTTTAGAAGTTTAAATTATAGCTGGGTGCTGTGTTTCGATTTTTTTTTCTAATGTGTTTAAATCTAGTGTAGAAACGGCTGTTGATGATATTTACTTTAGGAACCTAGTTTTTTTCCCGATTAGAACTTCAGTAAGTATTTAAGTAACAGGAAAGTAGGCTATTTTAGTTCTTTATGAACTTCTTGTTTTAATTCTTTCGAATTAAAAAAGAAAAGTAGGCTAAAAATTGTTCGCAATTGAATGTTATTGTGCAATTTACAACATGCAAAAGCAAACAATATTTGGTCTTTTAAATCCTCTACGGCCAGTGCTTGTTGGTTGGCGATTTGAAAAACATTTTACAGCTATCTTCACTTACTAATGAAAATAATAACAACATGAATAAGTCTACAATCAAAATTTATTGACTCTGGATTAATAATTCCCAGTTCTGGTCACTGAACAGGCCTGGAAGCATGGGAATACAAATTTTAAAGGGGTTTCAAAATTTAGTCCATTCAATATTTTATTGGAATCTGACAATATAATTAGATGAATAACAACATTTATGGTTCATACAAATGAAATGCACAATAGTCCGATATTAAAACATGATTCGACTAAAATATAGAAAATAGGGTAGGTTTCAGTGCAAGGGAGCCCCCGGAACCGCATTAAATGTTGTCTTTCCAGGTACTGAAGAATCAATAAGGGCTTGAATGTTAAGAGCAATAGAAATTACTTATTCGGCGCAATAGACACTCCGAGACTTTTAGGTTGCACAGGCCGTTTATAGGCCAGCAGTTATTTTGGCAATTGCTTGGCCCAAACCTGGGACCTTTCGCATGCAAAGCGAGTGCCTTACTGACTGGGCTTACTCCTGAGCCCACAAAGAGTTACCAAATCTACACAGATGTGGTTGCAAATGGGAGCATTTCTTTCGATAATTGCTATACATTTATGACAATTTGCAAATAAATCAATTTAGATCTTATGAATAAAGGAGTATTTTTAACTAGGATTTAACCTAGTAATCCATTTACAATTCAAGACATTTAGGTAATAACAGATAAAATGCAGCTTGAGAAGCTTGTAAGTATATGTATTTGTGAAATGAAGCTAGAAAGATAGAATTTGAAATGTAATGATTCCACTGCAATTTTGGGTCAATCAATGCTTCCCAATCTACAGTTTCCCCCAGTGACGCGTTTATGGATGTTGGGGCCATAGGCGGCTTCCGAATTTCGTTGCAGTCGTTATTAGACTTAATATCCTCCCTGTACTTTGTTGTAAGTTTAGTGATCATGGATTCGACTTCGTCAGCGGAAACATCTTCTTTCTCCTCATCATTTAAAAAAAACAATCCGAACAGACTATTGATTTCCTTATGTCACGCTTGTATATTAGTTCGGTAATAGGAGACATGAAAAAGCGACAATTCGGCGGTCAATTATTATGTTTGTATGCAAACAGTTGTAAGTCTAGGTATTTGTTATTAATTTTGAAATTTGGGGGCCCTCTCAATCTTGGGGCCACAGGCGGCCGCCTCTAACGCCTATTGGTAAACACGTCGCTGGTTTTCCCCATTATTAACCCATTTAAGAGTCAAGACGTCAGAATTACGAACTCTTTTTCTGTCTTTCTCAAAAACCAGATGTCGCCGTGTTTTTAAACTAGAAAAAACACTTTATCGCCTACTTGGCGTAATTGCAATGGTTCAGTGCGCTTTTTTTATCGCCAATGAAATTCGATGCCCCCTAAGAATAATTGTCTTTGCCGTGGGCAGTTCAAGTGATTACCATCTTGGCTCAGGGACTGGGTTTACACCCCCCCCCCCCCCCTTCTAGAAGGGCGAAGAGATAAGGACAACTCTGAAGGAATAAACGAGAATTGGTTGGGGGATTAAGAATTTCTGGATTCGGGGTGGATTTAGTTGTATTATGCCATTTTAGCTGGTTATTACGTGATTAAAAGTTTATCTTTTGGAATGATTACCCAAAGAAGAAATTTTTTAAGGATCCAAAAAAAATCTTTTCTGAAAATTAATTTTTTAATAATTATTTTAAAATGTTTTAAAATAAAATTGCTAAAATTTAAAGTATTTGACTACTCAACGAAGTTGATGCATTGGTTTATTGTATAGTTTTACCGTATGTGCAGTATGAAAATCGTAGTGGGTACAAACCCCTGAATTTTAATTCTGATTAATAAATTATTTCATCGAAGCAATTTATCGAAACTGAAAACTTTGTGTTTTCCACAGCTCTATGGGTGGCCGGGGCTCGATAATTTTAGAGATGGCAAACTGGAACAGTTCGTTTCATGATTTGACTTGGGAAATATTTAGTCGTTTCTAAGAAGCAATTGTTTTCTTGATCCTGATGCAAAGATGTAATGAAAAAAGAAGTGGCTCGATAATTTTAGAGATGGCAACTGGAACAGTTCATTTCATGATTTGACTTGGGAAATATTTAGTCGTTTCTAAGAAGCAATTGTTTTCTTGATCCTGATGCAAAGATGTAATAAAAAAAGAAGTGGCTCGATAATTTTAGAGATGGCAAACTGGAACAGTTCATTTTCTGATGGGACTTGGGAAAATATTTGGTCATTTCTAAGGAGAAATTATTTTCTTGATAATGATGCAAAGATGTAATAAAAAAAGAAGTGGCTCGATAATTTTAGAGATGGCAAACTGGAACAGTTCATTTCATGATTTGACTTGGGAAATATTTAGTCGTTTCTAAGAAGCAATTGTTTTCTTGATCCTGATGCAAAGATGTAATAAAAAAAAGAAGTGGCTCGATAATTTTAGAGATGGCAAACTGGAACAGTTCATTTTCTGATGGGACTTGGGAAAATATTTGGTCATTTCTAAGGAGAAATTATTTTCTTGATAATGATGCAAAGGTGTAATAAAAAAAGAAGTGGCTCGATAATTTTAGAGATGGCAAACTGGAACAGTTCATTTCATGATTTGACTTGGGAAATATTTAGTCGTTTCTAAGAAGCTATTGTTTTCTTGATCCTGATGCAAAGGATCAAGATGTAATAAAGATGTAGATGCAAAGATGTAATAAAAAAAAGAAGTGGCTCGATAATTTTAGAGATGGCAAACTGGAACAGTTCATTTTCTGATGGGACTTGGAAAATATTTTCAGTCATTAGAAGAAATTATTTTCTTGATCCTGATGCAAAGATGTAATAAAAAAAAGAAGTGCCTTGATAGTTATAGAGATGGCAAACTGGAATAGTTCATTTTCTGATTGTGTTAATTGAACTTGAATAGGGTGGACTAAAAAATATGACGATTTTTTTAAAGTTTCAGTTATATGATTAGGAGAGATTTGTGAATCAGATAACATTAATTGAGGCGTGATACGGCGGCGATAGCAAGTAGTTTCATAAAGCATAATAAAAAATTTTAAGATTTGCTTAAAATCCGATATTTACTTATGGCATTCTTATGCCACTTTTGCCCCACTGTGCACCGTGACGAAAATAGTGGTCGTGCACCGTGACGAAAATAGTGGTCATGCACCGTATTTTCACAAAAAAAAAGTACAAACAATGGCACTTTTGTAATGTACTTTGTGCAAATACACTATTTACAACCCATAGTTTTTGTAGTTTTGTAGTCAAACCAAAAATTAAAAATTAAAATAACGCAAAGCCACTTTTGACAACCTTGAACTCTTGAGCTTTATAACTAGGTACACTTTTTCCATTCATATAGAGATTTTATCTATCTGTTGTTCGATTCAAAGTGGATTTCTTTCTGTGGGTTGGCAGTTGGGACACTTTTTCACAACATAATCCATTTATGACTTTACTATTCGAAAATGGCTTTACACGAACTAATTGATGTAGCATACATATATAGATCAGCTTGACATGAAATTAAAATAGGATTTTTTAAGAAACTGATGGATAAATACATTTTAGAAAATAGGTAATAAACCTCATAACAAAAAGTATAAAACCAACACTAATTATGTATCTTAGTTATTGATGTCATAGGGAAAACTGTAGCGATAAATATATGTTCACACAAACAAAATTCAGCTTTGTAGATCTTCCACATTTAGCGTATCTCGACATAGCGAAGCTGAAGACAAGTCGAAATAAAACTCGATGCAACACTTACGATATACGAACTACAATCTGCAAAGATTTCTCATTCTTCTAAACTGTCCTTCTCGGCCGAACAATTAGAAATAGGTGTGCCTGTGGACAAAACCGGACCTAAACCCCCATTCAACCGTTCACTTCTTTCTTAGAATTAGAATCTATTCAACTTTACCGACTCACACCTGTTCCCTCAAAATGTACAAACAATGCAAACTTATCGTTGTAAATGTATTTTCTATTTTATGTAAAGCTACACATTTTTCTGTATTTTCTCTTGAAAACATTATTTTCTGTTTGAAATCTTAATCGCATCTTTTCACGAGTTTTTCCTGTAAAGCATTGAACAAGCCCACAAGCCCAAAATTGACAAGAGTCGTATCTCTAAACAGAAAAGAACTAACCGCAGAGGTTAGGTGGGGGGCATTCTACGAAATCACCAGGGGTTAGAGCTCTCCTCCAGCGTCTTTAGGGGGTTCTATTCAAAGTACCCCCACCATATGTTGACAGATAGCGTAGACCCTAATTAAGTTGGCGAAACTTGGCAGGTGATAGCCAAATGTGGGGTTGCCATAATTCGCTTTCCCAAAAATAGCAACAACTTTTCTTAAATTTTTAAAGAATACAAATATTTAAATTAAAATTTTAGTTCGTAATGAATTGAAAAATAAAAATTTCGATTTTGTCCAAAATATATAATTATTGCAGTATCTTTATTTTTTACTGAGATACATCGTCATACACTAAGGACATTGAATTCTACACTGATTTCCAAACTTTAAAAAATTATTAAAAATACTCAATATGTGATTTTCAATTTTTTTTTATGATAGTCTATTTTACTTCTTTTGTTCTTTAAAATGGTGTCAAAAACTAGTGGCCAGTATTAAAATTGTGGCGTCAATTAGTCTGAGAAGATTCTCCATAGGAATACCATTACGATTTTCAAGGGGTGAAATTCGGCTTCATGACTCTTAAGACCAATCATTTTTTTTTTCTTTAAGAAAAACATTAACTTAACCTTTTAAAATATAAACTGAATTTTGCTTATGACGAATAAGTCAAAGGGCGTTGAAAGTAACAGACTTTAATGGATTAAATAAAGTTTTGCTTAAAATATTGTTATAAAGATTAACAAAATATGAAATTTATATAAAAAAATGGGTTTACCTTCAAAACTTGAACTTCTCATCGCACACTTCAATTTTAAGATCATGATGGATCTCAATGTGCTTTCTTAAATGATCGCGACTATAAAATCGTTCAGAACAATCGATCGGGCATTTAAAATTAGGTTCCAGAGATTTTTTTTCCATTATGTGCTAATTTAATCAGTTTTTAAACATTTATTTTATAATAACAGCGAATACGAATCACAATCACGTGTTAAAAACTAAACGAAAATAATCGCCAACGAGGTTGCTAGAATTATTCGCAAAAAGTGCGCCAATCTATTTTAGTCCGAGCCATAGTCACCAACCGGTTTTGTAGACAGATGTGAGCGCCATCTACGGAAAACGGGATTGGAATGTGGCCCTACCCACCCCTCCACACACACCTCCCCCCTCTTCGAAACGTCACGCCAAGTAGGGGGGGGAGGAGGTTGAGGGGGTATTACGAAGCGGGGCGGGTGAGGAGAAACGTGAAGGGACTTCGAGTTTGGAAGACAAAAAAACGCGATGATTCGACCGTCAATTATTATGTGTGCAGTAAACGTGTCCGTGTGCATTATTATTTATAAATTAATAAAAAGACAAATAAGAGCATAATATTTAAAGTTTTTTAAAAATTACAGTCGAAATATTTTTATTAAAGATGTTTATGATAAGAAATATAAAGAATGTAAAATTGTGAATAAGTTAAATACAATATTTTATTTAAAAAAATATCTGAATAAAAGTATCTTTAAATTACAATTTTTAATGTATATTTGAGAAAATATTGTAGTTTATAAAATATTTTATAAAACAAAATGTGCATTTCAATTTTCATTTAAAATATAAAAAATATTTCTTTTAAATGGTATTAATAAAACATATAAATTAAATTTAAAAAGTTATAATTATATTTTAATTTAGCTTTCAATAAAAAATTAGATTAATAAACATTACAATAATTTTTAAAACGAAACTTTTTAAATGTTAGTAAAATGTCTTCGTATCCTACTCAATTTAAAACCGTAAATAATTTTAAAAACGTACAAAAGAACAAACGTATAACTGAACAAAGTTTCGTTAACTAACAATGTAAAATAATAATTGTATTCATCTTCATGCATTATCTATTTAAAAGAGTTTTTTTTTTTTTGTTAATAGATTCACATGATGCGCATATAAAGGTGTACCTCAATTTTTTTGTTTTATTAATTAAATAATATTTTAGAAAATTATTAAGTTTTCAGTATTCTCTTTAAAAAATATGAAAAATTGTTATCTTTGAAACTAGTTTTTTTTCTAATTTATCGTTGCATTTTACTAAGAATATTATATTTGTATAAAAAGTTAAGAAATTAAAAATTGTAACACTATCATTTATCATAAAAATAAAATTTAAAAATAAGCGTCTTAATTTTATTCATGATAAAATTCTGTTGAGTTCAATTATATATGCAAGAAAAATATTGCATTGTGTAAAAAAAATAAATGCAAGTATAAAATAATTGTGTAACTTATTTTATATCTTTTATTCTCCTCTTATTATCCATTTTCAGTAAATATAACTAATAAAGACGACTTTTATAAGAATCACTAGTTTATAATGAGAAACTCAAATTGAACTTTAGATCGCGCTCCGCAGACATGATTCCCTGGTTCAGTGGTAAAGCATGCGACTCTTGTCCCGTAGTCCCCGGATCAAATCTTGACTGCCCTAC
This sequence comes from Oedothorax gibbosus, assembly GCA_019343175.1. Taxonomy (NCBI): domain Eukaryota; kingdom Metazoa; phylum Arthropoda; class Arachnida; order Araneae; family Linyphiidae; genus Oedothorax; species Oedothorax gibbosus. The sequence continues at coordinate 28,922,031 of CM033279.1, forward strand.
GAAATTTTTTTTCCCCTCTTGGCCACTGAGCTTAAGAATACTTTAGCTCAGTGCTCTTGGCAGTAATTTTGCAATCACACAGATGGCGCCACTATTTATCCTCTTTTCCTCCTCCTCCCTCCCATTCACTTCCTCCCCTTCACATTCCTTTCCCGTTTTGCGTAGGTGTCGCTAGTGTCTATGGGAAACTCCAATGTTAAGGCGATTGTATGGGGGTCCAATGAGAGAGAAACCTCTTTATGGTCCGAGCATGCGCAGTAGTGTTTTTGATTGCCAGTCCCGAAAACTTTTGTAGGATGGAGTGGACCATAGAGTAAGGAGGGTAAGAAGAGGTTTCACCAACCGGTTTTGTAGACATATGTGAGCGCCATCTACGGAAAACGGGATTGGAATGTGGCCCTACCCACCCCTCCACACACACCTCCCCCCTTTCGAAACGTCACGCCAAGTAGGGGGGGGGGGCGGGGGTAGAGGGGGTATTACGAAGCGGGGAGGGTGAGGAGAAACGTGAAGGGACTTCGAGTTTGGAAGACAAAAAAACGCGATGATTCGACCGTCAATTATTATGTGTGCAGTAAACGTGTGCATTATTATTTATAAATTAATAAAAAGACAAATAAGAGCATAATATTTAAAGTTTTTTAAAAATTACAGTCGAAATATTTTTATTAAAGATGTTTATGATAAGAAATATAAAGAATGTAAAATTGTGAATAAGTTAAATACAATATTTTATTTAAAAAAATATCTGAATAAAAGTATCTTTAAATTACAATTTTTAATGTATATTTGAGAAAATATTGTAGTTTATAAAATATTTTATAAAACAAAATGTGCATTTAACTTTTCATTTAAAATATAAAAAATATTTTTTTTAAATGGTATTAATAAAACATACAAATTAAATTTAAAAAGTTATAATTATATTTTAATTTAGCTTTCAATGAAAAAATAGATTAATAAACATTACAATAATTTTTAAAACGAAACTTTTTAAATGTTAGTAAAATGTCTTCGTATCCTACTCAATTTAAAACCGTAAATAATTTTAAAAACGTACAAAAGAACAAACGTATAACTGAACAAAGTTTCGTTAACTAACAATGTAAAATAATAATTGTATTCATCTTCATGCATTATCTATTTAAAAGAGTTTTTTTTGTTAATAGATTCACATGATGCGCATAAAAAGGTGTACCTCAATTTTTTGTTTTATTAATTAAATAATATTTTAGAAAATTATTAAGTTTTCAGTATTCTCTTTAAAAAATATGAAAAATTGTTATCTTTGAAACTAGTTTTTTTTCTAATTTATCGTTGCATTTTACTAAGAATATTATATTTGTATAAAAAGTTACGAAATTAAAAATTGTAACACTATCATTTATCATAAAAATAAAATTTAAAAATAAGCGTCTTAATTTTATTCATGATAAAATTCTATTGAGTTCAATTATATATGCAAGAAAAATATTGCATTGTGTAAAAAAAATAAATGCAAGTATAAAATAATTGTGTAACTTATTTTATATCTTTTATTCTCCTCTTATTATCCATTTTCAGTAAATATAACTAATAAAGACGACTTTTATAAGAATCACTAGTTTATAATGAGAAACTCAAATTGAACTTTAGATCGCGCTCCGCAAACAAGATTCCCTGGTTCAGTGGTAAAGCATGCGACTCTTGTCCCGTAGTCCCCGGATCAAATCTTGACTGCAAATATGGACTGGACCATAGAGTAAGGAGTGGGATAAAGAGGCTTCTCTCTCATTGGACCCCCATACAATCGCCTTAACATTGGAGTTTCCCATAGACACTAGCGACACCTACGCAAAACGGGAAAGGAATGTGAAGGGGAGGAGGAAAAGAGGATAAATAGTGGCGCCATCTGTGTGATTGCAAAATTACTGCCAAGAGCACTGAGCTAAAGTATTCTTTAGCTCAGGGGCCAAGAGGGGAAAAAAAATTTCGTGGGGCAGTCAAGATTTGATCCGGGGACTACGGGACAAGAGTCGCATGCTTTACCACTGAACCAGGGAATCTTGTCTGCGGAGCGCGATCTAAAGTTCAATTTGAGTTTCTCATTATAAACTAGTGATTCTTATAAAAGTCGTCTTTATTAGTTATATTTACTGAAAATGGATAATAAGAGGAGAATAAAAGATATAAAATAAGTTACACAATTATTTTATACTTGCAGTTATTTTTTTTACACAATGCAATATTTTTCTTGCATGTATAATTGAACTCAATAGAATTTTATCATGAATAAAATTAAGACGCTTATTTTTAAATTTTATTTTTATGATAAATGATAGTGTTACAATTTTTAATTTCGTAACTTTTTATACAAATATAATATTCTTAGTAAAATGCAACGATAAATTAGAAAAAAAACTAGTTTCAAAGATAACAATTTTTCATATTTTTTAAAGAGAATACTGAAAACTTAATAATTTTCTAAAATATTATTTAATTAATAAAACAAAAAATTTGAGGTACACCTTTTTATGCGCATCATGTGAATCTATTAACAAAAAAAAACTCTTTTAAATAGATAATGCATGAAGATGAATACAATTATTATTTTACATTGTTAGTTAACGAAACTTTGTTCAGTTATACGTTTGTTCTTTTGTACGTTTTTAAAATTATTTACGGTTTTAAATTGAGTAGGATACGAAGACATTTTACTAACATTTAAAAGTTTCGTTTTAAAAATTATTGTAATGTTTATTAATCTATTTTTTCATTGAAAGCTAAATTAAAATATAATTATAACTTTTTAAATTTAATTTGTATGTTTTATTAATACCATTTAAAAAAAATATTTTTTATATTTTAAATGAAAAGTTAAATGCACATTTTGTTTTATAAAATATTTTATAAACTACAATATTTTCTCAAATATACATTAAAAATTGTAATTTAAAGATACTTTTATTCAGATATTTTTTTAAATAAAATATTGTATTTAACGTATTCACAATTTTACATTCTTTATATTTCTTATCATAAACATCTTTAATAAAAATATTTCGACTGTAATTTTTAAAAACTTTAAATATTATGCTCTTATTTGTCTTTTTATTAATTTATAAATAATAATGCACACGTTTACTGCACACATAATAACTGACGGTCGAATCATCGCGTTTTTTTGTCTTCCAAACTCGAAGTCTCTTCACGTTTCTCCTCACCCGCCCCGCTTCGTAATACCCCCTCTACCCCCGCCCCCCCCCCTACTTGGCGTGACGTTTCGAGAGGGGGGAGGTGTGTGTGGAGGGGTGGGTAGGGCCACATTCCAATCCCGTTTTCCGTAGATGGCGCTCACATATGTCTACAAAACCGGTTGGTGAAACCTCTTCTTACCATAGAGTAAGGAGGGTAAGAAGAGGTTTCACCAACCGGTTTTGTAGACAGATGTGAGCGCCATCTACGGAAAACGGGATTGGCATGTGGCCCTACCCACCCCTCCACACACACCTCCCCCCTCTTCGAAACGTCACGCCAAGTACGGGGGGGGCGGGGGTAGAGGGGGTATTACGAAGCGGGGCGGGTGAGGAGAAACGTGAAGGGACTTCGAGTTTGGAAGACAAAAAAAACGCGATGATTCGACCGTCAATTATTATGTGTGCAGTAAACGTGTGCATTATTATTTATAAATTAATAAAAAGACAAATAAGAGCATAATATTTAAAGTTTTTCGAAGAGGGGGGAGGTGTGTGTGGAGGGGTGGGTAGGGCCACATTCCAATCCCGTTTTCCGTAGATGGCGCTCACATCTGTCTACAAAACCGGTTGGTGAAACCTCTTCTTACCCTCCTTACTCTATGGAGTGGACTTGGAGACAATCGTTCGGCGACGGCAATGGCAAAGGCATGCCGTTTACCAAGTAGCTTCCCTGTTGTGTCGTCCGACAATTCTTCATTTGTTTTGAAAAATGTCGCCGTGAATTCGGATGTTTTCTAACTTTTTAATCTGTTTTCGGACGGTTGATTCCTGTAAGCGGGTGCGGATTCGCTTGGCGACCCTTTTAGTGACATGAATTTTCCAGCTTAACATGAGCTAGTTTTCTGCGAGAATTGCAATGATATTTTTTTGGAAACCCTGAAGTTGCAATTTGTCAGTACTTATTTTCAATTGAAAACAACGCCAAGTACTAACCTCTAGAAATATACTATAAAATGCTGTGTGTTGTATGTTTTAAATAACTTATTTTTGCCTGAGTAAAATCCTACTTGCCCTTTAGTGTGCAGCGGTTGGCGACACGTCACTGCCGCCGCCTCGACACTCGCCGGACGCTAGCGCACCATCACAACAGAAGTAGGAAGACACCTCGACTTGTTCCACTCCTCCTACTTCGCAGTGGGAACGACACACGGCACTGCACTCAGACGTTCACCGACCTTCGAGGACTGATCACGCTCCGCTCCCTTCCCGCGCGCTGCGCGAGGAGCGACTAGACTCTGGACCATAACTTAATTAATATCATGTCTACTGCAAAACTATCAAATGTAATCAGCGGAACTTGCATGTTCCATTACCTGTAAATATTAACCTTAAAGATTCCATTAAATGATTGAGAGATGTATTTGGATTTCACTTCTTCAACGTGGAGGCACGTGCACCAACACAGCTAACACCCGTACCTCCGCACTGGTGACCCGGACGATTCTATGCAACCTTCAACAACAATCTCCGCGTCGTTAGGCGATAGCGACGCAAGGAGCGCCAGCCACCGACGGACGATTCCCCTTCCCGTCGGTACACTGGAGACGCGATCGCTGCCCGGAATCAACGGCCCACCTGCCGATCGCTGCCCAGAATCAACGGCCCCTACCGATCGCTGCCCGGAATCAACGGCCCACCTGCCGATCGCTGCCCGGAAACCAACGGCCCACCTGCCGATCGCTGCCCGGAACCAACGGCCCCCTGCCGATCGCTGCCCTACTACGCAAGCCAGCTGGTGCAACGGCCACTCCGATCCTGCAACATGCAGCCAACTGGGTATGTCTCCTTGTCCATCCCCTTCTCTCAGTCATAACTTTTTCGTACGCCGCGCACAGTGTTAGGCCTACCGGCCCACGCTTCATTCTAATTGGCACGTTTTTCGTACGTCCCGCAAAATTTGGGCTAACTGCCGACGTTTTTCAAAAGTTTTAATGCTCCGCTATTTGCCTTAAGCATTGCTATTACTTTTTTTCTTCCCCGCAAAAATCTTATTTTTAAAACACTGTTTTGAATGTCAACATTCGCGGATTTTTCCAACATGCCGACACGCGTCGATCTTAGGAAATGTGTGTACATTAAAATTCAATTTTCCATTTCGGCCACGACACAACGACAATTCGTCTCGATGATTACAACCAATTATTGCAGAGTAATAATTTTCTTTTCGAAATTTTGGTTGTCTCTCACGCAGCATTCGTAGCCCGCTTGAAAACGACAATCACGAGGCTATTCGCAAACAAACACTCGCATGTCACACCGCATTCAATTCGCATGTCACACCGCATTCAACTCGCATGCCACACCGCATTCAATTCGCATGTCACACCGCATTCAACTCGCATGCCACACCGCATTCAAACGCATGCCACACCACATCCAAACGCATGCCGCACCGCACCCAACAACGCATGCACCCTCAAACACTGCTCCTTGCCGCCATGGTCTTTCACTCCGGGACTCCTGTGTTTCCCGACGGCGCACCATAGTCAATCACGACTCCTGCCACAACAAGACGCGTAACACGGCCGCACTCTCGCTGCTAATGCAACACACGTTACTCGCACGTAGTAACAACGCACAGCGATGCCACGACGCGCACTCTCGCTGCTAATGCAACACACGTTACTCGCACGTAGTAACAACGCACAGCGATGCCACGACGCGCACACTCGCTGCTAATGCAACCCACACTGCTCGCACACGTAGCAACAACGCACAGCGACACACAGTAACTCTTCGGACCAACGACCTTTGGCTGCAAAGCAAACTTTTAGGCGCACTGCGAACAAACTCTGTTTTTTTTTCAACACTTAGGCATAAGGCCTTTTCAAAGACAAACAAACACCAAACGCTCGATTTGGCCCGTATGACTGAGGGGTGGACAGAGATTTTCCCACTGTTCTGCTAGGTCAACACGCCCATCATGAGATGCACCCCGGCCTCAACAGGACTTCCGAGAATCTCCACGAACCGGCTCACACCGACTCCGACTGGTCTGACGGAAACCGACGACGAAGCCACCGGAATTGTTTCCGTAGAAGACGCCCAGCCACCGAGCGACGAGCCCTTGTCAAGCCCCGTCAACAGCTGAGCCACACCCCGAGCGACGCCGACGTTCACTGAATGTCAAGCACCAGTCATCCAACCCGACCCGAAGGAGAAACCACCCGAGCATCCATTGCTGGCCACTACTACAACAGCTGAGCTGCCACCCTAACATCCATGGCTGGCCACGACTCCGAGCGATCCACACTCCCTTGGCGTTATGTCACATTCGTGTAACGTTACACTGCGGGGGGAGTGTGCAGCGGTTGGCGACACGTCACTGCCGCCGCCTCGACACTCGCCGGACGCTAGCGCACCATCACAACAGAAGTAGGAAGACACCTCGACTTGTTCCACTCCTCCTACTTCGCAGTGGGAACGACACACGGCACTGCACTCAGACGCTCACCGACCTTCGAGGACTGATCGCGCTCCGCTCCCTTCCCGCGCGCTGCGCGAGGAGCGACTAGACTCTGGACCATAACTTAATTAATATCATGTCTACTGCAAAACTATCAATTGTAATTAGCGGAACTTGCATGTTCCATTACCTGTAAATATTAACCTTAAAGTTTCCATTAAATGATTGAGAGATGTATTTGGATTTCACTTCTTCAACGTGGAGGCACGTGCACCAACACAGCTAACACCCGTACCTCCGCAAGTGTTTATTATGTATGTTATTTTTATTTTATACAATTCTGGAAAGGGCCATGATTCTACCAAGCGTCCAACTCGTCAACAAAACTAAAAAAATTCTATTATTGACAATCTTGTAGCTTTTTTTGATGTCTTTAAAGTTTACAACCTTCGGGCTATAAGTTTTGTTAGCCCAAAAAGATTTTGAAGCCTCTCTTAACGGCCACTTTATCAACTGAGAGTACTCACATTTATTTGCTACTTGTTTATTTTTACCTGTTTGAGGAACATGATATTTGAAAAAGCACTTAATTTATAAGTAAACATCCATACCTTTCCTTTCATATATGTGTTTACTAATGTAAATTAAGTCATGTTTAACTTTAAAAAAGTTATGTAATCATCAAATGGAATCTGTCTTACTATTGTTTGCCTACATATGTTCTTTTAATATTTCAGGCGAGTTATCCAGAAGTGCACTGAATTAGTGAAAGTATAGTGGAGTAAATAGGCGGGGTAGTGGATTAAACTGCAGTAGACGAAAAACACGGAAATTTTATAAATTCAAGCTGTAAAACCACAGGTAAATACTCATTATTATTTTCACTTAGAATTTTTTATTCTTGTAAAAAAAATTAATTTGCACCCTATTAGTATTCTGATCAGATCTCTCCTGAACATAATGTATTCAACGATTCCTCATTGTAAAATAAGTTACTTGGATATATTAAATTTGCTGTAAGTTAAAGTATATCTTCTTGTATTACAATTCATTTCCACACACCTAAAATTGTTCAATATATATGAATAACTAATAAGTTTATTGAATTAGTTGTCAAATTATAGCGTCCAGTGTGTTTATTGAATTCTTAACACCCCTCCCTGCACTGCATTTTAACTTTAATTTCTTTTTATTTTAATAGTAGATTCCTGGAAGTGGGGGCAATTTCACCTGGTGTTATTTGGGGACGTTTTAGGGAAAACTTTAGTTAGCGGGAAGATGTTGGCTGTTATGTTTTACGAGTGCACTTTAATATTTGAAGATGTTCCTGTTAATTTAATATGAAGTTTGGAATTGTGTTAAATAAATAGTGTTGCTGCAATTTCGTTAGTTCCTGTGGACATATCTCTTATCTCACCAAACAATTATTATTCAAGTATATTTATATTTGTAAATCAACCCATTTAGTCAGTGTGGTATTGGAGTGATTGGAGCTGGGCCTGCAACTACCTGTGCTGTGTTGAAGCTAAAATTTGAGTTATCTAACAATAAGTTATTTAAGTCCTTATAAAGATTAACAAATTTATAGTATTCCCCTTTCTTTATTCCCCACTCCTGTTTGTTTTGACTGTTACTTTTTAAAGAAAACTTATGCCCTTTCGAATAATCACTAACAATTGTATTGCTTATTATTTGTGTCATTTATATATTCCTAGGAAAAGCCATGGTTTTGCAAAGTTTTAAACTCGTCCCCAAAAGTACATTTTTAAAATGATGATTCAACAAACTATTTTAATACTGTTTCAATGTAACACACTTCTTAAATCTTGTAAAATAATCTTTGTTTCTTCAACATACCCCAGTTCAGTTACACCATTAATCTACTACGTGATAATTAAATTGCTAACATTAATGTACTTTCTTTTTATGAAAACTTAACCTTTTTTTAAATCAAAAAATAATTAATTTTTGTAAAATCTAATCAACAAATAAATATGTATTTTAAGTGTTTTTCTATATCATCATGGTTTTTTTTAGGTGAGTTATCCAGAAGTTATCGAGGCTATCTTCTTCCCCAGTTCCAGAGTTCAAACAATTACTTTTAAATACCACCAATATAGATATTAATAGATCCTTGTTGTTATTTTAATAAAATTTTTATAGTATATTACTACTTTGTTTCTTCTTTAAAAAAAAAACAATTTCATGTTTTTTAAGGTGTAGTAGGGTGAGAGAGAAGTTAAGTAGTTGGAGCAATTTTTTGTTAAAACTGAATAGTGTTTGTTTAGTACTGATTTGTATTTAAATACGATTGTGTAAATATTTACTATTCCTAGTATTTCCTGCTTCAAGCACCTGCAAGAAAATACAAGCAAAGGGAACAAAATCCCTTTGTAATGGCCATAAAAATACCTTATGAAAATTTTTGCTCATCACAACAGCATACACCCAATTGTGCTTTAGTTACACTTGACTTTTTGTTTGTACCCTAGCTAAGTGTAGTCATAGTGTACGAAGTAAACTGGCTAATGATCATTTAAAGGCACCGCTTAATAGGTATTCACACAATGATGACTTATAAATTGACCACAAATTACTTATAACTATGGCATTTCTTTAACCATGGTGATGGGATTCGTTTGAAACTATATTTACTTGGTATTGGATTAAGAAGTTATTAAAAATATCTGAAAAAAATCTAATATATTAACCCTGATGTGATTCGGAATCATCAGCTTGCGATTTTTTTTTCTCACTAAGTTAAAACTCGCAGTATTTCAAATAAATTTTATTAAATTCTCCATACATTTTTCTATAAAGTTATATTTTCTTTTTGTGTCGTTAGATGGAAGAATCATGTCCTTTGAAGAATTAAATGTTTGTTGTAGTTAAATGAAAAAAAAGAAATACATAGTAAAAAGAAAATTCCCTATGAAAATTTTTTTAAAAACAAATTGGTCCCCCCCCCCTAAATTCTTCATGCTTGCATTTTTAAATAATTAAAAATTTAACTATTTTTAACAAATAAAGTTTCGAAAAGTATTGTTATAATGTATTCAAAAGTTATAGTTCCAAAAAAATTTTCCTTAAATTTTAGTTAAAAAAATAGGATTTTTTCACCATTTAATTCTGGATGCATAATGAGCCTATTTCACAAATTTTAGATTTTTAGAACAAAAAATTAAGTTGTTTTTAACCCTTTCAATCCCATTAAAAAAATATACTCCAATAATATTTGCTTAGAAATCATCCAAAATATTTAAAATATTAATTTATTTTTAAAATAACTCGCTCTATCTAACTACATAATATTTTTCTAAAATATATTTAATCCATTACTTAAAAAATATATTTTTAAAAATATCATTAATAATAAATGGGGTATTCATAATAATTCTATTCTGTTCTATTTTTAATTATAAACGCCAAACACACACAAAAATCGTATTGTTGAAAGGAACAATTCAATGCGCAGGACGAGGTCACAGAAAAACGTCCGCGCTCGGCAACAGATGAGCACGAAATGAGAGAAAAAATAACGTTTTTATCGGTGGAAAATCGCTTAGTGAAAAAGCGCTAGACGAACGACACGGAATCGGGGAAGAATCGGACCCGATACATATCGGTATCGTGTCGTCAAGTGTGAAAGCGCCCTTAGACAACACTTTTTTAATTGACCTTATCTGGTAAAATAAAACTTTGAAAGACGTTCAGTTTAGATAATAGTTAATAATCTATTAAATCAGTAAAATAAGTATTATTTTCAATGAATCTACACATTTCAGCTGTCTAAATTCATTATAATCCGTAACCAAGGAGGTCACTGCAGTACCCCAACAGTTCTCTTAACCGTGTAGGGTAGACCGGGGCTAGTTTTCCCATGGGGTAAGATTTCCTGTCCTTATACAAGAAGTAAGCAGTTAGGAGGCGACAAATGGCTGCTTGGTTTATGAAGCAACCCGTTTTATGTCACCCACAAGAATTTTTGCTTGGATGGTCTTGTAATATTGTCGTTAGAGCTGTTTTTGTAATTTTTTCAGCATTAAGTGAATTTTCATGCTTACATTCAAACCTACATTAAACGCACTCTCATTTAACTTACATTTTATTATTGCGTATAATAAAAGGTGGTTCTTCTGTCTACTTAAATTTGTATTTGTTTAAAAAAAACTTAAAATTTTGATCTTCAAGGCACTATTAAAGACAAAACATGGCGACGGGGCAAGATTTCCAACAATGCCTTGTAAAAAAGCTTGCTCCAACCGCTGTAAATTAAGCTTAATATTTCAAAAACCTAATTATTTTTATAGTATGAACACGTAATGAAAAAAAGTTTTGTATTAAAAAAAATTGTTAGAAAGTAATGAAAAAGGAAGCCGAATGAACTCGTGCTATTCTTAAACAATATATGTCACTCTAAAAACTATCAGGAATGGATGTAGTATTTCAAAAGCATCCAGAAACCTAAATAGTCAAAATATCGTGAATAATTACGCTGTAAACAGCAATGTCTCATATGTTGCACAAAAAGTTTCGAGTCAATTGGTGGTTCAAAAAAAGGGAGGAGGGGGGGAAGCAATCACATTAAACTTCAGTCAATCAATTTTTTTAAATCTTTAATGAGACAACCTCTAGGAGAGCACCAAAGTATAGTTACACAAAAGGGGAAGTTTTATGTCCAGATGATAATGTCCTGTACTGAAATTGGTTAAAATATTTTGAACTGGACTTTAAAAAAAAACCCCTATTTTCTGGCTATACTCTTTTGAGCTATTTTAGTTTACAATAAATCTACGTAAAAAATTACAAAATGTTTTTCGAATGGTTTAACCTTTTTAAAAAATAGTTGACAAATTTGCCGCCCATACGGGGCACATTTTCCAGCTCAACATGCTTGCATTTAACCACTTGCTGCTAAAAAGTATATTTACTTTTTGGAAAAGTAGTAATATTAATTTCTAGATAAGTATGTGAGGAAGACAATGACATCTTGTTTACTTCCAAATAAATAAAAAGCAAAAACTATACAATCAAAAAAAGAAAACATGGAAAGCTAGCCCCGGTCTCCCCTATTCTGTAAGTATTTGTTTTGCTCTTAATTCAGTGTAAAAGAGCTTTAACTAACGACAGGAGGTGAAAATATATTTAAACATTGTTAATTAAAAAAATAAATGAACAGACGCGTGTTCCTCTTTGATTTTTTTTTAATTTTGTGTTTTTATGATTTTCATTCTTGATGAAAAATATTCCTTAATGATATAAAACTTGCATATGGTCTCCATCTTCATATAACATACAAAATATTTAATTTTTTACTACCGATAGAAATATAATTGAAAATTATTCAAAAAATATTGAATTATTTTATAAGATATTAAAATAAATTTGTTGAATTTGTTTGATGATGTTGCTTCTCGGATTCCTTTAAAGGAAAAATATTAATTCCGTCCTGCCTTTTTATCGCACTGTTATCTAATTATTTTTATTTTCCAGACTTGAATGAGTACACATGATCACACACAATCTGTTTAAAATTTCAACTAAGCAAACATATCTTGTAGATATAAAAAAGACCATTTTAAAAATCCTGCAAGCTCCAAATAACTTCCATGAATACTTTGCTATTGGTTCAGTTAATGTAAAAAAGTCCACATCAATGAATATTTTTTTTATAAATTTATATTCAACCTCAAAGATTTTTTTCATAAAGAAACTAAAAATGAACATTTTGGCAAAATAAATGTTCGATAAATCTAAACGACTTATTTAAAGTTAACGAATATATGAAAAGTACAGGGGGAAAACCGCTTAATTTCGTAGAAAACTTTCCTCATCAGGCATCTTTGGCGATGATGCGAGTAATCACCAAAACTGGTGTAAAGAAACCAGTTTCTCACTTTCTTGTGCATCTTCTCTCACTGCAACCCTGAAATTCAGTTCCGCGTTTTATTCAAAAGACTGTGTTCATCATCATGTTATGCTTTAAAAATAAAGTACGATTGATTGAAAATCACGAATTTTTCTAAAACAATTAAGAGAAATTTTAAGATTCGCAAATTAATGGAAAAGTCCTAAACCACGACTTTTCTACCTAATGAGATTCACTCGATACACGATTCCAACGCTTGGACCAAGCGAAGAAGAAAGAGAGAAACCGGTTACCTGCCGCGAATGTCCACCAAGCAGACACAATTACAGGACGACTCCTAATAAATCAAGCGGTTCTTCACCTGAACTCTTCATATTTATTAGTCATGAAAAACATACGATTGGAACCAATACCAATCTGGCAAATCTTTCAATCCCAAGGACCAAAGCACCTATTTAATAGTAAAAAGAGGCAGTTATGTGTCTATAAAGAATAATAAGAATCCCTAAAATAAGAAGCCTAAGTTGAAGAATAAGTGAAAAAAATAATCCCTAAGTTGAAGTTATAAGAATCCCTTAAATTACAATAAAAAGTTAAGAAAGTTTCAGAGTAATTATATTCGTTAAAAGATATAGTTTATGTATAATATATAATTACTACACATATTATGTGTCAAACAAAATAAGATGACCTAAAAAAAGACTTTCTACCATAAAATAGAGAATAAATATAGAGTATAGAATAAAGCACAATATAGAATAAAGCACAATGCATAATGATAGTTGACCTAGACATCCGAATGCAAAAGGTTAGATTACTGATTTATGCACAATAAAGTGAAAAGAAACCATGGTTTCTGAACTATTTATTGGTTTATTTTTCATAATGATGCAACGGATACTCAAAGAGTGTTAATGAGGTAGTATAAAGAGATAAGAAGCCCAATTGACCCCAAACCAAATAATTGCACTATGCAAGAAAATATAACCTTGGAGTATGTTAACCTTTCCATTGGAGTTTTGGAATTCAATTTTCAATCAAGGCCTTTTTTGACCATCTTATTTTCAAGACATCTTTGTTTTTGTTATTATATGAATTCCTTTATACATTTCAAGAGTAAATTTGAGAAAATATGCTACTACAAAATAAAATGTAAATAAAATATCTTGTAGTATTTGTTTTTGTGATTCTTTTATTTAACTAGATCTTAGAAGACATTAAGGTGATTAGGAATTGGGAGACATTGATTGGGGCAAGCAAGCGGCAACAACTATTGGTCCAACTGTGCAATTAATATCATTTTATTTTGGTTCCTAAAAATTGAAAGCACAAGATACCTTTAATTTTTTTTTATTAATAAACAATTTGTTGCATTCTAAGTAGCAAATGTATTCAACTTTTGCTTCTATTTAAATAGTTCAACATTTCATGGTTTAGTTTAGTTTGAATTATCGTCGCAGTAGAGCTACACGAGGGCTATTGGCGACGGGCGTCGTATTTTAGAACCAGAGTCATTCAACATTTCATGAAAGTATTTTAACCTTCATTGGTATAAGACAAAAAAGGATTGTAATATTCAGAATACAAACCTAACATTTGACTTTTCTTCAAACATTTGACATAATCATAGTTAAAACTAAGCAAGTCTAGCCACTTTAGTAGCACAAATACTAATTATCAACAAACAAATAAAATAAACAGCAGCACTTTTAAATGTGTGTTACCAAAGATATCATACACAGTTGTAACTTAAACATACAAAGTGAAAACTACAAAGACTATCTGGACAACTATGTTTGGGAGAGGGTGGGGGTTGGATCTATTTATAATCCATTTTAATTAATATAGTTAATTATATGTTGTTACAGTAAATTGAGATAAGGCATTTAATAATTGGGAATTATGTTCATTTAGTACAAGATAATTTCATTTGCTCAAGCTCCCCCTTTGGTTATCTATATTTATCGTAAATCTTAGTTTCAAAGTCACTAACTTTTCCCCCAATACAATCATATCATGTATTTCTACAAAGAAGTGAAAATGTGTAAGAAGTTTAGAAAGTTTTGCAACCTAAATTTTCTTTAATTTAAAATGTATCATTATATTAAGGAATGCTAAGTTGAATTTTGATATACTCAAGTATGACCGTTAAACTCAGAAGAAAATACATTTCAAAGAAAAGCAATACTTTAGTATCAAATATAAAATAGCTTTATACACCAAGTGTTATGACTGAAAAGGGCAATTTGCTCAGTAGTCTTATACATATAATACAAATTCAGTAAAATACAGAAATATATGTACATTATACTTGTATCACAAAGCATAAATATTAACAACATTTTTGTGAAGTTTCTCTCTGCAGACTTTTAATCATCTTCATCAAATATATTAGGAGAACACTGCAATAATAAAGCATGTGTTAAAACTCATTATATCAAACAATAGTACAGAAAGTGTTCACTTGTAAAATAAAGTTAAAACCTTTTTTTTTATCCCAGTTTATTATTAAATACCTTTTTAAGCCTGTAAATAGCAAAAAAGAGATAACAGTAATAAAAACTAAACTACCAACTGAAGTAACCACTAATGATTTAAGTAGTACAGTCGAATCCTGTTAACGTGAACTCGAAGGTAGTACCGAAATATTTCATGTTAACCGTCAAGATTTTTTTTTATATAACCAGAGAATAGTCTTAAAAAAACACCTAAAAATTATTCTAATTTTATAATGCAATGCACTAAAATCAAAATTGGTTTATCCCTAAAATTGGTTTTCAGAGCTTACTGCATAGGCTGCTTCAATTTTGTTCAGATTGTTTAAAATCGTTGAAATGGTGCTTTTAGCTACACCATATTTTGACGCAATTTCCTCATTTTTTAAAATAACATTTGTCGTCTATATCAATTACATTTTTTTGTTTTTCTCTAAAGAAATAGACTGCTGCTTTCGATTCATTTTGAATGAATATCAATAAGTTTAAAGGCAAACCATGTCTAATTTCATATGCTCTTTTGTTTTGACCTCTGTAGAGGAACACATCCACTTTTTATGATGGATCACTTACACTAGCCGCCTCATTCATTGGATTAAAACTGATGTATCATGGGAGATCTAGTACTTTTCCCAGAAGTAGAAGAAAATTTATTGTTATTATATCCATTGCTGTTTTTTTTAAAGTTTTGTTTCTTTTGTTTTTTGAAATTTTGAAATACTAAGGAAAAAAAAGTCACCATCTGAATTTTTTGTTCGGTTTAAGTGGGATTTTGTGTTAAGAGATTTTTTTAGCATTAGCTCAAAGCTTTATAGGCTGGGGAAATGCTTTTAGTTCATTATAAGCAAAATTTCGTGTTAAGCGAGTTTGCGTTAACGAGGTTTGACTGTATATGCCAGAAAGGGAAAGACCAGAAGATATATATTGGCTATTTTTTGTAGTCATATGGGCAATTCTACCATAATTTTTAATTTTATGTTCTTTGGGCATAACTTTGAATAATATTTCTTTTTATTTTAAAATAATATTTCTTTTCAATTTTTTCTTATTATACTAATAGACTGGTCCTTATATAATTGCAAAACGGAATTTTAAAGCAAAGAAACTCTAAAAAATTTTTAGGACACAAAACAATGCAGAAAATTCCTTACCTTCCCATGGCCCCAATGTTAAATATTTAGTTTAGGGCTCAAACTAACACGTTTTTGAGCTACAAATTACATTCATTTGGATTTTAAATTGAACTAATACTATATCTTAACAAATTCCTTCCATAAAATTTTGGCTTTTAATATTTATAATGTGTATTTCTCTTCTCCTAACTTTGTCCCTGGGTTTTGGTACATTCACTGACCTCATTACTAAAGTGGCGAACAGAGGCACTGGATGGAGCTACAGTGTTTCTTCAATCATGAAAACTGTATTGCAGAAAACTCACATTTCAGTTAGTAGCCGCATTTTTTTGCTATACTTCACCAATAAGCCCAAAAGTAAAAAAAAAAAACAGTAAAATGAGCTGCGTGGCTTTATTACTTTCCTTACAATCCCCCATGGTTGAGGTTGATTTTTGCTTAATAATTGGAATTTTTTTCTATAAATATGTTTAAGTGGAGTATAAGGAGAAAAAAAATCAATTTTTATTAAACTGGAGTAAGTGTCAACACAAAAAAACCCGGAAAACATTGTGAATTTCCTCACTGTCCATTCTTTACTTTCCGTTCCTAACCGTCACAATGATCTAGGGATGGAAAACCGAAACCTGTTTTAAGACTAACCGTTTTGTTCGTGACTTCGGTTTCATTGAAAATTGGTTATTTTCATAAGGCCAGTTTAAACCGGTTTCTTTGAAACCGTTTTTTTTTTAACTGCCATCCCTAAATTTTTTGTAACAAAAATTCAAATGAGCCTTGCTGAACTTTTTTTTGTAATTCTAGAACCCTTATAAACATTTTTACAAATATTTAAAGTGATTTTGAAAAAATAAATGTGTCACGTTTTTTATACCTGAAATTAAAAATTATGGTAGAACTGCCCATATGCTAAAAACAGCCAATCAAAACCAAGAGTTAAAGTCCATAAAGTGTAGGCAGGGTCCTTTTAGGAAATACTATACAACATTTTTCATTAATTTATGACTATTAATTAATGGAGTAAGTGATTAAGACTTTGAATTGGGCAGAATGAAACAGAAAAAATTATTAAATATTACTGTTCAAATAAATCTAATAATTCTTAAAGAATTCCATTTTGTTTCATTCGTACAGGAGCTACTTTTTCGACTTTACAAACCCAAAAAAAACACAAAAAACATTATACTTACTAGATACTCCACAAAGCAACACTGTGAGCCTTCTACTTTGATCATAAACTGCATACAAAGAAAACCTCTGTCATCTACCCGAAAGGATACTTTTGATGACTGTACAAGGGCTCGCAAAGAAGGCTTGATGAGACTGATTTGGTATCTGAAAGAATATAGTTTTAGATTGCAATTGTAAGATTCAACAACATTCTATTTATTTAAGCTTTAACAATAATTGAAGGCTAAAGATCAACATGGGTTGCAGAATATTTAAGAACATAATAGAAGAGCTTAGTGGAAGAACATGCTAAGTGACAAGAAAGTGAAAATGAGCTTTAAAATGTTTAGTTTGCACTTAAATCCATCAAATATGGTGCTTGCAAATGGTAAAAAATATACTTAACTTTAAATTTAAGAAAAAGGGTAAACTTGTTATCGTAAAAAGATGTAATATGCTCATCGACACAAAAATTTCAACTTTTTCAAAAATGTCACTTAGCACGTCCTTCCACTAATTGCTTCAACTATATATTAAAATTGTAGATGTTCTACAATTAACAGTATTCTTTCATTCAAGCAAATTGAAGGATAGAAAGGATTTTAAAAAAATATGGGATACAATTTATTGTTGTAATCTCTATTGAAAACTGATCGAATGATTTGTTTACCACCTGGGGATACAGTACAAAATCGTTTATTAGTTTTCCCTATCAGCACAAATAATTTTTAAAAATTATTATTTTTGAAAATTTGATTACATTTGATCCATCATAATGAATTACAAGCTTAATTAAGATAAGTTTTTTTAGAATTTTAATGTCAATTTAAAAAAAACATTTTTTCAATAAAAAAATGAGAAATACACACCGATTTTTTGTTGTTGTTGTGCATTCAAAGGATTCAATCATGTCAGAATCTTTAGTAAAATTTATCTAAAATATTATTAGAAAAAAATTATTTTACACCTTAAGTTATAAGACACCATAAAAATTAGGTGAAAAAAAATAATTAAAATTTCTTACATGAGTAGTTGCAAGTGTTCCTTTAGTTGTTAGTTGAAAGTAAGGTTCGTCAGGTGACATCAGAATTTCTAAAACTTCACTATTCATGTCCAAGTCG
Source organism: Oedothorax gibbosus (assembly GCA_019343175.1). NCBI lineage: Eukaryota > Metazoa > Arthropoda > Arachnida > Araneae > Linyphiidae > Oedothorax > Oedothorax gibbosus. The sequence goes on from CM033279.1 coordinate 28,940,458, forward strand.
GACCATACTTCTTTTAAAATCTCAGACTTGAAGGGAAGAATAAAAATGATATAATTAATTACCTTTGTCGAAAAATGACTGTTGTAGTTGGCTACAACATAGGACAAGAGTCCTGTTTCAACTATGCTATATATATATTAAATTGTATAAAAATAAAAATGTGGGTATAAAGCCTACAACCTCTATTAACCTTTTGAGCGCAACCTAGATTTTTCCGTAATTTTGCGCCAGTCTTTCCAGCAATACCTTATATGTCAAATCTTTAAAAAAATTTGATTGATACTCTATATTTTATATTTTGAAAATATTTGAAAATCATCTCTTTTTTTTTGGCAATCATCAAATATTAAATTGCCTTTGAGCCTCATATTTAACTAATATAATGATAAAGTGATTTGGAATAAAAATAACACACATAGTTAACTATAAATTGAAATTAGCTAAATGAAAATAATTTCATGTGTGTATGTGATCAAATCATTAAAAAAAAAATAATTTAAGAAAGATGAAAAAAATTGTTGTTTGCAGAGGTATAATTTAATCAGGAATAAAATTATGAATTTTTCTGCGAGGAGTAGTACTTTCTTAGAACACAAACTAAATAACTACCACATCAAAATAATTTGCAAGTAAATTAAGATGTTTAATAAAAGCGGAAAAATTCGATTTAATACCACATTCATAATTTTTTTTTATAATTTAGACTTTTCAAAGGATAATATGGTCGTAATAATATAAATCTAGAGCAAATAGGTTTCGGAGTTCTTACTGACATGTTTTGATTTGGTGCAAAAGACTTGTCAGAGAAAGGTATAAAAGAAATAACAAAATGTGAAATGGTTTGGTTCGATGTACATATGGGCAGGTGGTGTGATTATGAGAAAAAAAAGCAGTTTTAACTTTTCCATTTATGCTTGAAAGTCGTGGCTTCAAGTCTTACTTGCATGATAATTTTATTCACAACTTTAGTTGGTGTAAATTCAAAATCCAGTATGTCTTCTGGCTCCATTGTTGTAAGTTTACAGTCGGTAACCACACCATTCTCTTCTAAACTAAATAAAAAAAAAATAATAATCATTTGATGTAATAAGATATAAAAAGTTTTACAAGTAAATTTTCATAAAATCTAAATTTGTATATTTACAAATTTTAGTCCAAACAAATACATTCCCCATTAACGTGAACACCAACGGAGCACTGAAACATTTTATGTTAACCAAATTTCATGTTAATCGTCAGGAAAAGTGAAAAACGTTTTTTTTTACATTGAACCAGTGAATAATTTTTAAAAAATAACTACACAAGGACTATTGGAGTTGAGCCTCATTATTATGAAATGCCATCAATTGATGAGGTCGACACATGATTCAAGTGACAATGTGAACGATTTCAGTACTTTAGACTATAATATACTTAATGTGCATAAGTTTCATACACAGCATTTTTTATTGTTAGGATTACCAAAAAGATCCTATTTATGGGATGGGTGAAAGAGAACAGAGTTTTATAGGATAACTTCCGTTACATGATACTGCCTGATCCCATCTGAAGAATTTGGTTCTAATTTAAACTTTCAGTAGCCAGAATTGCCTATTTTCATTTACTTTCTACCATAAATCCAATTAATATTCTTTATCGTTTGCTACATAAATTTGCAGTTCAAAGATAAAAAAAATTGTAAAATTACTTGCTCTAAAAATAGAAGTGAAACTTATAATAACATGATTTAGATAATAACATGGTTATTTATATTTTATTAAACAAGCATTTACAATTTTTGAACAAACAATCCATAATTTGTATTTTGACGTCTTTATGCAATTATACAATAAACACCAAAATGAAAATTAAACTAACAAGAATATATATGCAAAAAAATATCTATTTTGTTCAATTTTACCTTTCTCTGCCTCTTTCTTAATACGAAATAAATATTAGTTCAAGTTTTATTTTCTTTATAATAAATTATTTATTATAATTCATTATATTATAAATTAATTACAATTTTCACAAATATAAATACCAGAATCACTTCAAGAAGCAATTTGTAGCCCACCATATTAACATAAACAAATTCAAAGAGAATTTTTTTTATCAAATAAATACTTAACATATCGCACCGTACGCGGAAAAGAGACCTAACGCGAAAGACCATTCTTCAGGAAAGCCGTTTAAAGTTTTGGTAAAAATTCGAATGATCACAAAATAATTCCAAATGTACCTAGATCAAAAATATTTTGCATGGATATCCGTTTTATGAGTACCAAAAAGTATATGTGGTCATTTTTTTATTTAAATTTGCATTTGCCGAGATATTTTCAGATAGGTCTTTCTTTCGCGTACAAATTTGAACGATTTTGTACGGGAAAGAAAGACCTATCTGAAAATATCTCAGCAAAGGCAAATTTAAAGTAAAAAATGACTATGTATACCTTTTGATACCTATAAAGGGTATCCATGCCAAATATTTTTGATCTAGGTTCATTTGGAACGATTCTGTGATAATTTGAATTTTTACCAAAACTTTAAACGTCTCTTCTAAAGAACAGTCCCGAAAAATTTGCTGCTAAATTCATTTTAAATATTAAGGAAACATACCTATGAAGAATACTCATTTACTTAATGCATTTTTATAATCTAGTAATATATTTATCAACAATAAAAAATATTTTTTTAAAATTAAATTAAACAAAAAGCTTGTTTAACCAATTTAATGAAGTTTATGCAAAAAGGTTTATCTCTTATTATGTAATTACGATATTATTTTTAAGTCATGTTTATTTTTATAATTTAATATATTCAATGATTGAAATCATAATAATTTGTCTTTATAAAAATAGGTGATATGAAACGAATCACTTTTACAAAATCAGGACTTACAAGATATAAGAAGTGATATACTCATTTTTCTACAAAAACCTTTCAATCTAAATTTTTACTAGATATCATATTTAAAATTTAAAAAAAATAAATTTGAAGCATTATTAAAATTTTAAAATCATTTTAAAACTCAAAAAAAGTCCTAAATTTTAAAAGTAAGTTCTAAGGATACTTCATACCTTAAGGAAGTTGAATTCATTGAATTTATATCGCAAACTGTCATGTTGTAGAATTGAGTTTAGATTTATAGTAAAATACTGATGCTGAAAACGATTTAAAACTATTTATCGTTTGCTAAAATATTAATTTGAAAAATATATATATACATATTGACATCATTTTGCAATCTATGCATATTACATGAATGTTTTTTGTATATATTTATTGTACTAAATACCATAAAGCAGCTTTTGAAATGGGTCTTTTAAATGAGCATTTCAAATAAAAAAATTAATTAATCACCGACTTCAACCTTTCCATTTAAGCACTTCAAGCTTAACTTCATTGCCGTAGCAGCTGCAAACACATAGCGAAAAAAAGCGCCAGGTGCAATAGGTCTTTCACGCTCATTTTTATCTAAAAACGAATGCGGAAAAAAGACTTATCTATTAATTGCAGACGAACTAATGCTAGGATCGCTATGCCGATTGCACCAATCGATAGATATCGAAATTTGCATCCTATAGTAGTGTTAACTTAAAAAGTCAATTTTGGCTGATAGGTCTCTTTTCCGCGTACGGTGCGATATATAGCTTACATTAAGACCAGAGGTGACCCATATCCAGCATAACATATCTTTACAGTAGTAATAGATCCTGGGTTATTTTTGCCGCCAAATATGTTCAGACATTCCTGCAAAAAATACCAATAAATAAAACTGGAAATTCAAGTGAAATTAAATGAGTACCAATGTAGCAAATACAATCATTTAGCATTGTCTATGAAGAAGCAACAATATCTATATAATATTATTTAGTTTACTATGTACCATGATAATAAGCTCTTTAAAAAATTTGAGATATTCAGAATAGAAATATTTCATATACATCTCTGACTATAGATCATGTTCTTCCTAAACATTTTTAAAGTAGTGTTCAAAATAAAAATAAAAAAATTTATAAAGTTCTGCATCTTGAGTGGTACTTTTAGTGATTATTCGTGGTGCGTTTAGGTTGTTCATTCTCAATCTAAGAATGACTAGTTGTGTAATTGATAATAACTAATTGATAGAGGATAGTTAAATCCTTATGGATTAGTATTAATTTAAGGCATAGAAAAAATAATACATATCTTGGCCGTTAGTGATAGTGGAGTAATTTGCAATAACCACAAGTAGAATGAATGATAGCCAGTAGGGTTACGAACACAATATTTATTAGTTGATATTCCGCATACATTAATCTAATTCTACAAGTTTACAATATTAATAACTAAATTAAGTTACATTGGGTAAGAGTTGATTGGGAGGTCCTGGAATGGGACTTACTTATTATGATGATGATCTTCAACATCTTGATAATTAGAATGGATATTTATATATATTTAATTAACTAGATCTATCATAGAGAGGACTATCGTCCTTAATTATTGGTTCTGGTAAATGGACTTAGTGTACTTAGTAATTCTAAGAATATTCAAATGGAGTTAGACTTAGAGTCCTTAGTATTATCAGTTTTCAGACCAGGAGTCCCAAGAGGGAAGCTCTAAGATCAAGTCTGAATTAATATCCCTCTTATTTTTACCGGTCCGGCTTGGAGCCTTTGCACCACCTCCTTCCGGATACTCTCATCCAATCTCAATCTAGTTCCACCTTCCTATCTCCGGCCCCTTCATTTTCTATGGTCAAGGAACTCGTTAAGTTATTACATAAATTCTGATCATTGGTCCGGCGCTACCTTTGTAACCTTTCCCGCCAAAATTGGACCCCTTGAAATATTCACTGAACCGCGATAAACCTTAACAAAAGTCAACTTTTGGCTTTGTACTTTAGTGTCAAAATCCCAGACTTTGCATCTAGAACTCCTTATTTTATTGCCTGACCTCAGACTCTCCTTCCTTTTTCCTGCCGCCGAATTCCAAAATCACCCTCACTCTACCTAATGATTTTCCTAATTAACCCTACAAGACTACACATCAATAAATGCTCAATTTTATTTTTAAGAATGTAAGTCATACACCTGTGGTTCATCATACAACAAATAAAAAAAAATATATTTACCAACAAGACGGTCAAGTTCACTTTGAAAATAACCGTTTGATCTGATAGTTCATATTCATGAAACAGAGTTGACTGAATGTAAGCATTGGCTTGCACCGATTTAGTGTCTTCTACAGTTACTTTTAACCCATCAGATGTTGCACAAACTGTGGCAATCTGCAATGAAAAAAAAAATAAAAACATTGATTACAAGAAAAATAACTCTAAAATAAGTTCAGAAATATATAGTTGAAGGTGCTTTAAATTTGAAAGAAGGAACTGTAATTACATAAGTTATAAATAGCTGTTGCTTTATTTAAGGTAGAAAATAGTTATGAAAAGGTTTTTATTTCAAATTAATTGATATGTCAGATATCTAAGGATAAAATAAGATCGTTTTACACACGATTTTTTTTACTATAAATACATCTATTGGAAAATACCAGAAACACTTTTATCACCGAAAAATAAACACATTAAAGCACCTACGTCTCTGAAATGAATAGCCTTTAATAGCAAAGCCAAATTCCGCGTATTGTCAACAGAAGCTTCCAGGACGTATGACTTTTCTTGATCACTATTTTGACGCATTGTTCTTGATGTCATTTTATAAAATAAGAAATTAATTATTTAAAACATAAATATTTAAGTTTTAGCGCCACTTTTCCATTTCATGTTCAAATTTAAAAGAGCAGACGACAAATAAAGATTTCATGGTTACAGCTAATAAAATAATATTTATTAAAAACAATAATCTAATAAAATTTTATTGCCGCTTTTTATAGATAAAAATTTATATTGATATCATCAATCCATATAATAACACGCAATACACTTCTATATTTTTCAAGAGTTTAAAATAACAAGGATAATAATTTTAGAAGGTGAGCTTCAGTGACTTTTGATATTTTTGACATGGTTCAAGGAAAAGACATTTTACTTCCCACTCAACTCATAAGCTTCGTAGTCGGTCAATCCGAAACTCATTTTCGTTCAACATGACTGCTTTAAATTTTAATTTTAACACTTTTGTTAATTTCTCTTTATTTATTTTCTTCCGCTATGATTGACAAATGTGCTACGGAAGGTATTTTTTTGTACTCACCTTTCTTATCGTGATAATTATTATAAGACGATTGTTTCCTTGCATTTTCGATTTCTTAATTTGCATTTTTCACGTAGTATCATATAAGATACATTTTATTATTATCTATTAATTATTTTAAATTGAACTCCTAAGATTCTCCCAAAAATAGTTTGACAGTTTGATTGCATACAATGTTACTTTACAAACCATTTAAATATAAAAAAAAATAACTTGTTACGAAAATATATTTTGAAATAACGTGTAAATAATGAGATTATTTCCTGAAAATATTATTCAAACAACAACTAATGACATAATAAAGTGTGTTCATGAAATATTAAAATTGATAGCACTCTGATGTTTTGTAAATTATAGTTTATTTACTAATATTTGCCTAAATAATTTTTTTTTGTATATATTTTTAAATTTAAAACCGACTTTATATACTTTTAATTTAAAGCTATATTTGCTTTTCCCGACTCATAATTTAAATAAAGATATCTTTCTACCTGCTCTAATATAAACTTTAAGATTGATTGTTTTCAATATAAATACTTACTAAAGTAATTTTTTCCTTATACTTAAACCATGCCTGATTTTTCCTCATTTAGGTATACAATAATATGAATAAACTACATGCTACAAGATACAAATGCTAATATTTTTCATTTACTATTTAGTGAAGCCGTATCATTTTTCTTTTTGTGTATATGATGATAAGACAAAGAGATTTTATAATGAGACCTCCTTTGCGGATAACAGAATTACTTCAGGTAAGTATTCATTCTTAAAGTCAGTGTCTTAAAAACTGTGCACTCTTGCTTCCAGGAACATTCTCTCCTACCCATAAAGCAGCTATTTTGTAAAAAATCTTTTTAAAACATGTATATTTTGAATGCTAAAGGTGTTAATAATGTTGATGTAATTGTGCACATATTTTTATTTAGTTGACTCATTTACGGATCTCTTTGGAACATATAACATGGCCCAGAGTTACCATGACTTCAGATCAATGGATATGTATAAGGCACTCAATGATGTAAGTATTATGATTCTATAATTGAAAGGTATAATTATAAAACTGGCTTCCTCCAAAGTATAACTAAGATATAGGGATCACTGATTTATTCAGGCCATGAAAAAGAATCTTGGAAAGCAGTGATATTAAAAGGCTTCTTTACAAGGAACTATAATTGTCAGTAACTATCAAATATAAAGAGTTCTGCTTGGTGGGCATTGGCGACAGAAAACGGGTTTCTTCCTTGATTCTTCTTGCACCGTTCAAATATAGGACTCTTCTCATGTGAATAAGGTTGCTGCGAGAGAATAACCAAGTTAGAAATCGATTTCCTTACACCAGTTTAGGCGATTACTCGCTATTGTCGCCAAAGAGGCCTAATACAGACAGATATCCTATCAATGAAGATTTTTTCCCCTGGAATCTTCATATGTATGTATGTTCTTTAATATAAATATTCAGTGCCATGACAGCCCTTAGTGAGCCAAAGCCTGCTTTTCTTATTATAATGACCAATGTTCTAGGGTAGGAAGCATATGTCGCAACTAGGTGGTCAACCTCACGTGGAACCTTCAACGTTTAGTTCCCAGGAATACTTGGTCATCGCTTATTCTCACATAACAGGAAAAAAATTATGTAGCTAGTTTGTTGTTCAAAATTTGTTGCCAATCATGGATTCAAACCTTTAGATTTTTATATAAAAGTTTATGATAAATGTTTTAAAATTGCTGTCTAATTTTTATTTTATTTGGGACTTGTATTAAATTTTCTGAATATTCAATTAAACTTTTTTTTATCCTTATGCTTTGCTTTAGAATGCATATACTATATCTGAAAGGTAGAGTATTTATCATGTTAAGCATATTTTTACTCCTAACTATCTCAATGTAAACAATTACCATATTTTAGGGGCAATAATTTGGAGGATGTCACAGCAATAACAGTTCTCAATCCTCATCACACTTTGCCTCAAACGTGGAAAGCAGTAGCGGATTGTGCTCAAATGAATCCTTCAAAACCCATCATTGCAGTCAAAGGTGATTTTGTTCAACCAACTATTTCTACCTAAAGCTGAATTGCTTTATATCTAAAAGGTTTTAGTCTAAAACTATCTGTATTAAAAACTAAAATACTTTTATTTTCTTATCTTATTTTAAAAATAGTAATAAAGTTAAGTATAGCTTAGGGGAAATTTTAATTGTTGGACAACTATAGGCAGTATTAATTCATAGACAGAGCTTTGACCACAGCTTTTTCACTGAATGGTGCATATAAAGGAATGTTGTGGTCAGTAATAACAGTTTATAATAGTAACTAAGAAAATGTTGATTTTGATTATAAGTATAGTGCAATTACCTATAACTTAACATGAGGAATAGTACATGATGGTTGAAAATATATTCAAGTTAAGTAAAGTTTTCAAACATATGATGAAATAAGTCACAAATGTTTAATTAGTTCCATTTATTAACATTTAAATTCTGATTACTACTAAGTTTTTACAATAATTTATTTAAGCAGCAGTCTATTATTGATGAACTGAAATAACTTTCTCCTGGATTCAAGATCATAAATGTTTGAATGAGTGTTTATTAACCTATAAATTCTGATAATTTTTTTTAAAAAACTATTACAAATTTTAAAAAGTATGAATAATTAATTGAATAAATTTTTTTCAGCTGGGTCAACTTTTCAAATATATGATCTAAGGAGTCGCAAATGTTTAAACAGATGTTCATTAACATATTCTATTCATTTCTGGACTTGGGTGAACTCCACTACTATTGTTATTGTTTCGGACACTTCTGTTTATCATTGGTATCTTGATAATCGTAAGTAACCATATATCCGAAATAGTCTTTAAAGTAGCAACAAAAGTAAACCTATTGTACTTTTTTAAAAAAAGGAATTAATATCTAAAAACTTAAAGCTTTTGTAATTTGATTCTTTACAATAACTCTTAAAGAAAAATGTCAGTCAAATCCTCATAACTAAGATCTAATTTTTTTTAAGTAATCGCTAATTAGTTACAATTTAGTGATATTAAGAGTGATGTTTATAAAACAACTTTGGTAGATTTTTTTGCTATTATCTCTTTTCCATGTAATTTGTACAAGTAAATTAGGTACTCAAAATGTCAATTCTAGCCTAAAATGTAATGCATTTATTGAATTGCCCAATTTTTATCAACATTAGCATGACATTTTTTCAAGTTGAAATAATTCATGTGTTTCTTCAATTTTGTGGTTATTAAAAATGACCTCTAGTATAAAACTATTTTATTTATAAATCCTTTTTTGTGGTATTCATTTTTCAGAAAGTCCTCTTCCAGTCAAAATATTCTGTAGAGATTCACGCATGAAAAATGCTCAGCTAGTTCATTATGTATCTGACGCAAACATGAAGTGGTTTGCCCTTTCTGGTTTATCAGCAGAGGTATATATGTTATAGCCTGTTAAGTATAATGTTAATTAAATACAGCATTAGTGTTCAAAATTTTCTTTGGATTTTTCTGTTAATTTATTTTGCTAAAAAATTTCCCTTTAAATTGAAGCGTTATAATATAACCAGTTTATAGATCAAATATTTAAAAATGCAGGGATCGGAGCAACAGTTACTTTTTTAGGTAACGCTGAGTAACTCCGATCGATGTTTCCGAAAGTAAGTAACTATTACTTGTTACTTTTAGCAGTAACGAAGTAACGAAAAGTTTCGCTACCTTTCCGTTACTTATCACGCCTATGTATTTCACAAGAGTAATAAGTGCTAGGGGGTTGGTCAGTTGCGGATCTAGGATTTTTCTGGGGTGGGTGGGGTGGAAACGGTGTAGTTCAAAATTTTCGTTATTTTTTGTTGATAATTTTAAACTAATTTTTTTCAATAAAATTTTTTTATTAATTAATACAATTTTTAATTGATACAATTAATACAAAATTTAATTATTACAATTAATACAAATTTTAATTAATACAATTAATAAAATTTTTAATTAATACAGTTAATACAAAAGCCGCTACTTTAAACTTGCTTGAAAACCCAACTATACTATCGCAAAACTCGTACAAAAATGCGGATCTTCAGATATAGCACACATGGCTGTTTATTCAGACAATTCGGCACCTATGGAACAGACAACAGTATTGTCACGTTTCTAAGAAGAGAGGTTGAAAGGACGGGGGGGGGGGGGGATTGACCGAACTACTGCAGTTTCCCCACAGGCGCTTTCAACTGAAGTGTGCAATGTCAAAAGTTAAGTACTCTTTCTATAAACTGTACAAATAGTAAATAGTTATCTGCTCTAATGCTTTATCGAAAAATTTGATTGAAAAAATATATAAATTTTTGTCTTAATTTTGTGTTCAATAATAAAAAAAAAACGGTCCACAGAACTTGAGGGGGGGGGGGAGGGCGCACGCCCCCCATGGCTAGATCCGCCACTGGGGTTGGTGCTTTCTCCAAATAGAGAAAGGCTGTCGGATGCCAATTTTTAAATGCAACTTTTTGAAATTAAATTATTTTTTTAATTAATTATAATTTAAGGGCTTTGTTTGTATTTGAAGTTTTTCTTCATGACAGTACTGCATAAACTTATAAAAATCTGGTCACCCTAAATTTAACAAAGAGGTTTTTTTTACTTTATAATATTCTTAAGTCATATTATTTATCCTATACTATGTCATTTTCTTACAGGACAATACCGTTATTGGGCTTACTCAAATTTATTCAGTAGATCACAACCTGTGCCAGAATATAGAGGCCCACTGTGTATGCTTCACCTCTTATCAGTTCAAAGGAAATGCTCAGCCATCTTGTGTTCTTATAGCTGCCTCAAGACGAGCTAACATGCATGGAAAAGTAAGTGCGCTTATTCTCAAAATGTTACAATGTCTACTCTGTTGCTGATAAAGTAATGAAATTAAAATATTTTAGTTGAAGTTTGAAATTTGAAGCATACATTTGAAAATATTTGTTTCAGAACTATAATTATCTAACTATTATTTGTTTAATATTAAGTTTTCAATTATATTTAGTATTTTTTTAGTGTCTTGGCTAATCTAAAGCAACAGAATGGACATAAATTCATTCATAGTTTCATCAATCATATTTTTAAAATTGATTATTGAAAATATAGGACACTTCTTGCTAAATTATAAACACAATAATTAAAGTTCTTATTTATGAAGTATTAATAGAAGAGCTGTATTGGAGGGTATATGGCATATGTTCGAGATACAGCATACCTCTAGTTTGTTTCGTAAATAGCATTATACCCTCTGATTTTTGTGAATTAGAATGTTTATTAGCATGCGTAAGCACATTTAGACGCAGGCAGAATTTAACTTTTTAACTCTGGTGACCGTGTTGAAAACTACTTTTGTTACTGAGTCGTTACCGTTAAAAAAAAAAAATACGTACATGTTTTACATTATTTTATTAAGTTGAATTACTAGGAAATATTTGTGCATTCCTAATAATATACGAAGTTTTTTTTTTATTCCATAAGTTGAGCTGGGTTTCAGGAAAAAAGTTTTTAAAGGTCAATGCAATACATTTTTAGAGATCTTATTAAAAATGTTAAGTTAAAAAATAACTCGTAATATATATAAAAAAAAGGTTTTATGTAGCATTTTAAATACAAAGTATTTTTGTTTTTAGCTTCATGTAGTTGAACTTGGTCCTCATTTAAGTGGAAATTTAGCTTATTCCTCCCATACTGGGCCAATAGAATTTTCAGATGAATGGTATCGTTATGATTTCCCTTCTTCCATTCAGGTAAAATATGTTTAATCACAGTTTATTTTAAAGCAGTGCACAGAAATATACATTTTTAGTAGCCATATTTTATTAGAATTTTAAATTGAAGTTCACAAATTTATAGTTTAAAATTAAATATGAAAATACACTGCTCAAAACAATTGAAATGCGGGTATTGTAGGTATTGAAATGCGGTTGATGTCCAACTGTATGTCTGTCCATCTGTCTGTCTGTTCGTATGTCTGTCTGTTCGTATGTCTGTCTGTCTGTCCGCCTGTCTGTCCGTTTGTCTGTCTGTCTGTACCCCCCTTCCAAAATCGGTTCTAATCATCGGATCTTAAAAATTCTTTTTTTGTTAGAAAGCTATGACCTCAGATACCCAACTTTCATACTTTTTGTCCGTCTGTCTGTACTTCCGGACGGACATAAATCTACTATCTGTCGGCGAATTTCCCATTGAATTAGCATTGAAATTCAATTTTGAGTCATTTAAATCACTGTAGGTATTGAAATGCGGTTGATGTCCAACTGTATGTCTGTCCATCTGTCTGTCTGTTCGTATGTCTGTCTGTCCGTCTGTCTGTCCGCCTGTCTGTCCGTTTGTCTGTCTGTCTGTACCCCCCTTCCAAAATCGGTTCTAATCATCGGATCTTAAAAATTCTTTTTTTGTTAGAAAGCTATGACCTCAGATACCCAACTTTCATACTTTTTGTCCGTCTGTCTGTACGTCCGGACGGACATAAATCTACTATCTGTCGGCGAATTTCCCATTGAATTAGCATTGATATTCAATTTTGAGTCATTTAAATCACTGTAGGTATTGAAATGCGGTTGATGTCCATCTGTCTGTTCGTCTGTCGGTCTGTCTTTCCGTCTGTCTGTCTGTCCGTCTGTCTGTCTGTCCGCCATATTAATATTTTATTAGCCTACTTTTCTTTTTTTAATTCGAAAGAATTAAAAAAATGAAAAAGTAGGTATTGCCATGCGGTCGCTGTCCGTCCGTACCCCCCTTCCAAAATCGGTTCTAATCATCGGATCTTAAAAATTCTTTTTTTGTTAGAAAGCTATAACCTCAGATACCCAACTTTCATACTTTTTGTCCGTCTGTCTGTACGTCCGGACGGACATAAATCTACTATCTGTCGGCGAATTTCCCATTGAATTAGCATTGAAATTCAATTTTGAGTCATTTAAATCACTGTAGGTATTGAAATGCGGTTGATGTCCATCTGTCTGTCTGTTCGTATGTCGGTCTGTCTTTCCGTCTGTCTGTCTGTCCGCCTGTCCGCTATACTAATATTTTATAACTACAATATAAATTTTAAAAAACTCTCTAAATACCTTATGATTATAATATAACTTGTGTTTCTTTGATTGCTGACATATAATTCAGTGATTACATATAATTCTTCTAACACAGTGAAAGGAAATCATTAAGAACTATAACAATTTATTTGATTATTATAGCAATAGGAAAGTAGGCTATTTTAGTTCTTACAGAACTTCTTGTTTTCTCACTAAGTTGAGCTCTCACTTATGTATCGTTAGATAGAAGAATCATGTCTTTTGAAGAATTAAATAATGTTTTTTTTTTAATTAAATGAAAATATGAAAAACATGGTAAAATAAAATTCCCTCCCAAACAAATAAAGTTTTGAAAAAATGATTGCTATAAATTATTCAAAAGATATGATCTAAATTTTTCCACCCTTAAATTTTAGTTTAAAAATTAAGATTTTTTTCCCCTATTTTTTACCATTTCATTGTGGATGCATAATGAATCTATTTCACAAATTTTAGATTTTAGAATTATTTATAAGAAATTGGAACTGAACGGGTTAACAAAAGCATGCAAAGTGCTCCCCTAATAGTTTTGAGAGTAGTGTATATAGAAACAAGTATAATAATTTATGTATGTACCTAACTAAGACAATATTAAAATTTCTTTTTTTATCAATTAAAATTGAATTGGTTTATTAGTATATTTTGAAAAATATTTCAGTGGTTAGACTTGTAGATTGATTCTAAATCTATTTAAAATTTGCAAATATTAATTCCACAATGGAATTTAAATAATTGTAAAGGAATTATTGTATTGTAAAAGAATATTCAATAGTCTGCATATTTGAGCTTTTTTTCTGTAGATTATTTTATGTAAATACTTCAATTTGTTACTTTTATACTTATGATTCATGCAATAATTGCATGTACAATGTACATTTAAAATTAAGAATTTAATTTATAGTAAGTAATAAGTGTAAGTATATTTTATAAAAAATATGCTGCATTATAAACGTTGCTATTATGTATTAATAAGAAAATGTTTTTTTTAGTTGATTTTATTTCTTAAGTTCACCTTCTTTTAATGTCTTGACACTCTTTTATAATTGCTTAGATGATATAATATAAATAAAATTATTTCTAAATATACATAAAATTATCTTGTTTACAATTAAGTTTTGAAAATATGTAAAATGACGAAGGTTACTTGCATAATAAAATGCAAAACAAAATTATTTCAATTATGTTATCCAATGTCATCTAACCCAATTTTAAAAGTAACTTATCAGATATTATTACACACTATTATAACCTATTATAACACTGACTCTCAAAGTGATTTAAATCATTGGATCCAAACTGTATTTTTGTTATTTAGGTGAGTTCCAAACTGGGTCTTGTGTACATTGTCACAAAGTATGGTGTGATGCATCTGTGTGACATGGAGACTTGTGCGATCCTTTGCATTGTCAATTTATGCACTGATGTGATATTTAGCACTGCTTTCAACAAAGAAACGGAAGGAATCATAGCGATTTCAAGAAATGGACAGGTACCATTTTTTTAAATATAATCTTAACCTTCTGAGGGATACAGACGTATAAACCTGTCACCTAACTGTCAGGTTTTCCAGCAGCACACATTAATTTTTAAAAAATTATTAATTTAATAATTTTATTAAATTTTAAAATTTAAAGCATGGAAGAGCCATTTATAACCACTAAAAAAATATAATTTTTTAGAAATTAAATTTTCAGTTAAAAATTGCAATTTAAATATTATGCAGTGAAAACAAGTTTACACTTTTGCCAATTTGCTTATCTCTCGGAGATTTAAGGAGGAATGACCGTGGATCTCCTAACCAAAGTACCTGCGTGTTAATCCAATGGAAAAAAACATGATTTTGTAAGCCACATTTTTTCTACTGTATTGAGTATTTTTACTAACTGCTTTTTTTTTTCATATGATAAATGTTGCTGACTATATATACCCACTTATTGAAATTGGTTCGAACGAAATTGGCAAAAAAAACTTAATTATAAAACACTAATTGACTAACACACCCTGAAAAGAAAAAATACGTAGATAGAAACGAATAAAAATTATAAAAATTAATGCAAACAAAACTTAATTATAAAACACTAATTAACTAACATGCCCTGAAAAGAAAAATATTAAATAGATACAAACAAATAAAATTAATGCAAACAAAACTTAATTATTAACTAAATTATGAACTCTTTAACTCCAAAAGTTCTTCTTTTCCAAATTTTCTGCTTAGTAACGACTTCTTCAATTATTAAAAACAGCAATAATTGCCTGATATGAATAATTGAGGAAATGGCCGCTTATGCAAAATGCCGATATATAAAAAGGTAAACCACTAGTGTTGCCATTTCAGTTTCAAAATGTAGTCTACAGTAGTTTGGCTTTACCTATAGTACCTACAGTACTCAGAAAATAAAAGAAAACTTGGTACTCTTATGTTTGTGTTTTCTTAAAAAAAAGGGAAATTTAGTTATTCTACTTTCGCAGAATTAACCTAGCATGATTTTACTCTTAGGTTCTTTCTAAAAACCCAATTGCTCACTGTTTTTTTTTTATAAGTATAAAAATGATTAATTTTTTTTCATTGCGTTTGCGTTATTGTATGTATTTTTTCATAATTTACTTTAAAAATATTTTATTTCTTTTATTTCTTACCAGTAATTTTTATTATCTACTAAAATTTTAAAATAGTTTTGTCATAAATTATTCTAAAATTTTTAAGTGGTATTACTTTTTTAAGTAATACAATTAAAGTTACATAACTTTAAAAAATTATATTTCCGATCGGATTTTTTATTTTACGCTCGTTATTATGTATTTTATTTATATTTTCCTGAATTATTCCACTTATAAAGCAACTTTTGTAAAAAGAACAGGTTAAAGAACTGTTCTTTTTAAAATAACAGCAGAGAACAACTGTTCTATAAAAAGATCATAAATATAACATCTCAAATCCCCCATTTATGTTCTCCCGTGATGTTATGCAGAAAAGAACCACGTTTTTGTGTGATTTATTTTAATTTTTAATTAAAAAAACTAATTGGAAATTTAAAAAAAAAGAGAATTTTGTCCCGAGATACAAGGGAGACACACATTCCAGAAAAAGAATGGAGTTCTAAGATGAAAATTTTATCCGCTTATGGCTCCGGACGTTTTAAAAGAGCTTATTTTTTTAATATAGAGAGAAAATCTAAATTCCAATGTCAGGATTATTTTTCCTAAAACAATTATTGCATTGTAAAAAATCTAGCCACTTTATTTAATTTTCATGTCAACTCTTTCACCAATTTAATTTTTATTAATAAAATACCTTTGCTTTTAGGTGTTATCTGTTGAACTTAAAAGAGAGCAGCTAGTAAAATACGTTTGGGAAGTATCAAAAAGGCTGCACATCGCTGAACGGTTAGCTCAAGTTCTCCTTAATGTAGAGGAATCATAGGCCTGATAGTCCAGGGTTTTATTTTCTCATTGTTTTATACACATTTTACAAAGAATACTCATAAACTCAATCACTTGCACATCTATTGCTTTGTAGAATAATTTCTTGTTTGGTTTAGAATTTTTATGTTTGAAGGAGGATAAATTATTGTTTGCAGTTTATTGGTCACAAAATTATTTGTAAACTAATTTTTCCCCCAATTTAACAACTTGGAGTTTATTTTAACCGAAGATATCCACCGTAATATAGTTATTGTTTGAAGTTAGGTGTTAATTTGTGAACTGTTTACATTTGACCATCGTGACCTTCCTACTGCAGGTGGACTTCAGATCTAACCATTTTTTTATCAACACAGTAAATGTACTTAGCTTAAAACTTAAGCTTTATTTAATTTAATATTTTTTGTTTTCATCATTATTTTTTCAAAAATTAAATATAGACCATCATATTTTCAATTATCATCCATCATTCATTACAATACATCTAAAAACACTTGCAAGGTATATTTAAATTAACGTAATCAACAATAAATGATTTGTCCAATTCATTGAATGAAGATTAAGTTGGGATAATTATTGAAATTGTCTTAGTTTACTATTTTGGTAAAGAGTGATATATTTTTTAAAAGTATTTATTTTGTTGTGTTAGATTTTCATATTTTTAACTGTACATAAAACTTTATTACATGGAATTATGTGCAATACTATTTTAGTCACTTTGAACAAAGTTTAAAAGAGATTGCTTGAAAGTATTTATTGAATATTAGAATAACTCTAAGTATTGTTTTTTTCTCCCTCTTCTGTTGTTATTATTTGTTATTTATATGTTTAAAGTTGCATTTGGACTTGAACAATGAACATCTAGCATGCATTTAATTTTACAATGTTTATTTAAGCGACATTAATTCAACCCAAACCCATTAATGTATAGCATTTGTACAACAGAAACAGTAAATTTGCTGTTAAGGTATTTGAATTTTTAATTTTTGTTTAAATATAATTTCTGATTTTTTCTAAACTGTGTATATGTATCAAGAAAAATCGAATCGGCAATAAATACCAATGTTATATGTAATTTATAATTTTAGAGAAGAGACATAAAGAGTTTTATGGGGGTAAGGCACATATACTATCATGTTATTTTTATTTAGGTATAGGTAAAATTCACTTTGTTTGAACAATAGTACTTATTGTTCAATTAAACATTCTGTAAAATTTCCTAAAATGTAGCATTCTTCTATATAATTTAAAAAATATATGCTATAACTAAGTACAGTAGAGTCTCGTTTATCCGAAATTCGGCTTAACCGAAAAGCTCTGGAATTTTTTTGCTAAAATATGAAATGTATACTCATAAATAAATACGCAAAAAATAAATACGTATTTACAAAGTTGGATTTCTTTCTCAAAATATGCTGTATTTTTTTATTTTTTGCTGCTCAATTTTGGTGTGTTTTAAAGCAGCCCTGTCTCGCCATCTTTTAAACAAGAGAACGTCTGAAGTAGTAGTTTCATTTTGCGCTTCTATGTATCTAAGGGCCTGATATCAGATTTTTGTAGCTTCCGTATGTGAAATGCTGCACTTACCTCAGAATTAGGAAGCGCTTCATAGGTCTCTTTCGACCAATAAGAACGAGGCGAACACTCGTATGACTTCAAATTTTCTCTTCTCCAGCATTTTTCTAGTTGTGAAATGGATGATTCCCGATTATCCGAAAATTCCTATGTAATCTCGATTAACCGAAAGTGCTTCGGTCCCATACCTTTTGGATAAACAGGACTCTACTGTATGCTGAATACTTAGTTACAACAAATGTATTTTTTTACAGTAGAAATATATTTTTGTTTAAACAATGTGCAATAGAACGGCAACTTAAGCTATTGTGTATATGATACATTTGTCACTTTTAATGTGCAACTACTATCCTTTTTAAATTTAAATATTTTAAAATCATGTCCTTTATTTTACTATGTATGTTTCAATAAAATGTGAACAAATTCCTGTAATAAGTTTGTTTTGTTTTAGCCATTATTATACACGGTTCCGAAGAAATAAATGCCTAAAAGTCGGTTATTTCCCCTTATTGTCAGAGAAAACTATACAATTAATTGCTTTGGGCAAACTACAATTTCCATGTCTTTGGTTACCATAGTTAACAGAAAAAAATTTACATTGAGTCCCTGACACTTTTTTTTTCCTAAACGGAATATAGTAACTTAAGATTATTGGTAGTATATTGGGTGTGTTAAATAATTTGTGATTTTTTTATTTCATGATCCTAAATTTATCTCGCTAAGTAGTGAATGAAGAAAATATTAAGATCACAAAACTTGCAATTGCTAAATTAAAATTTCAATATTCTTTTTATAATTAAAAATTTTATTGACAAAAGATAGGGCATAAAAATATACTTTTATTTTAATTTATCATAAAGATACAGATTGTTCTTAAGAGACATAGTATCAAACTTAACAATTTCTAACTTAATATTTAAAAAAAATACTTTATCACTTATATACTTAACCTTTCAATTATCACAGTCATTAAATAAGTTGGTTAGCGAAGCACTAAACCAAATCTAAATAATTCTTTATGATCATGAAACTATTAACTTTTCACCTTTAACATAGTATGAATCTATTTCCAATTTGCTATCATAGAACATTGCACACTTGTACTGTAGAATCGGTGAACCCATCTCCATATCCATTAGAAGGGACAAGCAATGCTGGTTTTAAGTTGCACATGGGGCACTTTTTATTTCTAACACTCGAAGACCGTAACCAAATGATGAGGTTGTGACGTTCTCCACTGATGAGTGGCAACGCACCATGGAGTTGTTGCCCACGGTGAAAGATTCCGTAACCAACTTTGTGAGGTACCATAACACAACTGGAATCGAAGATTGGTACGGCCTTTGTGTCACCAAAGTAAAGTTCACTGCCTTTGAATGATTTTCCCAAGCAGATGTTCAGAGTCACCTGAAAATAAAATAAAACCAATATACAAAACATAATAAGGTATTTGTTATAGCTTTATCGATTTGACTGAAGATATATTATTGAATTGTTTTAAAGAACTTACATGAATTAAAATTACGCCAGTATTTTTTTGAGTCGGAAAATTGTAGAAATCCCACACAAAAAAATTATTTCCCATTATCGATGTTAAAACAGTGTATTATGTATGATTCATTGAGTACTAAATACTTTTCAGTCAAATATCACATGTCTAGCTTCAACAATAGATACTAAATCTGAACTAATAATGTACAAAACCCAAATTAATTAAAACATTTTTTTTTTACAGTTTTTACCTAATAAAAGGAATTTACTGTCATAGATTTTGGTACATGTAACAGCTTTTAGAAGAAATACCCAATGTAAGTTAATGTATATTAATCAATAATTATGCAAAATACCATCAACAATATTTGATAATTAAAGGGTACAATGGCTAAAAAAGTCATGGTTTTGTGCTGCAATTTAATCAAAATTAACAAACAAAAAATGCTTAACAAAATTTATTTACATTTTGTTAAATTTTATAAAACTCAAATAAATATAATTACAACATAAATTTGTGCATAAAATAATGCATAAGGTAAACTAAAACTCAAGTTTTGACCACACACCCATTAATAAAGGAAAATACAAAATCTATCTGACAAGTACGAGTCATAAAAATTACTAAACTTAATCAGAAATATATAAATACTAATAAAAAAAGCAATGATAAACATATTCAAATGTTTTACCTCACTGTTATCATAGTGGTAATCCAAATCTAAGTCTTGGCCCATCTTGTAACTGACAGAAAATATCTTATGCGAGTCCAACCGTTCTCCCCTCCACTCGGGAAATAAAAGCGCAGACAACGGGTCCAAATATTTTGTTCGAAGTACATTTGAAAAATTTTCTTGAAATCCTATCTCGTCTATGAGAACCTAAAATCATTTTTTTATATAAACATCTTTAGTTCGGCTTTTTTGTTAACCATAGGTTACAAAATATTTGTCATTGCATATAAAATAAATTTTAGGCTATTCGATTTAGTAACATGCATGTTATACTGTTATTAAAACATCTGTGTTTTATTTTAATGCAAAAAGAATTATTGTTTAAAAACTATGAATACATACGAAACTAAATTTTGTACAGTCTATAATTTTTTTGTAAATTTATTAAATTTTTCACTTTTGTTTTAATATATGCATTTAGGGAATTTGAGGTTGTATTTCCAGCTGCTAATATTTATGCAATCATAAAAAAAATAATTTCATAGGGTGAACTTAGTTTTTTATAAATTCAGAACAAAATGCATATTTGTTTTTAATAACACTTCCATAAAATTTATAATACTGTTCTTAACTTATAAAAATGTTTGATAAAATTGTGCAGTTACTTCTTCAACCTCTTAAGACCAGTGCCTAAAATAATACACTGAATTCCAAATTTTATAGTTTTATCTTCTTACTTATTCTTTAAAGCTCACAATTCTTAAAAAAAAGCTAATTTTACTTTTTTTAAAAAATCTAGGATTTTGTTGTAAAACTATTAATTTAATTTTAAAAAAAGTTTAACATGTTCAAAGAAAAAATACACATAATTTTGCATCAACATAAAAAATATGCAAGTTTTTAAAGGTAAACGCAATTGAGTAGCAATGGTCGTAAGGGGGTATGATAGGTAATTTATGTATTTACACTTTTAAATAGATACAGATTAAAAAATTACTCCATATTTGTTCATGGAATTTGGCTTTCCTTTAGGCAGATCCGACTCTGCATAATGATCCAATTCCTTCAATATCAAACAGCAGAACTCTTCAGCAAATATTGGAAATCCGTATAACTGCTTTTCTAAAAAACGAAAAACATATAACTTAATATGAAAAACATATAACTTAATTTTAAAAACATATTTCTGTAGAATTAGTTCTAAAAATTTATTATTAAATAAAAGTATCGCTCCTTAAACTAACTTCAAATATTTAGGATAAGAGGTATGATGCTAAGTAAAATTTTTATGATAAATAATTTATCATTATGTAGTAACAGAGCCTAAAATTAGAATCCATTTTAGAGCTTGGTGTGTTTTTTTTTACAAATCATTAAGTAAATTTACCAGTCTCAAAATTTTACAAATACTGTTAAGTTAAAAATAAAAACGCTAAAAAAGCTTATAATTGCATCTTAACAACTATATAATTCCTTGTAAACATAAATACTTATGGTTTTAGAAACAAAATAAGAAGTTCATAAAGAACTAAAATAGCCTACTTTCCTGTTACTTAAATACTTACTGAAGTTCTAATCGGGAAAAAACTAGGTTCCTAACAGTAAATATCATCAACAACCGTTTCTACACTAGATTTATACACATTAGAAAAAAAATCGAAACACAGCATCCAGGTATAATTTAAACTTCTAAAAGCCAAAATCAACTATTTTCCTTAATATTCTTTCGCAATTTAGGTTATTATTTATCGTCTGCTAAATTTATTTGTAGTTCGAAGAATAATTAAATATTTATTAATAACAAAAGTAATGAAACTACTCCGAACTGCATTAAAAAATAAGAAATGTAAATTAAAACTAAGCATAATTGCATGCAAAAGTATGCCTTGCAGCTAACTTGGTAGATAATTAATGAATAATCAAAGAATCCAATTGTGCTACATTTTATGACGTCATTCCAAACTGATTCATGAAAATATTATTTTGCTTCAAATATGTTTAAATAAATAAAGTTTCTCATGCCATTGTTGATTTGGCAACAGTGATTTAAATGACTCAAAATTGAATTTCAATGCTAATTCAATGGGAAATTCGCCGAAAGATAGTAGATTTATGTCCGTCCGGACGTACAGACAAACGGACAAAAAGTATGAAAGTTGGGTATCTGAGGTCATAGCTTTCTAACAAAAAAAATAATTTTTAAGATCCGAGGGATAGAACCGATTTTGGAAGAGGGATACGGACAGACGGAAAGACAGACAGACATACGAACAGACAGATGGACATCAACCGCATTTCAATACCTACAGTGATTTAAATGACACAAAATTGAATTTCAATGCTAATTCAATGGGAAATTCGCCGACAGATAGTAGATTTATGTCCGTCCGGACGTACAGACAGACGGACAAAAAGTATGAAAGTTGGGTATCTGAGATCATAGCTTTCTAACAAAAAAAGAATTTTTAAGATCCGATGGATAGAACCGATTTTGGAAGGGGGGTACGGACGGACAGACAGACGGACATCGACCGCATGTCAATACCTACTTTTTCATTTTTTTTAATTCTTTCGAATTAAAAAAAGAAAAGTAGGCTAAAAAGGAATTTTAATAATTATGTATTGCAACTTTCTTGTCCAAATCAGTTGTCTGAGAAACTTAACAAGTCATCGGAAGTTACTGTCGGGAATTTTAAAATACCTGATACCTTTAATCAAGCGCTGAAAAGAAATTTTCAGGTCTTCTATTGAAGCTTTAATGCTTAAAAGTTTAAAATTAATTGTGTAGTTACAGCAACATAAAACAAAACATCCATTTAAATGGATGTCAGGTTATCAGGAGGATATACACATATACTCAACAGCAAAATTACCTTCTGAAATAATGTCCAAGAAGGGTGAAATCTGTTTCTTTGTTGAATTTCTACACGAATTAACAAGGAGTTTAAACTTTGGATCAAGATAGCAGTCCTATTAAACAAAATAACCAAACATGACATTGTATTTTATCTTAAACATATTTAAGATATGAATTTAAATCAATTTCTTTCTTACCTGTAATTTATAAACGCTAGGATCTAGAGGCTTGTACAATTTTTGTAAAAGTTCTTTCCTACAAAATGCCTCGCTTTCAAGATTCTTTCTTCTATCTACTTCTTTATTAATCTGAAAAAGTTGTGTTACTCTCATTACTTGTTAGAAGGTAAATAGTCTAAGTAACATACAATTATGTCCAAGTATAACTAAGTTTATACAATTATGTCAAGTATTTAGGCTGCAGGTGTCAAATCAATTTTAAAACTAGGTAACCTTTTTCAAGTCTTACGTGCCTCTCCATACCTGAGCATAATGAACACCCAAATAAATCCAGAAAATGTTGTCTTTTCCTGCTTTG
This sequence comes from Oedothorax gibbosus, assembly GCA_019343175.1. NCBI lineage: Eukaryota > Metazoa > Arthropoda > Arachnida > Araneae > Linyphiidae > Oedothorax > Oedothorax gibbosus. Next base: position 28,964,296 of record CM033279.1, read on the forward strand.
AATAAGTCAGCTAAAGCTTGTTTTTGAATGCATAACAAATAGATATTTCAAGATTTAATGCACTGACTTTTAAAATGAAGATTTTTTACATAAAAGTAAACAATTTCCTCTTTTGAAAATCAAGTATCGACTAGTGATAACAGTGACATATTTTTACCTCAACATAATTTATCACCAATGTAATAACATACTAGAGAGAAATGGTCAGAGACATTAATTTGTACCTCTTGCTCTAATAAGGTTTTCTTAAGTTCGGTATCACATCCAAGACTTGGTAATATCTGAAATACAGAAAATATTGGTAGCATTTATAATAAGTTACTACATTAAATAGGGTCATGTTAGAGAAATTATCTTCAATTACACATCAAAATGTAAAAAATACTTTACAGACATTCTCATAGGGTTAAATGTATTATTCCACAAAAATATGAGTGCACTGCAATGTAATTTAATGTAAAATTATATTTTGTATTTTATTAAATTTATGTTATTAAATCTACAACAAAATTTTTTATGTTTCATTCGAGAATTAGTGACCAGATTTGTAATCTTAACAAGAGAACAGTAAGCACACATTAAAAAATAATCAATTTTCAAAGTATCAATCAGAAAAGTTTACTTACTATACTTAAATAATAAACAAAAACTATTTTGAGATATTTAAAATGTGCCCAAAATTTTAAAATGAATATTGTTAATTTAACTACTTTTGATCTCCACTGATTTTTTTTAAAAACTGTCCATCATTTTTTTTTTTAAATCAGATATATACCTTGTTATATTCTTGATGAAATTGTTGAGAATCATGGTAGGTAAAGTGTGTGTTGTATTTTTTTATGAAAATGTTGCGACTATAATAACACCCACAATTATAGAATTTAGACATATTTATTTTTCATTTCTTACAATGATTTTATCAAAAGTTAGAAGAAATTTAGTTTTGCTTTGGAATATTTATTCTGTGATTTAGTCACGCTTCCAACAGCCAACTCGTGTCTTTCCGTTTGTATTTTTTAACACAGCCAAAAGTTGTTTCTTCATTTTTCAAAATCTACATTATAAAAATATTTGTGACTAAAACAAATTAAATAAAAATGCAACTATCAAATTAGAACTAAAAGGTCAAATAATACTCTGTATTAAAATGGTTAGCTAGCTTCTTATAATTGTGTGCTAAATTTGTTATTTTTAATTGGCAACCAGCTGTTAGAGGAGTTCCAAAAAGTTGCCTACAGACGAAATACGAAAAGAAAACAAAAAAAACTATTTTTGTTAAAAAATTGAAGTTTAAATTGGTAATGTTAAATTGAATTGTACAATGAGTTCCGGCTCAAGATGGGGAAGTCGGAGAAAGGATGAAATCGATGTAAATCAATTACTTTCCGAGTTAGATGAGGTATGAAATTGATAATGTAACCAAAACATTTCCATGTTTGTTTACATATGTAAACTTTATTTGAAGATAGGCCGTTCTATTAATCTACGATTCTACTGCATAATTACTTTTTCATTTTTGATAAATTTTATAAAGTGTATCCCAAAAACGAAGAATACTTTACGTTGTGTATTATTTTAAGCAATAATCACCTATATAAAACATAGTCACCAATAAAAGTTTTCTTTAGGAGTCTTATCTAGATATTACCACTTTTTGTTTCTCTAGTTTGATCAAGGCTTACTTATCCAGATTTAAAACAAACAAAAAAAACATGCATTTGTTCCAGGGCACTATCTCAACGTCCCAAACTATTACAATTTTCTTTATGTGAACTTTTGTTACTAATAAGTAATTATAAAAAAAAAACAAGATTAAGCAGTTGCGGTTTCGATTTACGTTACATTGCAAAGCAACGAAAGTTTCATAATGCTTTAAACATTCCAATTTCATACATCTCAACAGGCAGTGCCGGATTTAAAGACCCTAGGCACTTCACATTTGGGGCCCCCCACCATCTTGAAGCTATTTTGATATTTTAGCTAATTAAATACACAATTACAGAACATACAATTTTTTATCGACTTTTATCTATGTACATTACTGAGAGTGAGTTGAGCCTGTTCTCTCCGATTCTTTACTCTCTATTATTTTAAGTAATTCTTTACTCTTCTTGTAAATTTTTAATTTTTTTAGACGATTTTTTGGCGATTTTATCTTTTTAAGGGCCCCCTTCATGACTGGGCCCCTACGCCGGGGCCTTGTAGGCCTAGGCCGAAATCCGGCACTGTCAACAGGTATAGCAACACTATGTTAAATTTTCAAACCCGTCAGTAAAGAGACCGTCCGTAGCTGTACCTAAGTTTCTGTTAAATTTGTTATTTCAAACTCATAAACTAGGGAGCAGCTCTAGAATACACTGTTTGGTGTGGTGAGAAGTTAAGTTTTACCAGAGAGAGAGCGAAGGCATTAGGATATGGCATGTTTTCCCTGTAAGCCAGCATTCTTTTTTATATGGCTTTTTTTGAAATTTTTTTAAATAGTCCACTTTATGTTCAAATCCTGCATTTTTCTTCTTAATCGCACATTTTGTTGCTCTGTAAAACAACGTTGAGTTATAGCAGATTAAGACGAAACCCACTGACTTCTTGTACTGTTTTAAAACTACTGCCACATGTATGAAAAGGATTTTTCCTTTTCACAGGAGGGCATAATTATTATTTAGTTCATTCTAAAAAGGAGAGAGATTGGACATCCAGATCTTTTATTTAGTTCATATTAAATATTTCAAGTAGTAAAAGATAAGCTATTACGGCTGTTGAAGAGGGCCGGGAAAGGCCGCCGAAACACACCCAACCTCACATGTCAAGGTCTAATTAAGAAGTGACTTTTTTAATGGTTATGAGAAGAGTAGATCAGAAGTCAAAACAAAGTCTGCTGTGTTTGCAATTTCTCTGGAAAAGAATGTATTGACGCCTTTTAAAACGTGGGAACTGTTTTATGGATCAGAAAAACATTAACTGAGAGTTATTAAGAAAGAACCGAATATTAGAATATTATAGTGATTTGTGTGGTTAATATTATAACTTTATAGAGATTTGTACAATATATCGCATATATTTAAGCAAATATAAATCAAAACAATTATCTTTCCACAGCTTTTTGCTGATGAACCATTTGATCCGGAAGACTACGTCGACCGCCTGTCTCTCCGTGTGGGGGGCTTACAAACCGACGGCAAAAGTTTCGACCCAAAAGTCCTCCACAAAGCCTTTGACCATTCCATTCAGCACCTGCACTCTTACTATGAGACCAAGCAGAGGCAGTGCGGCTGCCTGGAGACCATTTGCAGGGAGGAGGAGAAGGCACATTGGGCTAAAGTGAGGGAGCTCATGGAAAAGAACAAGGTACTTAAGTCCTATAGTTTAGGCTTTTTTTCTTATAATTCTTTAGAAAAATACAGTTTGCAATATTATATTTAAATCTAAATCACACTAGACTAAAACATTTGTCTAAACATATGGAAAACATGTAGATAAAGAATTATAATCGCTGTAAGTAAAAAAAAATCATAAGCTCAAATATTAAAAAATTAGCATCTTAATATATTGTTAATTAATTTAGACAGAAGACAATCTTTGACTTAAGAGGGCAGAATGGAGAGATGCTTTCAGTTATTGTACTCCATTATATATTTGGCCTTGTTCATAATAGTGGTTTGCATTTAGATCTAGAGTCCTAGAACGGCTGGGCTTGAATGTGGTCTTAGACACTGACAGTCTTATCATGTATTGTGCAGTTCAAAGCTATGATTGTTTCAATATCCTAGCTTGCCACTCCTTGGCCTTGGGCAAGTGAAACGCTCTGCCTTAACTAATTCTGGTTAACTGCAGTATCTACACTAATGAATACAATACACTAACTTTTATGCCCTTTAGTATACATTCTTATGAGTTGAAGTTATACAAACAAGGTCTAAGCTATTGGTGGGGATACTGCAGCTTACCTGCCCATGGCTGTGCTGTATCAAAAAAAAATTACTGGAATCATTGCTTTAACATTCAATAAATACAACCAATAAGAAGGTACTCTAAATAATTTCAGGACGAAAATAGCCTTGTAATTTTTATAGATGCAGTGATTTATCTGCCCATAGGAGCACTACGTATAAATTTATATCTACATACATGTTAAGCTTTAATTGGTGAGTTGAATAATTTAAAAAAACTTTTGCTTATTATAAATTTCTAATTGAAAATAACCGGCATTACAGGATGCTTGTGAAACTTTTCAAGAGTTAGACGAAAGAATTGACTTTGTTGCGACCAAGGTGGTGCATTTGGGGGACCAGCTAGAAAGTGTCAACACTCCTCGTGCTAGAGCTGTAGAAGCTCAAAAACTCATGAACCATTTTGCAGAACTCTTAAGCCCAGAACCTGTTAATGATGGAATTCTTAATGACCCCAGTAAAGTAAGTCATTTCCAAAGTTGTTCTACTTTAATAAGTTTGAAATTTGGTGTTCAAAATTAGCAAGTTTATCAGAATTTAACTTTTGAGAATATTCTCTCATCCTTTTTATAAACATGTATATGAAGTTATTTTGGATTGTTCATTTTCAAAAGGTGGATGTATTGTCTGTAATATTTCAACTATTATGAGTAAATTATACTAACAAATATATTTTTATGTACAATTATATTTGTGTATATGTTTATTATACACATATATTTTTATTACTTTCAAATAGGAAGTAATTTAAAATTGCGAACGATCAGGGTGAATCTTTATTTAGCAACCGTCTTAAATATTTATTGTTACTAGATTTTAATAAAATTGCTTGAATTTATACTTATATATGATTTATGCTTTAATATTAATCAAACAATATTTTGTATAAATAATATTATGTTAAATGTGTATCAAAGTTATTAGGATCATATATAATTTTTTTAAAAACTACTTTTAAATCCTGTGCATGCAGAAAGTTTCACTTGTTATTTTTTTTAGCTATTTGAAGCTGCTGACATTATTCAAAAACTTCACCTTATTGCACAAGAGTTGCCATCTGGAAAGTAGGAACTTTTTTTTATCCTTATGCAGCAGGGCTCGAAAAACCTCCCGTCCTCGGCGGTCAAAAATTCCCCGGGGACAACGATTTTTTGAATCTGACGTCCTCGGGGACGGCCGTTTCCCATTAATGTTTGTGAAATTTTTTAAAATTTTTGTTATCTTACAAGAGTGAAGAGTCTAACGCCTCACTTCTAAAATGACCCTCTAATCTAGAAATCCTGTTAATTCCTTCGTCAGACCAAATGTGCACGCTCACGTAATCGGTAAACAAAAGAAAAATTGCTCTGTGTACATGCATTTGGACTTTTAATCAAGGAATTAATAATTATGTACAAACAGATTTAGCATAAAACAAGAAGCGTTAAATGCAATTATGAACATCTACCTAAATGGAAAAGCCCTTTCAGATTTCTGAGCAGTAACCTCTAAATCATTGGTTTGATTGTGGTACTGGCTAATGTTAAATTATATTCATTTAAAAAAACGTAGTACCCTCCGGCAAATTGACATTCCACATAACTTGAAACTTTGTCTTTTAAATTATTTCATAAATGAAGTACTAGGGTACTAATAGTAGCCTAGTATTTCTTTTATTATTGTATAAATTATAATTAACCCTAGCAACTACTAATTCATTGCGCAATTTGTATAATTGGAGTTTGATGGGTTAGTTTGAGAGGAGGACGGGTATATTGTTGGACAAGCTGTCCTCGGGGACGGATAAAATTTCTGAGTTTTTTCGAGCCTTGCTTACGTAATCTATATACATAAAAGGCAACTTCCGTTTGTTTGTTTGCTTGTTTGTTTGTTTGTTTGTTTGTATAAGACACGAGATCTAAAGAACCACGCAACAGATTGTCACGAAATTTGGCACAAAAATTCATCTCATCTCCGGAACAAACATAGGCTAAGAATTTTTCGAATCAGACCATTCCTTCTATCGTTTCGAACGTTTTTCTGAAAAAACTACACCACTTTGGCTCAAATCCGATCATTTTTTTACTTTCCTGATGCCATCGGCTGAAAAAATTAAATAAAACTTTTAACAAAAGTAATTAAAATTGAAAATGTTTATTTTATTCTGTTGCCATTAACTTCAGAAACTAAATTCATTATTTGAAAAATAATTGACATGTTTCAAGTGACGTAATTCCGGCAGTCTCCATTCCTGGATTTTATTGTGGGTTTATTTGATGATTTTTTCATTGTTTTTTCTGTTGCCTGCATGTATGCATATTTAAGCAATAAATTTATCGTTAAGCTATTACTGAACTATGATGGTTAATAAAGGCCGTCGCACTAGAGCTGCATATTAGGGTTTTATGTCTTTATTTTTTCGCCAAATACGTTGCCAAACTCGCCAAATTATTAACTAAAACTCGCCGAATGGGCATTTTTTTTTATAAATAATTTATAAGCTGGTTGGTTGTTCGAAGGTCATTGTGTTAGAGCTGTATAATGGGTGTGTTTGTAGCTATATCTATTTTCTCGCCAATTTTTTTTCCCAAAACGTGCCAAATGAGCTAAAAGGTTTTATCTATATACATAAAAAGCAACTTTTGTTTTTTGTTTGTTTGTTTAAGACACGAGATCTAAAGAACCACGCAACAGATCGTCACGAAATTTGGCACAAAAATTCATCTCATCTCCGGAACAAACATAGGCTAAGAATTTTTCGAATCAGACCATTCCTTTTATCGTTTTCGAACGTTTTTATGTTTCCCATTCAATGCATTGAAGACCTTAGAGGTTTATTGCTCCTTAAACAGCACGTTTTCACGGATTGTTTATTTAGTTTTATTTTACACATTTGTTAAAACGATTTTTAAGTATATTTAGTTTAATTACAGCTAAAAAATTAGAAATAAACATCTAAAACAAAAATCGTTTGCTAGCTTTTTAGCAGTTAGAAAAATATTTAATATTAAAAATAAAAATCGTTTGCTTTAGTATCTTTATCACAGTTTAAAAAAAACAAATAAATATAAAAAATGCAAATCGTTTGCTGTTTGCTGGAGTAGCTTTATAACATCTAAACAATTAGATCATGTAATTCACTTTCATTAAGAATATTTTATTTTCTGCACGCAGACCAAGAGTGATCAGTTTAAAGTGAGATTTAAATTTTAACTACTTTGGAAGAACAGATTATACCAATCTTTGTCCTAAACGCATTTTTTTCTGCCATTTTTTACTGCTTATATTGTATTTATATCTACAAAGTGTCCAAAAAAAGTTACTTAATTTATTGGAGAACTCCCTTGAATTGCGTTAAAATAAATGTTTGAGACCCTTTTAAGATTTAGCTTTTTTCCATTTTTAATTCTTACTGATTATTTTTTACTTAAATATGTATTCTTTTTCATTTGCGCTTCTTATCAAAGGTATTTTTGAAATTGATATTAATCATTACTATACCCAAGTTGGGTAATTAAATGGAAAATTACTGGGTAATCTTCATATCTTATGTAACTAAAAGGAAAGAAAAAAAAGTTAAATTGACTGTTAAATTATTTTTCCACCTCTACCCGTGCAACGTCGGGTATAACAGCTAGTAACTATATAATATAACATGCCTGAATAAATTGTGCAATTGTTTAAATGCAAATTACATTTTTTAATAAATGAAATGTACTTTAAACTCCTATTTGATGTTTTTTTTTACTTATAACTAATAATTTTACTTTTAATGCTGTGATTAACTTTGAATTGAATTAATTTTCAGATCATTTAATATTTCATCTGCCCTTGGATTATCTATTTTAAATTTTAACTATTTCATTGCAACAAACCCTCATGTAGCTCTAGTGCGACATTTTTTTGACTAAAACAAAATAATCTTTTTTTAATGTCATTTCAATTCTATCATGGCCTATGTCTGGTTTAATGACCTATGTCTAGTTTAAATATCCTTTTTAAAGCTTCAATTTTTTATCCATTAATGTAATGCACATTTTCAGGCCCAAGTTTGAGAAAGCCCGTCAGAGGATAGCAAAGAAATATGATGAAATAGAGCGAGAACTTATTGATGAATTTGTTAAGTGCCACCAGTCAGATAACAGAAGCAAAATGAAAGAAGTGGCTGGCATACTCTCAAACTTCAAAGTAGGTTTAAACTAAATTTATAAACCCTTTGTGTGATGCATCATCTTAAAAAAAATTATAATTCATCAAATACAAAATACTACTTTCATTAGTTTATGGCATAAAATGTTAAAACAATATTTCATTAAAATGTACTTTTAAAAATTAAGCATTTCAAACATTTTTGCATACTTTTATTCTGTCTTTAGGCACTGATTAATTTCCTACATATATTTTAATTTCTAGGATTGTTTTGTTTAATTCAATAAAATGTATCCTTAGTTTTCATCGTCCAATTTTATAGGTTAAAGCTAAATATTAATTAAAGGACATAACATTTAAAACAATCTAACGGTCAATTTTTTAAAATCTATTTATTACATTACTTTCAAATGATTTTATTGGTTTAATATGAGTTACAATAAAAAAATGCCTAACATTAAAAAAAAAAGTTTACAAGGTAAGCTAAAAGTGCCCACTTTTGTACAAAGTTGACTATAAGTGTTTTAGTTATTACTTTTTTGTTACAAAACTTTTATTTTTTTTATTTCTTGAGTGAAAAGCAGCTAAAACTTATGAAAATTCATATATTTTTTTGTATTAAGTTCTAATGTTTTTCTTTTAAGGGTTACTCTCAGTGTGTAGATGCATTTATAGAACAAAGGCAAATGGTAAGAATAAATTAATTCCAGAACAAATATCTTCTTAAAGATATCATTGTTAAATATTTTTTTTAATGTTTTTAAATAAAATTTTGGAAGGAAGTTTGAAAGACTAGTGATATAGTTGCTTCAAAAATTTTAACAGATCGTCTCTAGCACATAAATTTGAACTTAAGGAAAGTATTTGTATTACATTATTATGAATTATTCATTATTTTACTGTATAATTTAGAATATTGGTCATATTTCTGATGAAATATGAAATATTATTAAAATATTAATTTAGGATGTCAACATTTTGTTAGTCAAATTAAAAAAAATATAGTGGACAACTATTTTAAAATAGTCATTTAAAAATAGTCCGTTATTAAAATAAGTTTAATTTAATTTTTATTTATTTAAATTGTGTTTCATTTTTGGTTTTCATTGAACAGGTTGAAAGATTTAGCTGACTTAAAATATCTTCTTTACATTTTTAAATATTTATATATACATTCTACTTAATGAGTGCATAATATAAACAGTGTTACTTTTTTTGTGCATCATTGGTTATATTTTTAATTATTAATATTTGCCAAATTTCAAATGTTTTAGTTAATTGGTTAGTTATTTTTGAGGTTTTATGTTTTTCATAAGTTAGATGGCTATCATGACGTTTTGAGATTGTTTGAATGTTAGAATAATTTTTTTCTTTTTATTGTTCAAATATTATTTAACCAGACTGTATTGTATTAGTTAAATGCTTTTTTTATTTATATTATTTAATATGATACATGCTGGAACTGTTTCAGAGTCTTCCTGCTTGTGGTGATATTTTAACTAGAATAGTGCCTTCCTGTGCAGAAGCTTTGATAGTTGTAAAGGAAGTTTTCAACAATCCTGAGCAAGTCATGTCTAAATACATACTCAACATATTTCAAGGAAAATTACTGGTTAGTATTTTATTATTCAGGTTTATGCTGTACTTAGCTACTATCAAGTGTTTTGATTATTGTAGTTAAGGTTATACAAATACAAAAATTGTTGACCAACAAGAGGCCTGAGGCCCAGTAAGGTTGATCCAAAAAATTACTAATTTTTTTTACCAGTCTCCAATAACTATCGAGATTCTTTTTGAATTCTTCTACTCTATTGTAAAAATAATGTTTTCTTACCTCCTTTTAGGAGCAATTTTTAAAAAAATTGACCTTGTCCTCTGGTTCGACTTATTTAAGTTAAAACCTAAGCCCGCCATGTCTCCCTGCTTGATGAATGGGAATAACTGAATTAAATCACCCCTTGTTCTCCTATTTGTGAGGAAATACATGTTTAAATATCTTTATCAGTTATAATGGATACCTGATAAGCCCTTAATCATTTTTGTAACCTATGCTGAACTTTTGCGATCAATTCGATATCTTTTCTGAGGAAGGGGAACTAAAACTGGACAGCATACTGACAGTTGTTGCTACAACAAACTGAACAGTTGCTATCCTTTTCATTTAAGATATTTGCATTTGATAAAAATAAAGCTGACTTTTATTTCATCAAGTCATTATGACTTTGTTTTTCAGTCACATGGTGTTCCTTCATTTTTTTTTTAAAGATTGACTGTTGATAATGTCACATTTTACAAGGTAACAGCAAATTGAAATGTCACATTGTGCTGTTACCTTGTAAAATCCTTGTAAAAAGTGTGTTTTTGTTTATACTTCTATTTTATTATTTGTCTATTTGGATAATTGACAGTTTGTGTTGTGCTATTTAAGAAATATATTGGTTTATTAAGTAATACTGAATATTTCTAAAAAAGTATTTAAAATTTACTGTGTGATTGAATTTTTTTATATTAAATATTATGATTTATTTTGTCACACTTCTATGTAATTAACATGTGTATCTTTTTCAGACACACATTAAGGCTGAATTAATGGACTGTGGAGACCCTGAAAAGTACTTGGAGAAATTTGAAAGACTATATTTTAGGTATGTATAAGTGATTTCAGTAGATAAATTTACTTGAATGAACAAAATAAATTATAAGCCACCTTTTGAAGTACGAGTTGAATTTTTGAAAAACTTTTTTACTTAAGAAGTAAACTTTACAAGACAAACATTTAATACATCTTTTAGAGGGTTAAAGCTAACGTTATAGACCTTGGAATCATTGATCGGAGTAATATGTTACTTGTACCAGTTACCTTATTAGGTAACAGGGTTAGATTTTTCAGAAAGTAACTGTAATTTAGTTACTCTTATAGCGGTAATGAAGTAAGGAAAACTTTCGTTACTTTTCCGTTACTTCTCAAGCCCCTCTTCGCGGATATTTTTGCTTTTTTGGCAATTAGCTTTAACTTGACCATTTAAAATTTTACTTTTAACAACGTTGAGTTTTCGTTCTTAGTTTTTTTTTCGGATTGTCCCTATTACTTTGATCTAAAAACAGTAAGGGTTAACTTGCAATTTTTCTTATAACTTGAAATTTCTAAAAGTAACTGTAATTAGTTACTTTTTTAATTAAGTAACTGTAACAGACTTACTTTTTAAAAGTAACTTTCCTATCCCTGCTTGGAATTTTATTGCTATAAAAGAAAGATGCTTGATATATAATGTTCATACATGTCAATCATTTTGTTTCTTTCTTTGCAGGACAATGAAGTTAACAACTGAATTAACAAATTTGAAAATTGGCTGTGATCCTTCTTTTTTGAACAAACTGACCAAAAACATATTTGCACGATATCTTGAAAATTATATTACAATTGAAGTCCGGTGTCTAAAAGATAAAAGTGAAAATACTCTCAATCATTACTACAACTCAAAAAATCACCAAAAGAAACAAATACATTTTGGAGGGTAAGAAATGTTTTATTTTGAAAAATATCAATATTTTTTTTATAATATTGCTTTTCGTCAATTTTTCTTGTTAATCAAAGTAGCTGTTTAAGCTTGGTATTAATTACATAAGCCAAATAATATTAGGATAAATTACTTTTAAAAAGTAATTTATGCAGAATTATATTTAATAATATTTTTTAAAAAACAACAATTTTTTATACTTATGTAACATTTGTACCAAGACATATACCAAGAAACTAGGTGAATTAAAAAATATTGTACTAATACTTTATATTTGAAAAATATTTGTATTTTCCTTCTCTTAACTTCTTCGCTCCAGAAGTACACATACATGGACCTTTATAAAATGTCCTTCACTACTTCATTTTACAATTTTTCTTAATAGTACCTTTCCTATTATAAACTAGAATGCTTGAGCTTTCCAAAAATTCCAGTACTGAAGCAGCTGATTTATTAATTGTATAAAAACAATGACATACCTAGAGGGTAAAACAGATATATGGGGATCCACAAAAAAAGTTTTTCAGCAGTTAATTTATAATATATTTTGGATTAAAAAATAAATGTTAAAATAGTCTATTAATTACAAAAAACTGATAGAGCTTTTGTTTATTCTTAGGACAATTTTTTTATTTTTAGCACTCAAAACCTCAAATTCCACTAAATCCTGACTCTCAGTAAATGTTAAAACACTAATTTTTTCAAAATTACTTGCAAAACATTCTTTTGAACACAATTGTATGAAAAATATGTTTATATAAAGAATATATCCGTAGAATTTTTTGGAAGGAGTGAAGAGATTAAAAATCCTATAAACTGAGCCCTAAAGTATCAATGATTTTACTTTGCAATGATTTGATTTTTTCATGAATTACCAACAAAGTACATTTCCAATTTGCATTTATTTAACCTTTTTATGTTTATTTTAGTATCCATGACTTGCGACGAGACATCCAAGCTCGAATAGGTGCTCGAACAAATATCATTAGTTCTGTTGTGGATAACTATGGAGGGGAGACTTTCTTGTCTGAGGAGATTGCCATGAATATGCTCCAAGATTGTAAAAAAGCTTTTAACCGGTGTCAACTTGTAAGTTAACAATTGCCGTTTTTTTGCATTTTTTGTCTAAACTTGGGAGACAATAGTATACCAGAAATTCACATAAGTTGGGAAATTTGAATTCTATAGATTTCTGAATCATGTCGATTTATAATGTTGATAGACAAACGTTGCAAAAATTCTACAAATGTTTGGTTCTAAATTATGGAAAGAAATACCATTTTGCTATTGATTATAACATGTGTAACTCATTAAAAAACTCAATTAAATATTTATATTAACAAAATAGAGGAGAAATATATATTTACTTTTTAACAGAGATGTGATTGACTAGTCCAAAAGGGGAAATTCAAAGGTTGATCATGAAAAAAGAGAAGGAAAGAAATGATAGTTTAAGTAATATGAAGACAGTCTGTAAACTGAATTTTCTTATGATAAGATGAAATGGGAGTAAAAAAATTTAAAAAAAGGGAGAAAATGTGGAAAATTAAAAAAAAAAAATGGGAAAGTGAAAACAGCAGATCTAACAAGAAGTTCATAAAGAACTAAAATAGCCTACTTTCCTGTTACTTAAATACTTACTGAAGTTCTAATCGGGGAAAAAACTAGGTTCCTAAAGTAAATATCATCAACAGCCGTTTCTACACTAGATTTATACACATTAGAAAAAAAAAATCGAAACACAGCACCCAGCTATAATTTAAACTTCTAAAAGCCAAAATCAACTATTTTCCTTAATATTCGTTCGCAAATTAATTAAATATTATTTATCATCTGCTCGTGATTTATTTGTAGTTCGAAGAATAAATATTTATTAATAACAAAAGTAATGAAACTACTCCGAACTGCATTAAAAAACAAGAAATGTAAATTAAAACTAAGCATAATTGCATGCAAAAGTATGCCTTGCCGCTTTCTTGGTAGATAATTAATGAATAATCAAAGAATCAAATTATTCTACATTTTATGACGTCATTCCAAACTGATTCTTGAAAATATATTTTGCTTCAAATATGTTTAAATAAAGTTTCTCATGCCATTGTTGATTTGGCAACAGTGATTTAAATGACTCAAAATTGAATTTCAATGCTAATTCAATGGGAAATTCGCGACAGATAGTAGATTTATGTCCGTCCGGACGTACAGACAGACGGACAAAAAGTATGAAAGTTGGGTATCTGAGGTTATAGCTTTCTACAAAAAAAGAATTTTTAAGATCCGATGATTAGAACCGATTTTGGAAGGGGGTACGGACGGACAGACAGACGGACATCGACCGCATGTCAATACCTACTTTTTCATTTTTTAATTCTTTCGAATTAAAAAAAGAAAAGTAGGCTAAAAATTGTGCTATTTCTGAAGTTATAGGATTATCGCTTTGCATTTTTTCGGTATTCTACTAATATATTTTAGTACATTAGATTTTTAAATCACAATACTCATGTATGAATTGCATTTATAATTATAATGTAACTGTAATCTGTTTTACTTTATGTTTACTGAATTTTATGTGTTTAAAGCTTTGATCACTCAGTGGATATCATTTACTTACTATGTAAAAATTATTTTTTGAGTTTTTGATTTTGAACTCTGTTTAAAAAGTCACAATGTTAATACTACGATAACCACAGTCTTAAAGAATTTAAAGTTATTTTATTAAGAGAATATTGTTTGCTTAGACTGCAACTCACCGTAAGCAAATAAATTTTTTTAATTGTAAGTTGTTTTAAAAAAGAATTCTTGTTATAATAAAGATTTTTTTTCTTGTTTTCTATTTTACCAGCTTTCAAAGCAACCATCAGATTTGCCTGGAAATACTGTGATGTTATTTGATGTGCTTTTACGCTATTTGTTCGAAGAACACATATCATATGCACTGGAACTTGGCCTATTAGGTATATAAATTATATTATTGAAGTTGGCTTTTAATTTATTTAAGTGTCATGAGAAATATTTCATTGGTTTTTTCTATCAAGGTGGTTTAAATCTTAAAATATAATTTCACATTATAAACATTAAGATCTAGGATTGATTTTATTTTACTTTATGTAACTAGCATAGTCAAACCTTGTTTAGATAACAAGCTTAACATGAAATTTCAGTAAAAATGAAATGAACTCATTTTCCTGGTTTGGCCTTAAAACTAAAAAATAGTTTAGCTTGAATGACTTTCCATGAAATGTTCCAATATTTAAGAAAAATTATGATATCTGTAATGAATATTTGAAAAAATCAGGTATTGCTTTTACTATTTTCTCGTCATTTGCATTTTGAAACACTGTTTTCAAATGTTGTTCCTCTAATTAATTAAACATAAAATGCTTCTTATATTGTTATTAAGAAATTAGTATTATTTTTTAAATATTTTAAGCACTTGTTTACTGTAAGTTCAAATTTTCTGGATGGTTAACATTAAACTTGGTTAACAAGGACTGTTTTGGCATTCCGTTTAAGTTTACATTACCGATGTTCCACCGTATAGGAATATACTAGCCGGTTAATCTTATGGGGTTGTTTCACGGAGGATCTGGCAATTAGCTCTGCGGTTTTGTTTTCATGTCTTTCTACAGTGTTGCCAGCAGTATTAGAAGAAAAACACTACAAAAAAATACCATTTAATTCTAAAATTACAAAAACATACCATAAAAATACTAGCAAAGCGTTTCACGTTTTTTTAAAGTGCACATTATGCTGTGAACTTTAAAAAAGTGCTGCAATTTGGAATCTTTTTAGTGACTTTAAAAAAACGTGAAACGCTTTGCTAGTATTTTCATGGTATGTTTTTGTAATTTTAGAATTAAATGGTATTTTTTCGTAGTGTTTTTCTCCTAAAACTGCTGGCAACACTGTTGAAAGACATGAAAACAAAACCGGAGAGCTATTGCCAGATCCTCTGTGAAACAACCCCATTGAAAGTCACTCATTTTTTACATTAATTTTTTTTTAAACTTTGTTTCAATGTCCAAACTCATTGGCTAGTAATTTAGGGTTTATTTCCTTGCCACTGACTTTCCAATGTAGATTACCTTCTTTATATCATGTCAGGTGTAAAAGGTTGATTGACTTAACTGAAAAGACTGGTTAATTGAGTCAGTCTGCTTGTATTTGGGAAATCTGCATGTATACCAATTGGCTTATTTCATGGGACGTAAAATCACTCCTGCTTTCATTCCTGGTTTTAGTTGTGGTTTTGGTGATTGGTGGTATAACATGGTAAGTTCTGCCCATTACATTGATTAACTCATCAACACCTTATTTTTATTCCTGTAGAACTGTTGCCACTCATGAAACATGCCATTATTAAATTAAGTTATAATTGAATTCTGCTGTAGTTTTTTTATAATTATTTTTAAAGCAATTTTAGGATTTTGGAAATTCTCTAAATAGTTTAAATTATTTTTATCAGCTATTCCTCTGGCAGAACCAAAGAGCCCTCCAGAAATCTACTTTTTTGATGTCATACGACAGTGCAATGCCATTTACCATTTATTCGAAAAGCAGTTCGGTGACACTATTGTTCCTTTAGTTATGTAAGTGTTCTAAGTTTATAATTCCTGTTTGGTGTACCATGCTTAGTGACTATTCAAAAAATAATTTTAACTATGAAAAAATGCAATACATTGTATTTAAACACATATATATTTTTAAATAATGTGTATTTCAGGTTAATGTCATGTTTTTAAATTTAAAAATATAATTCATTTCATAAAATCTGTTTTACTTACAATTAAAAGTTGAAATTCTGTGCAAAATGTTCATTTATTTAACTAAAGGAAATTCATTGTTATATTAATTTTGATTTTTTAAATACTTATGCAATCTTCAGTATGAAGGAGATAAAGAAGAGTTTTAATAATTTTTAAGGGTATTTGAATAGTACTTGTACTCTATTTGAATTATTTAGTAAAAATAACTATCCATCTCAAAAGTAAAACACTAATACATTTTTCATTTAAGCTATTAAAATGTGTGTTTCAAACAAATAACTTTGTTTAAAACAAATAACTTTGTCAAACAAATAACTAAGTTTATGTGCCTGTATTTTTTCTCAGATCTACTCCTAAACATAGTGATTGTTTGCAAAAGAAAAAGAAAACTATTGAAGAAATGGAGGTTAAACTACACACAGGATTAGAAAGGTAGAGAGCTATAGTTATATTTTAAGTTTATACTAGTTATTTTTTTTATTGCATTTTATGCAGATTTGTAATGTAGAGATATCTTAAAATCTTCTTTTATCTAAATTGTACTTTGTTATAAAACTTTGCCAACATTTTAATACTGGGGCTGTGAAATACTATTTTCTATTACCACTCAATAATAGATGTATGATATCCTTAATTTGGTCTTTTTACTAGAAGGTATTCATTTTTTGGCAAAAAACAAGTTCTGTGGCCTTTGTGCGATTTTCGAAGAAATCTTGTTAGGGACCAAATTTCAAGTCTCATATAGTTATTTCAGACAGACCAATGTTCCACTTTTAGCTGCCACGTAAAAAGTGGAAGGTATAATTCGTTCAGTCTGTCACCCACTTTCATATCCCAAACTACAAATGGGATACTTGAAAAAATTCAGTGCATCGAAATTAGAATACATTGAAAATGTCAGAAAAGAATTTGAATTCGAAGTACTTCAATTATGTAAAAAAAATGCCAAATTTAGTGCTCATTTAAAAAGCATAGGAAGCCATTTTTATTAGAATTAAATCACCATTGCCATTCGCAACAATCGCTCAAGAAACTAATTCTTTTAGACAATAAATTAAAATAAATTTATTTTTGCGACATCGATCAGTTTGAAATGACGTCAAATATATTTCACTACGAGATTCTTCGTATGGTGATATGAAATATTTTCATTCTATTTAAAAGCGAGGAATATTACATATTTATTCTTTAAAATATAGATTAATTTTTGCAAACAATCTATAATAATAAAAGAGTCTGTCTGTGTGTGTGTCTATCTTCGGATCGTAAAAGACCAACTTATACAGCCCTCAGAAATTCAAAATTTTTAAGATAGATTCCCTTTAATACCAACGTGTGCACCTGAGGCTTAGTTTTTTCATATTTGTTCCATTTTTAGAGAAAATTCGAATTTTCTGAAAAAAATACACCACTTTCGCTCAAATCCGATCATTTTTTCTCTTTCCTGATGCCATCGGCTGAAAAAATTAAATAAAACTTTTAACGAAAACATTTAAAATTCAAAATGTTTATTTTATTCTTTTGCCATTACTTTCAGAAACTAAATTCATTATTTGAAAAATAATTGACATGTTTCAAGTGACGTAATTCCGCCAGTCTTCATTCCCGGATTTTATTGTGGGTTTATTTGATGATTTTTTCATTGATTTTTTTGTTGACTGCATGTATGCATATTTAAGCAATAAATGTATAGTTAAGCTATTACTGAACTATGATGGTTAATAAAGACCATCGCACTAGAGCTATTAGTGTTTTATGTCTTTGTTTTTTCGCCAAATACGTTGCCAAACTCGCCAAATTATTAACTAAAATTCGTCAAATAGGCAATTTCTTTTATAAATAATTTATAAGCTGGTCGGTTGTGCGAAGGTCATTGTGTTAGAGCTGTATAATGGGTGTGGGTAGCTATATTTATTTTCTCGCCAAATTATTTTCCAAAACGCGCCAAATGAGCTAAAAGGTTTTTCTGTATTTATGAGGGAATTTTGATGACATTTATGAGTGCATTTTATAGCGTATTTTTCATTCTGGAATTTTAAGGCAATGAAACGGGATTTTATAATTTATAACGAGCGGAAACATTAAGTTTATGATCCTATAACAGGGTATAAGGTACACATATTTGGAATCTATTTGATATTTTTTTATTCCGTGCGAAGAACGGGTATAAATTTGCTAGTATAATAATAAAAGAAAGAGTCTGTTTGTCTGTGGATCGTGAAAGACCTATTTGTACTGCTCGAAAAAATTCGAAACTTTTAATATAGATTCCCTGTAACACCTACGTGTGCACCTGAGGCTTAGTTTTTTCATATTTGATTACGATTTTTTAATTAATATAACTATTTTTAAAAATACGTCCTCCACCTGAGAGTGAGACCGAAACTGGGGCTTGAAAACACATGGGCCGGGCCGAAACGGGTCTTGACGTCATCCGTAGATAAACATGAAAATCCAGTAAGAAGAGCCGTTAAAAAATAAACACAAATTCGATTTCTACTTATAATTTTCAATTTGAAAGAAACTTAAGCGCAAACGAAAATTAAGTATAAACACGATCGCGAGGGTTTAATTTGTAGGATTGTTATTTGACAATCATTATTTTATTTCACTTATTGATTGTGGAATGATTACCACATTTGGGTTGTTAAATTTTAAAGATCGCCGAAAGTCGCCAATGAACAGACCTACGATTTTATTATAGCTGTATCAAAAGCAAATCACCGTTATTAAAGGTTAACCCGTGCGACGCCGGGTTTAGAAAGCTAGTAAGTAATAATTATTGAATTTTCAAAATAAAATTTAAATGAAACTAGCCGAATTTAGCATAAAAATGTTTAATATAGAAATAATGCTGTGTTTGGTGCCCTTTTTACCTGTTAAACACAACTGTTGTGTGGAAGCGAGTTAAGTGACAGATTCTGTTACCAACCTACTTGTTTCTTCTTAACTCCAGATTAATTCATTTCTTCTACCAGCGAAAACATATGTTGATTTACACCTATCAAATATATTTGGACCCTTATATAAGTTTATTTCCGCCAAACCTATAAATACATGCTTCATTTATTGTTTTAATTAGTATTTTTACTAATATATTCTTATAGGTGTATCACATCAATATTAGGGTGGGTTAAGTTTCTTCTCCAATCTGAGCAGAAAAAAACTGACTTCAAACCAGAGTCAGAGATGGCCACATTTGATGCTGACATGAGTACAACAGTAAGTTTCATTGTTTTTAATTTATTATACTTAAGGGGGAATGGGCGCGCTGGACGGCGGGTCTCCAAAGCAAAGTGCTTCAGTGTTAATCGAATAGAGAAAAAAATATTTTCTTTGCCGCATTTCTCCGGCTGTATTGAATATTTTTACAAACGGATTTTTTTATGTGATAAATGTAGCTGACACCGATCTTGGAGAAGTTTGTAAAATTGGTTCATGTGTGTTTCGATAATCCTTTACTACCTTAGGGATTGCAGACTTATAAACCTGTCTAGGGGCTGTTAATTTTTCCAGCAACACATAATTTTTTTTAATAATATTTAAAAAAAATTATTATTTAATATTAATGTATAAAGTATTTAAGAGTCTATTAAAGCCATTTGATACAAAAATATTACATTTTTTAATTAATGTCTTGATAATGTATATTGAATTATCATGCCGCTAAGTTAAACTCACAAGATTACCTTAAGATTCACCTGATTGTGTTCTTTGCGGCACCTCGCATATGACTGGGGAGCATCTCTTTAGTTGCCCCTCTCTGACATTCGCTCCAGCGATGACCCTCACGCCTTCTGGAGCCACTTCTTTGCTGTACTGGACTGCAAGACGTCTCATGTCTGAGAGGACAATGGCGGGCGTAATTTAAAAAAAAAAGTTGGGGCAATTTGCTTATAGTTCAAAAGGCTAATCTTCTCATTTTACTTAGCTCTTAAAAACTTAAAGGAATTGGTTTCGTCAATAAAAGTCAATAACAAAATTTTGATTTCACAAAATAGATAAGAAATTTGATTAAAGTATTGCATTTAAATTTATCTAAAATCAAACTTTTCAATTTTTTTTAATGTATTGGTTTTAATATTAGCTTAGATAAAAAAAAAAATATCATTATCTAATTTTTCAAAATACATACAACATGGGAAGGGTGTAATTGCAAAACTCACATTCTTCTAAGCATAACTAAGATATAGAGGGTCCGTTGGGCTCATTGGTTACTTTTGATAATAGTACACTGATGAAATCGCTAAAGAACAGGCAGTACTCTATATTTTGTTAAACTTAGGAAAAATTGTTTTGCAGCTACTCCCTTGATATGTGAGAATTTAGCCTAGAAACTGAATTATGATTAACACTAATAAAACTTTAAAAGGTAAATAAACACTTTTAAAAACGCTTTAATTGTAAAATTTAGAATGAGAACATGTTATTTCTATGTATTCTGTTTTTAAGGCTTGCAGATCTGTTGTGAAGTTTATCACTGAATGCCTTAAAAAGATAAAAGTCACACTAGATGGGAAGAACATTGAAGCAGTTCTGACAGAGCTGGGTACCAAGCTTCATCGTGTGATACTTGACCACTTACAGCAATTTCAGTACAATTCTTTTGGTGAGAAATTTTTTCTATATATTTGAAATTTTGGTGTTAAGGAGCAATTTGAGCAGTTTCCAAACTGAAGTCTTCTGTGTTAATCCAATAATAATAATAAAAAAATTGAAGTCAAATTACTCTGGTTGTATTGAATATTTTTACAAACGGTTTTTTTTTTTTCATATGATATATGTATTTGGCTTACAGGACTCTATAATTCCTTTCTTAAAAATGGGTTTAAATACTTGTTGTAAAATTATTTATATAAATTAAATAAACATTATAACAAATTTCAAAAAGTAAAAATATAGAGCCCTGTAAGCCAGCTTCATTTACCATATAAAAAACCTGTTTCTAAAAATATTCAATACAGCTGGAGTAATTTGGCTTGAAAGAATTATTTGTATTAACACAGAGGGAAGTCTTCAGTTAGGAGACCCAGCTATCTCTCCCATTCTCCCTCAACCAAATGGTATACAGTATATCAACTTACTTAAAATATGCACAGGTTTTTTAGGTTTAAAATTAGTGATTAAGTAGTCAAATGTAATACTTTAAGAACATTTAAGGAGTTTTTATTTATATAGGGCTTTTTAATATGATATTTAAAATAATGTACAATGTTATATGTAAAATTAATTATTTTTTTTGTGTTTATTTGTGATTAAATTAAACTAATGTATGTGTTCTGGGTCCATAATCAGAAATTTATGAACTCTGCTGTTAATTAGTGTAGAATTTTTTTTTACTATTTATCAAAACATAAAGCAAAACCAGCCCCAACATGCATTGGGTTTCTAGATCCCTATTGGTAAGGCCCTTTGACCAAGTCCCTTTGACCCTTTGTCCCTTTTGACCAATTTGATATTTTGAATAATGTAGAATGTTATTTAATATAATTCAAAAAGGTACTGTGATCAAAATGTGTCTGCCATCCTGTACATTATTAGTGTAACAAACAAATATATATTCAGGGGCTAACACATGTTAGACCTATGTTGGTCCTTTTGTTGCAAATGTCATTATTAAAATATATGTAAATTGTTGATAATGTTTCTTTGTTTTCACTTTTTTTTCTCTTTAGGTGCAATGGCAGTAATTTGTGATGTCAATGAATACCGCAGATGTGTTAGAGATTTCCAAATTCCACTGGTGAATATGCTCTTTGAAACATTACATACCTTGTGTAACTTGTTTGTGGTAGAGCCAAACAATTTGAAGCAATTTTGTAATTCAGAAGACTTGGTAAGTTTGTAAAATATTTTAGTGACATTATAAATGACTTTGTTTTGATATATGTATTTTTAATTTAGTATTTAAGTAGTATTTTTTATTTAAAAAAATATTTGATTTCTAATTTGTTAATAGAATTTAGAATCTATTCTAACTGCATTTTATTTTCAATTAATATTTCTTAATAAAAATTGTTAGTGATGTTGGGATGTAAACTGAGAAAACACCCTGACTGAGGTTTCTTTCAATGTAAAATGGCAATTTTTTATCAAGTAAAATTCATTTTAAAATAGAAAATTGATAAGAATGTAATATTTAAAAACATTGCTTCATTGAGGATACAAATATCTTTTTAATTTAAAAAAAAACATTAAAGATTTAACTTAGTATGTAATTTCATCTTCAAAATATTATGCTTAGTTTATAAACTAGAAACCTTATAGAATTTCTGTTTGAAAGTAGTTTTATTTTGTGTAAATTTAATTCAATCTTAAATTAAAATTTAATACACTTTCAAATAAAATATTGTATTTCGAAATTTAAAAAAATCATGGTCCAACAATTTTTTTATATAAATACTAGTTGATTTTTATTTTTTGATTATTTTATTATAGCTTGTCACTCTATGTTCAGTTATTAACTGTAAACATACAATTTAAACCTATCACTATAGTAACTAATTTTAAAACACATATAATACTAAAATGAGTTTTTACATTAATTTAATAATTTTCTATTATTACTTTAGGCGTGTCTGGACCGAACTGTGTTGATGAACTTTGTGCAACTAAGAGCTGACTACAAAACTGCAAAACTTGTTAACCAATTTAGATAGTTTTGTTAAAAATTAAGCATAAAACTTGTAAATTATATTTGTATTTTGTATTGGCTGAAAAAGTTTTAAGAATATTTTTAATGCCATGGCTAAATTCTTTGGTTTATTACATGGTCTTTGATGTCATGTGAATCATTGCTGAAATTAAAAAAAAAGTAGAAATAATAATGGTTGTTAATTGTTAAATTTTTCTTTTGAATGTGTAACATTTAAATGTCATTATAACTGCTGTTTGTGTTGCTAAAGTTAAACCTCTTGTACAAGAAAGAAATCCCACTCGCATATATTCTCTATATGAACACAATTTTCAAGCAAATATACATTTGAAAGAATATTCTGCAAATAATTTTTTTAAAAAAATAACTTTTACTGAGGGGCGCATCAGTTTAAAGGAATTTAAGGTTTAAAGCCCTAAGAATACTTATTTTGTATGCTAGGAATGCAGAAACAAGCTCTGTCAGTTTTTGTAGTTAATCTCTCCTTCTCCAACGGGGCTGCTATATTGGCGGCTAAGCCTTCCGGCATATTCCCCAGAACTGATAGCCATTTTTTTGTGGCACCATCTAGGGACACTCGCTACGAATTTTGACACTCAGATTCCAATGAATTTGAGCTCTCTGTGGATGTGTAAGTATGCTGAGATTTAATTTAGCGGAGAGAACCCAAGCAAAAGGGGTACTCAAGGGATCTTTTACATGCCACGTAATCATATGACATGCATGCCCACAATTTTCCCATCCAGAAAATCTGATGACTCAGCCGGGGATCGAACCTGCAAACTTTGGTTTATGAGGCGGACACGTAATACCTCTTAGCCACTGAGCTGCTGTTTTTGTAATTAATAGTCCATTCTAAAAGAAATTAGTGCAAAAGGTTTTAGAAATTTACCACTGAAAAATCTTTCTTCATCTTTCAAAACTGTTTACACCTTTAAAATGGTTAAAATAAAGTAGTTGTATCAAAATCGCTTGTGTGAAGGAATATTCACTTATGCCAATAAGGGAATAAACATTCACAGAGTAACGCTTTTTAGCCTACTTTTCCTTTTTTTTATTTGAAACAAAAAAATGGAAAAGTAAAATTGATATGCAGGAGATGTCCATCTGTCTGTACCCCTTTTCCAAATTTAGTTCTATATGTGGTATCTTAAAAATATTTGTTTCGTTACAAAGGTGTGACTTCAGAGACCTATCTTTCATACTTTTTTTTGGTCTGTTTGTTCATCCGGACGGATATCTGCCAACCTGTCTGTCGACAGTCTTCCCATTTGAGTGTCGTTAACAATTAATTTTATTTATTTTAATTGCTGTTGCCACATTAAAACGGAATATAACTAGGGTTCTACTTCACTAAAACAAAACACTGCAACACCTCTATTTGATGTTCTTTAATCGGTGGTTCAAATCAAACTGAAATACAAAACATAGTGGGAAAAGAAATCATTAATCCCCAAGAGCGTGGGAAAAGAAATGCACATTAGCCATACAAATGGAAGGAGAAAAAAAGGATTATATAATATCAATACCAGCGCTTGGGGGAAAAAACACTACACAATTTCGCCACACTCCCCACTGAACTCTGCTTACAGAGTTCAACTGTTCTTAATTAGAAAAAAAAAAAATTTAACAACTTGACATAATTAACATAAATTGAAAATCAGTAATGTATAATGTCTATTGTCCTAAATGAGTGAGTATACTGAGTGACCATATTTTTAGTTAATTTCTAGAGGATACAGTAACTGAACTGAACGTTTATATGATCCTTTGTGTGTACGGACAAGGCAAGATCTTATGAGTCCATCTCTACCCTTAAAAGTCTCTTCGATAATACCAATGTCCCAAAGAAACTTGGACTTAGTGCTTCCTTCTAACATTACAACGTCTTTAACTTTGAGTTCTGCCTTTGGGACGGGAGTCGTCGAATTGTGCGCAGTTCTCAGTTGCAGCAGGTAGTTGTCTTTCCATTTCTTCCAAATTCTGTTTAAAAGCACAGTTTGGTACTTCTTTCTTCTGTTTAAGTTCTCTCTGGATGACTCGTTGTTAATAAGTTCTACGAAGTGCGTCGGGTAATCAAGAGTGTTCCTGTCGGGGTACAGAAAGTGGGCTGGGGACAGGGCTTCAGGTTCTCCAAACTCACTGTATACGTAAGTCAAGGGACGGTGATTCACGACAATTTCTGAAAGAACTGTTGTCATCTCTTCAAAACTTAGCAGTGCTCTGCCAAGAACTTTTTTGAGAGGGTCTTTGATTGTTCTCATTAGCCGTTCATAAAACCCTCCCCACCATGGGGATAGTTCCATAATGAACTTCCAGGTGATCCCTTCTGTAGAGATGAAATTCTGTATCATTGAGTCCCTGACGATTTTGTTGAGTGAGGACAACTCCTTTTTGGCACTCTTAAATGTCTTAGCATTGTCTGAGTAGATGACTTTACAGTTGCCTCTGCGGGCCAGAAAACGTCGAAGTGCTAGAAGAAACTTTTCTGTGGACATGCTAGACACGAGTTCCAAGTGTACCCCTCTCGTTACTGCACAGGTAAAAAGGCAAATGTAAGTTTTTTCTTTCTCTTCACCCGCCCTCACGAAGACTGGCCCTGTGAAATCCACTCCTACGACGCAAAAGGGTGGCGTCATGGCCAATCTGTCTCCTGGGATGGGTGCAGTCATCTGCGCCGCTGGTTTCACAGTTGATCGTCGGCAGATGATGCAACGATGAAGGACTTGTTTAATACACTGTCTCCCCTTTGGTATCCAAAACCTCCTTCTCATTCTGGTCAGAGTGTAGTCAACTCCAGCATGAAAGGCTCGTTCATGTTCTCTGCGAATTATGAGACTGGTTAACACTGCTTTGTTCGGGAGAAGTGCTGGCTTCTTCTCATCATACGTCAAGTGATCACTTTCATCTAAACGGCTTGACACTCTTATGATGCCATCTTCATCAAGGAATGGAGACAGGGTCAAGATTGATGAGTCCCGGCCCACCGGTCTTCTCTGTTGGAGACTCCTCATCTCTAACGGGTAGAACTCAGCTTGAGCTTCCCGTATGCAGATCTTCTCTGCCTCTTCAAGTTCTTGAGCTGTTAGATTTTCACCTTGACATGCTCCTCCTCTGGCTCTTGAAACGAATCTTCTCATCCATGCTACGATTCGCAGGACTTTTAGATACGAGCTGTATCTGGAAAAGTCAAGTAGCTGTTCCTTCGGTTGTACAAGGCATTCGTGAACTATCACCTTCTTCATCTCAAGTGAGTTGCTGTCAACCTTTTGAAGCTCTTGTAACGGCCAGTTGTCTTCAGATTGTGACAACCAGTCTGGACCGTGAAACCATAGTCGGGACTCTCGCAGTACGGACATGGGTACTCCACGAGATATCAAGTCCGCCGGGTTATCTTTACCAGGCACATGCAACCAGGTGGCTCCTGAAGTCAACTCTTGTATCTCTTTGACTCTATTCGATACGAACTGCTTTAACTTGAGAGGAGAAGTTTTCACCCAGCAGAGCACAATTAACGAATCCGTCCAAAGGCATATTTTGTCCACACGTAATGTTGCACTAAAAGACTTCAACACTGTCTTAGTTAGCCTTGCTGACAGCACTGCACCCATAAGTTCTAAACGAGGCAAAGTTTGTTCCGACTCAAGAGTTGTTGTTTTCACAGGCGATACTCTTCCCTTTGCGGAGACTAATGAGGTAACAATTGTTCCATCATGGGTAATGATTCTGAGATAGGAAACTGTTCCAAAAGCTTTTAAACTGGCGTCAGAAAACAAGTGAAGTTCAATGCGATCTACTTCCCTATTCCCTATTTCAAAAAAGTAGTAGCGCGGAATTTCTAACAAATTTAATTCTCTGATATCATCACACAACTGTGTCCATGTTGACCCAATATCCGAAGATAGTGTTTCATCCCAATCTACATTTGCTTTCCACAATGTTTGGATCAACATTTTAATTCGAATCGTAAAAGGTCCGAGAAAACCAATGGGGTCAAATATCATGCTCACTACTCTCAAAATATGACGTTTCGTTAGAACTGGGGTTGAAATGACAGTAATTAAATTTCTTATATCAAAATAAAGCGTATCTTTTTCAGGATTCCAACCTAATCCCAAAACTTTAAGAGGGAAGTCACTTTGGGCTAGATATTTACTCTCACTGTTTTCGTTTTCTATATGTATATCTGATTCTCCCCACATTTCACGAAGCTGTTTACTATTACTCTGCCATTTCCGTAAATCCATACCTGCGTCCTTAAATATCTGTACACATTCGAGACTAGTTTGGAACGCAGTTTCAACTGTTTTCTGCCCACTTATTAAATCATCGACGTACAAATTTGATTTAAAATTTGAAAAGTTGATGGTAAACTCTTAGCATACTTCTTAATATGTTCCTTTATTGTAGCCGCTAAGAAAAAAGGAGAACAATTAATACCGAATAACACGCGACAAAATCTATAAATAATTGGGTTTTCCTCACTAAGATCGTTAACCCAAAAAAATCTAGATACATCCCTATCATTCTGATCGAGTTGCAATTGAAGGAAAGCTTGGCGTATGTCTGCGGTAAATGCGATGGGATTCTCTCTAAATTTAAGCAACAGATACAAAATTTCAGGGTACAAATTGGGTCCAACATGGAGACAGTCATTCAACGATAACTCATTTTTTGCATGGCTAGAAGCATCGAACACAACCCTCACACGACTGGTTATTTTATCACTTATAATAACTGCTCGGTGAGGTAAATAAAATTCAACCCCCTTTTGAATGCTTTCTTTTTCAACCCTTTCTATTATACCTTCGCTTTCATAACCCTGAATTACATCTTTATACTCATTATAGAGATCCAAATCATTTAAGAAACGCAAACGCAATCTACGAAATCTTTCTGACGCCACTTCAAAATTGCTTTTTAACATTTCCTTGGCATTATCCTTCCACAAAAGATTTACTGTGTATCTACTACCATCAAATTTAAGATTTGATCTGAATTTTTCTAACTGTTCGTTTTCACAAAAATAATCACCTTTATCAATTATCCCTAAACTCTCCAGATCATGAAACTTAGATAAATCATTCAATAACACTGCATTGCCAACAACAATTGAAAATGTTTGGCTTACACTACTTTCAAACTCACATCCCGCCACGAGCCATCCCAGATGGGATTTTATTGCCATTAAGTGTGGAGATATTTTAACTCTCTCGCTCAGCACAACATCCCAGAAAACATCGGCACCCAACAGTATTTCGCAATCACACGTCTTCCCCTCACTAGAACTAACGTCTGCAAAATCCATTCCTAATTCTTTCATTTTATTTATTACTCCCTCCGACGGCGGAAGAATGGGAGCCGAACTTATTGTGTCAGTCATTAGACATTCAACTGTTTTTTTCCAATTTTGTTTCTTATTTTGCAGCATAACGCGAACAACCGGATAAACTTTTTGTTTGGCACTTTTTGCACCAAATGCGAAAACCGAAAGATTCTCATGTCTAATTGGGTTTAAATGCAAGGCCCTTGCCAATGACTCACTGATAAATGTGCGATGCGAACCCTGGTCGAAGAATACGAGCAAATTTACTATCGCTGTCTGATTTTGCGATTGCTGTGCATGTTTGTAAAATAACCTTTCTCGATCCGACTATGTTACTGTGACATTGGGACACTGGGCTGAACGATTGAGTTTCGTTTTCTTTTTGTTCTGGTACAGATACTGATACATTATTGCAAATTGACTCGTGGTGGGATCTTAATCCACATTTACAATTACTTTTGTTTCTGCAATTTCGCCAACCATGAAATTTATTGAAACATTTAAGGCATCTAAATTCCTTTTTAACTTAGCCAATTTATCATCTAACTTAACCTCAGTACATTTAAATTTATCATGTGGTTTATTGCAGAACAAGCAGTTCGAAATAGTAGCAGTATTAAATGCAGCAGCTGACGAATTGTTGTTAAAACGGAATATAACTGGGATTCTACTTCACTAAAACAAAAACCTGCAACACCTCTATTTGATGTTCTTTAATCGGTGGTTCAAATCAAACTGAAATACAAAACATAGTGGGAAAAGAAATCATTAATCCCCAAGAGCGTGGGAAAAGAAATGCACATTAGCCATACAAATGGAAGGAGAAAAAAAGGATTATATAATATCAATACCAGCGCTTGGGGGAAAAAACACTACACAATTTCGCCACACACATCAACAATCACATGAGAAACTTTATTTCATTTTTACATAATTATTTTTCAATTTAACATAATCCTTTTTTGAACTGCAAATAAGTCTAGCAAATGACAAATAATATTAATTTGCAAAAAAAGTAACAAAAATAGTAAATTTTAGCTTTTAAAAGTTTAAACTAATCAGAATTCAATTAACTGAAGCAATGTGGGACAGACATTGAAGTTTAGTAATACTTCCAATCCAACAAAATTTTCACAAACCCTGTTAGAAATTCTTTCTAACATGTTTTAATCTAAGGATATGTTTTGAATTATATAAACAACATTCTACATTATTCAAAATATCAATTTGGCTAAAAGGCCAAACCTTACCAATAGGGATCTTCAGACCCAATGTATATTGGGGCTGGTTTTGCTTTGCTTTTTGATAAAGAATAAAACAAATGCTATACTAATAGGATTATCAGCAGTGTTCAGAAATGTCTGATTACAGACTTGTAACACATACATTAGTTTAATTTAATCGCACATAGTTCCGCTGAGTTACCACCGCTCTCTTTCATCTTCTCCAGGTATGCCTTAACAGATTCATCGATGGCCCGAAACTGCCAGTCCCATTTGACGTTATAGAGGAATGGCCTCTGGTCGTTTCGGTTGTCATCCGAACTGTACGTTTCAGCATGGTAGGCAGGTGTGATCACAGTCATCTTATGACGGTTTTCAGAGTAGGTTTGAAAGAAATGTTTCACTTTATCAGCCACTTCTTGAACTTCAATCGTTTTTGACCAGCTATTGATAAGATTGCAGAACATGGAATATGGACCACAGCCTCTTGGTTTCCTTAGCTTTCCATAAATGTTAAGCTCTTCATAGGTCATCCCCAGGTCTTCTTCATCTGTTTGAATAGGTTTTCCTTCCCGAAGAGGCTCTAATTCTGCTGTCGGTTTAGCATCTAGCACCTCACTCAAGGCTGGCAGGTTAAATTTGAACATTGCGTACTTCAAGAAGGATTTCAAGTCTTTTTTACTAATTGATCCGATTGGGTTAACATCAGCACTCGAGTTATCATATTTGGTTAGGTACCCAGTCAAACTCTCTTCAAAATTACTGGACCCTAGTACTAGCAGACCACCAGTGCGATTCTTAGTCCACAATACTAATTCAGCAAAAAAGTACGCAATCACCATTCGGATGCGAGCTTGAACATCCTGCAGGACTAGGTTCTCACGCTCCGTACCGCCATATGCTCGAAATTTCGGGGTGATCCCGGTTGCCAGCATAACCACGGTCAATATTGCATCGATTATGGTGTCTATCTGTATCTTCATGTGATTGCTTCCTATCTGAGAAGCTAAGTCTTTGGCTCTTTGCAATGTTTCTTCAGATGAATTTTTTGTGCCCATGTAACATGTCACTAAAACTTGATTACAGAGCTCCTTTGCATTGTATGGTTTGTAAGTGGGATCACCAATGATTTTCCTCAAATCTTGGAGGACCGCCGTATCTCCATCATCAATTGCTTGGCAGACAATACTACACATTGAATGAACAATCACGGCACTGCTACTACTATCAGCACCACCACTTAAGGGTAAGAGAAATCCTCCCCGTCCACTACGCCTTAGGTAGTCCCACAACCAGCATGCTGGACCCATTGATATTTCTTCTTCCGGGGTGTGGTACACCCATTCTTTAGGCTCAGAAGGTGGCAAGAACAGATCATCTGAAGACAAAGCAAAGTCCACATGCACCCGAGTGTATGCGCATGATGACGATGCAGTGACATTTCTACTGCCCATGTTGTTACGATAGCTCCTGACATCGTCGAGGTCTAACGCAGCCGTGACCACTTCCACATCTTGGAGCGAAAACTGCTTCCCTATGCCGACCATTTGACCATTTATGGCTATATGAGAACATCCATGGAAGTAATTTCTTTCACCATCACAACCCCTTAAATTGGAGAACAGATACACACCGCCACACTTGGCCGTCGCCGATTTCACCAGGTCAACAAGAATATGCGCCTTTCTCAGCTCATGGTATCCAGCACTTCCGTTGGATATTATCTCAACACCGTCGAGACTCAATGGGATATGGGTGCTTTGGGGATTCCACAATTCCTCACAAATTTCAAAACCAATGCAAGTATCTGATGTGGCGATGACGGCATCTCCTATGAGGACCGTCTTCTGACTGCAGACATCTTGTATTATTTTTGGTAAAAAGTACTCTTCTGTCTGCCTTATCTTCGACCATGCAGTGAACCAACGCGATTCTCTGTAGCAACCACTATCGCACAACATTGATTTCGGTCGAATGAGGAGTATTTTCTTGTTCAAGAAGACCACCCGGCAGTTATAGGTTACATTTTTATGCATCACTGGCATTCCCACATCTACTATTATGCCCGTGCTGACAGGATCCGATATTAGTTTGGCTAGTACTTCCCACGAGTGAAGCAAAGTGTCACTCTCGTAAAAGTGATCCCCACAACTGTATCCAGTAATTTCCAATTCGGGTCCGCTGCGATAGGTTGCACCTCCAGCCTTCGCTTGTTTTATGCTCTCCAGTATTCGATCACAGTTCCCGCTGAAATCCATTGCCCACTGGTTAAGGGTGCAAGTAGCAAGGATGGCCTTTCTCCCCATTGTGACAAAAATTCTTTGGAAAATCCTTTGCGTAGTGTCACAGATAGATCACTCGAACGAACGTGAAGACTGAAGGTTGATGCAGCCACCTAAAAATAAATAAACATGTTTTTTATTTGTACGTCTTCTTAAAAAAGGGCATACGCCCAATGCTATTTCATTAGCTTTTGCCCTTCCTACGCAGTTGCAGGAACAGTACCTACAGATTTATTTTTTAGTATCATTTGCATTGCACTGTAAAAATCTTTTCAAATTTAAGGTTTTATTTATTCATTTTTATATTGATTTGTATTATTTCTATATATATTTCCATACTTATTTATATTTGTTTTTATATTTATTTATATTTGTTTCCATACTTTATATATTTAGTATAAATTTAATATTCGTCCTCTGCATGGGACATCAATATATAGAGTTTACCTTGTAGTCAAGTACGTGAAATTAACTCCCAATGCTATTTATGCCCATTTATTACTGCGGCTCACCACTGTTTAATTTACGACTACACCCCTGGTTGGCCCGGTCCATGCAGCTCTCTTCCCCAATTTAGTGATGCGACTATTATCTTCTTCTCGAAATTCATCGAGCTTAGAAAAAACAAATCATTCATAATTGCCAAACCAAGATCCGTTGCGGCCTGGTCGGATATTCCTTGTATACAAGGTTCTGCCGAAATTTTCAACGATCATTTGAAACAAAATCCATATAATACCCTCTTTTTTGCAGATTTCTCTTTTGTTGAGAATTTTGTTTCTCAATACACGGTAGACAGTTGAGTGCAGACTTCGAGTTTTCGTCAGTTCCTAAACTGCATTACGGGCTGGGGAACGTAAGGCTTTGCAAGCGAAAGGTCTCAGGTTAGGGTATTGCCAAAATAACTGACGACCTTCAAACGGCCTGTGCAGCCCAAAAGTACGACGAATAATAAGTAGCTCATGTAGAGGGAGTGCACGTTAAATATGCTCCATATTCCCGACACTTCGCACGATGCCGCTCTTAAAAGCTGTGCTGGGTGCCTACTCATGTATCGGTTCGCCACTTGACTGTTTTTCTAAATTACTACGCCCGGTGCCGGGAGCCCTCGTGTAGCTCTAGTGCGACGATTAAAAAAAAGCGGGTTAAGTCAATGAAGTAAGCGAAACAGTTTTAAATCGTTGAAAATATAGGAAATTTCCGTTAAAAGTGAAATTTTTGCAGTGCATAAGTATAACCTAAATATTCAATAAGGACTAAAAACTCCAATAAGGAAAAGGACCCTAAGAAGCAGAAAATGACACGAGGATTAAATCTGAGATCCTTATACAACTTTAACTATTTATAACGAGGCTATTTTTTTTAAAACATACTAACATTCCCTCTCCCCTTAGAAATAAATATTCCAGAATGACAGCTGGCACTGTGACTTCTTAAAACAAATCCTCAAAAATAATTAAGACATCGCTAAGTTTATAATTTCATAGGCGTATGATCGTCACGTGGCACGTGGTCGGAAAAAGCTGAAAAACGGTCAAAATTCAATTATTTTTTTTGGTTTGACAAAAATGTATAAAAAATTTCCGGTTTTGTAGGTTTTTGACCCATCTGAGTCGATATAGGACACAATCAGTTTGTAAAACCTATGTAATTTTAAGTTACGTCAATGCAAAAAATAGTATGTGAAGATGTAATGTGAAATTGCGTATAAAGAATAACGTTTAATCAACATGATTGGGCAAGTGCATATGCGTAAGCTTAGGTCATGGTAATAGTAATCAGTCACAAAAAGCCAAAAACACTAATAATCTTTTTCATTTAATCTTCTAAATCTTTTAAAAAATGAAAACGTCAAGCAAAAAATATGTACACTATTTTCAATATTTTCTGCTCTCAATTTAGCTTATAAAATTAATTGAAACCAAAGTTTTTTTAATGTGAATATTTTTTTTACTAATTTTTGAACGCATGAATTATATAATATTAAACATTGAAGTTTGTGGAATAATTATAAAATATTTAACATTGAAGTTTGTGGAATAATTATTAATATTAAACTTTAAAGGTTGTGGAATAATATCAAATTTAATATCAAAATATCGTACAAAAATATGAATACACAGAACATATACTTTCAAATTAACCGTCAACAGTTTTTTAAGACCATATTAATTAACAGCATTTTATTATTGAAGATGTTAAGGCCAAATATGGTATTAATATTCATCTAAAGACTTTTTAATGAAATTTCGTAATTTTAATACGGCTTAGGAAATAAATAATTTATTAATAATATCGTATTTGATTTAAAAGGACTATATAAATGATCTTAGAGTTAAAAGTATTTAACAAATCTGAAATATAAAAACTACACGTATTTTAGGAAACTAAATAAAAGTTCACTTTGATAGAAACAGTTCATAAAAAGGATTTTATCTTAAAAATTGTTTTGAAGCACTAAAAAATTTTGCTTTGAAAACATATAATAAATTTGTTTAACATCCTTTAAGATTACAATATTAATATATAGTTTTTTTTGAGTCTTCGTGTAGCTCTAATTTTTTGTTGGTTTAGGCTTTGCGCAAAAAGTTGTAAGGGTCCGATGAAATAGTAAGAAGTTAAACACATCTTCATTTGTACTTTTTCTTGAGTGTTCTCGTGTACCAACCGAAAGTCTTTGTTTTTGGCCTCTTGGGCTTTTTGGTCAAACTTCCTATGGGTAACATATATGAATGAAACTCACTTTCCCCCCATGAAACAATACCTGTGAACAGATGTTTGGCATGTAACTCAACCCCTCTTCCCAAAGCCATGGCATCTTTTGAAAACATCTTATTGTAAACCAAGTCAAACCTTTTCTCTCCTACAAAGATAACTACAAGTATTTAAGTTATATATTTATAATCAAACACTTTGTAAGTAAAGTGGTCGAACAACCTGTCGGTTTTGTTACTTTGTTTCTAGATTAACAGCTGCCGTGGAGCAACGCGCGGCAGCGTTGTGCTTTTCGACGATTTTTGAACAGCTAGATTTTGACACTTCTGTTTGTAATTATGGTTTCCGTACGTTTCCGCAGCTGAAATTTAGATTTATCTTTTATATAAGATTTGGAAAACTAGTTAATTTAATGAGACTTTGGAGCACAGTGGAGCTAGAAAGTTGCACTCTTTCAAAAATTAAAAACATAGTATTTTTGAAACTAAAATCAAAACTAATTTAAAAATTATTTTGTATTTTTTAATCATCTAAAATAAAATAAAACCTTTTATAAAACTCAAAAACATGCAAAAAAATTGTGTAATAAAATTATAAATCGTGTATTTTGAATTCAATTGTATCTCCTCAAAACGGGCTATTTTTCATTTGTTGACTTTTCGTAACTATAAATACATCAAAAAATTATTTGTAATGAATTATATTTGGTAATCTTACTATTCAATTATCTATTAATTTAAATATCTATTCATTTTGCATTTTGCGAACACTTCGAAATTTGGCATTTTGGCCGCTCCCAGACCACTGTGCGTGGTTGAAAAAATCAGAAAATGTAAATTACCATGGCTTATTTTTAGGTAAAAAATAAATGGTTTTAATACCTACTTGATAATAACAAAGTATTCCGCTTTCATACAAATTTGTTTTTAAACTTCAGTCTTAGTTGATAAAAAAATAGTTCAGTAAGTCAAACAAAAGTATATTGAATTTTATTTGGGAGAGAAACAATGATTATATTTATATCTAATCTTAAAGATATGATATGCGCATTTGTCCAATAACAACGCCCCGGTTGAGATACCTGAGACTACCTTTTAAGGAGTATGTATGACAGGGTAGAATAACAATAAAATATTAATATGATAATATGTAGACAATTATTAAGATTTTAAGGACATGGAAATCTAATTTAAATTAAATTTATGTTAATTTAAAGTTTAATAGATATGAACAATAATAAAATTTTATTTGAGAGGCATTGTCAAACAGAAAAATTCTGGGCCGATTTTTCGGACGAATCCAAATTTAAAGTAAGAATGCAGTAATGCTCTAATTTAAAAGAAAACGTACTTCCAAAGACTAAATATTTCAGAGCAAAAATGGCCCAATTCATTATTTTAAGTTCCTGGAGTTTACCCGCACATGGCAGAGCTCTAGTGCGACTTTAGTTCAACCCGAATCAAAAAACAACATGGATCCACGTTTTTAATGAAAAGAAATTGAGAGCCAAACTCTATTTAGTGTTATAATAATAATAATTTAAAAAACCTACTTCGCGAATAGGAAAATTGTTCGTGAGTAGTTCTTTAATGCGATGATATCTGACTGTTTGTGAAGTTAATAACGGGGAACATCTCTTCTCATAAGCATCATTTTCCCTGTCCTGAAATTATGCGGCGCGGCGGTAGGAGCCCCCCCTCAACTTTTACGCCGAAGAGTTTATTGATACCTCGATTGGCACAGCAGATCAAATACGATTTTTTGATACAACGATTTCTATTACTGGATTTAGTTTTTCACCTATGAACTCCAACCAATCTATTAACATAAGGCGAGGATTTGTTGAGTCTACATTAAGTCTGTGTTGATTTAAAATCCTGAAAATAGCCCTCGTGTAGTTCTAGTGCGACGGCAATTTAACCAAACCAAATTCCTGAAGACGCATGCACAAATGTCGGCCTCGTCTCTTGGCCGTGTTCGAAATTACGACAACCGTCACCAACAACAGTTCAGTGTTGCTTTAGTGCGATGATAATCCCACCAAAACTTTCTCGCGCATTTCTGATGCTGCCATCTACATTAATTACTTAAAACTAATCTTTGATTCAGTTTCATACAATTTTTTAAGGAAGTATCTATGTAACTGGCAAATTAGGTGATTTTTTAAGAAAATGCATCTATAGTTTAAGCGACTTAATTGGTATGTCAACATCTTGAGTGGCATCAGTTCTAGCAGTATTTTTTTCATTTTTGGTGCAATGCTAGAATTACATTTGTTTCGGTTAATAAATAGCCGTTAATATACTTAAAAAATTAAAATAAAATTAAGGTTTATTTCAACTTTGAAATTTGAATATTTGCTGCATTTGCTTACATTTAAAATATTGGTCATGAGAAATGCAATCACAAAACTATGTAATATTATATCTATATTTCGTCATAAACAAATTATATTTACTATCAATGAATCGAATAGAATGAACGAAAGAAATTACTAAATTCATTAACATTTTAATAAATGTTTAACTTCATAAACACTACTTGACAATTATATAGTTTTAATATTTTTAAAGTTTAATAAATAGTAAGAACAAAAACAAGTTGCACGTAGAGATCTCTAAAATAGAACACATCAGACGAAAAGGCCGCGCAATGAGAGTGAAAGTGAACAATCAATGATATCGCGGAATGAAAACTATAAATTTACGTCATCTGAAAAAACCCAATGGGCATGTTTTACTTCGTGACTCGTAAGTGGCAACAATTCCAGAGGTATTATTTTCATCATTGGTCCTTCTACAATTACATACGTGTGTGTTGTCTGTTGTGTCTGTCTTACTTGACGAGGTTTATAAGCGGGTCTTTGTGACCAAGCAAACAAGCCTGAAAATATATGTATACCAACCAACCAACAATTACATTTGTTTTCAACAATACAATGTTTTTTTACTTAACTGAAACGAATGTAGTCCCTGTAGTTGTGTACAAACTTTTCTTTGTGAAATCACGTGAATCACGTTAAATGGGAATGTTTCAGCTGATGTCACGCTCTTGTTTTCACTTTTCTGTGTACTTCGATTTCATTGGTTGCTACGATTTTATTCTCAAAATGAACATACTTTTTATCTGCTTCTGAGTTCTTTACATTACAACATGTAACTTGTTTTTATCTAGTATCAGAATGCGGAAATAGATGAAAAGAAACTTTTCTTTCTAGCACGCTTTGTTTTTAAAATTATTGTGCAGCATTTTTAACGTGTTTCACGAACGGAGAAAAGCTTTAGTTCCACTGAAAGAAAAGTTTCTACAAAACATTCGTCTCAGTTAGGTAAGATAATATAGCATTGTGTTTAAAACAAAAGTAATTCCTGAAGGACCAAAAGTGAAAACAACACCACCGAAACTGTTGACACTCGCGACGTGAAACATGTCTACTGTGTTCGAGAGCTATCCACAAGAGCTCATTGTCCACAAGTTAAACAAAAATCTTACAAATAAAATAAATTTAAACTTTCGGAATTTTTGAATCAAAAACATTAATGCATTTAGAATATTATCAAAAACATATTTTTTTAATTCTTCAATGGTAATTAAAAAATAATAGTAAAAACTTCAACTTTGTGTTTGTTTCCGTTTCCCGCCATTACATCTCGATCCCATCGATATCTCGCTCTTGTATTATTCTTTTCTTTTGACTCGCAGACGATTACGTAATTCTTTCGTTTTATTTTCTCGATAAAAATCGTTTTTAATTAATCAAGTCACAACAAGTTTTATAATGGTTTTATAGTTAGCTTCAAAGAACGACCGTCTAATACGTAAGTTCATTATAATTATACGCTTTGTGTGTTATTGTTTTCATATTTTTAATTGGTACGTCAAAATCATCCGCTACTATTGTGTAGCATATAAAACAAACTGAAGTTTGTTATTAATAATTTCAAATTTACTTCGATCTGTATTTTATCTTGTATTTAAATCTCTTATCTCTTTATAATCATTTAATTAAATCGAAACACGGCTGAGCGCTCTAACTCGTAAGTAAGAAAGTTTGTTAATTTGTTTTTGATCCTAAACATTTAAGTCATCTCCAATGAAAAATGAAATATCACTTTGGACCATTGGTTGGCAACCTTTTTTTATTTAATGAGAAATGTAAAATGTCAATTTTTGAGACTGTTGTTTTGAGATTTTTGTGTATTACATTTTTGGGGAACTTTTGAAATTTCAATCTGTGAAAGTATTTTTTTTGTTTTATATTGTTTGCAAATAATGTTAGTTTGGGTCAGTCTCTGGCCCGGCGGCTTTTCGAGCTTTATGACATTTCGAAAATCACGTTTTGGGAACGTTGTCTTAGCTGGCGAGCGATTTTTTTTGTTCAAACCTTGAAACATAACGTAATATATAAATTTACCAAACCATTTAAATGTATTAAAATAACTACCGAATATGTACAATTATCTATAGTTAACATTTGTTTGAAACTAATTTTAGATTTTTAAGATTTGGTAACTTAAAAATCATTTGTTCAGGTTTCGGCTTGTCACTTGACTGTGGTTCTAAATTACTACTTGCGTCACCAAAAGCCTTTGTTTGCCTCTAGTGCGATGATAATTCAAACTAACCTAACCAAAATAATTTGCCGATTAAATATTTTTTTTTCGAAATTGAAGCGAACACTAATTAAGCCAATTGAAGCACTAATTAAGTAGTGTAGCTGTCTCAGTAACCCACAGTCTACCAAAAGGATCCTCAAGGTGGAGATGAGTTACCTCGGCTTATATACTACAATTTTCGATGTTATTCATTCAGAATACTGGTAGGAACTCAGAGGTAGATCTGCGACCTCTAGCGAGTGAATGATTGATTGAGGTTGTGTGAGTGAGGTAACCGCCACAGTAGTATGATGTTTACATTGTGGTATGACATTTGAAGGGGGCTCTCGCTCTGTGAGCTTAGAACTGCGACCAGAGGTCTAAATTGTGGTACTCTAAATTGTGGTATAAAACAGAAGATTATTACATAGACATAAATTCTAATACAATAATCTATAATTTTTTAAAAAAAATATCAATGTAACAACAATTCTGTATAATTTGGTGATTAAAACTTAGATAAAGGTTTATTTTGTCAAAAATATGACTACTTTTTCGGTAAACTAAACACAAGGAGAAACATTTCTGAAAATAATTTTTTAGTGGGTAGAGATTTACTGTACGGTCCCCCTTGGTGAACTTTCCAAAGTTGCTCCAAAAGTCCGTATTTTGGCGACTTTTTAAAAAAAAACATGATTCAAAGAAAAGATCGTATAGGAATATTTCTTATGAAAACTCAATCAACGGTCCGATATGGTTGCCGGAAAACGTCATCGGTACGTAGTCATAGAATTCGAATCTACAGTTGAAGTCAGACAGGTTGCCAGAGAAATTATTTATCGCCAAATCCGAAAAAATCACGCCAAGGGGACCATACAGTAAATCTGATCCTTTTTAGTGTTATGATTTGAAGAATTTTTATTTATTGTTCCCTTACTTTATATTTATTTTAAATTTAGATGAGTGTTAAAAAGGGTCAAAGCCAGAAAATTCAAGTAAAGGACTGCATGCAAAAAAAATTTGACCAATTAAAAATTATTTTACTTTGGGAAAATTTTTTGGCATTCATTTGGCAAAAATTTAAAAATAAATTTAATCACAGTTATTGTAACTAGTATTTTAAATGTCGCTTTTAACTTTTTAAAGTGGTTTTTAAAAATCTCGCCGAAAATACAGCTCTTATGAAATTGTGATACCCTGGTGATAACTACTGTAATCTTAGAAGTTTGTGGATAAATTACGTAAAGCTAGCATTTTTTCCCATAAATTTTTTTCGCAAAAATGCTCCCAGATAATGTGCAATTGCTCCTAGTTTTTTAAGTTAGTAGCACAGATGGCTCCCAATTTTTTTTCATCCAATTTCTTACACTGGTGCAGTGCACTGTTTTAGATGGTTGTCATCCATTCTAGTATGGCCGCAGAGTGGACAGGCTGCATCAGCGGCCTGTCCAAGCCAGTGGTGGTAAAATGCAAGGAAGTCATGTCCGGTGGTGAGGCGAAAGCTGACAACAGCCTCAGCTCTCTCTAGGTATCTCGGGATAGGACTGACAGTGGCGAAGGTTTCCCAATGGCATGCATCCCCAGACTCATCTGTTTGGGCTGTAAGAGAAGACTTGTTGACAAAGGTGTTGATCATATGCTTAGCCTTGCTAAACGTCAATTTTTATTGGAATCGTAATTTTCATTACCAACGAACATTGGTTCTAATTTTGTGTTTGTTGTTAAATATCTAATTTTGCAATTCCTGAATTTCCTACATGGAAATAAAAAGAATTTTGCTCGCAAAATAAATGCAACCAAATACTAATTATTTTGGCATTTGTTATACATTTGCCTGTCATACTATCAAATACATGAGTGCTCGCTTAAAATAAAATGTTTTGTTTCAGATTGCTTTTAACTTGACAAAAATTCAACATGAATGCTTCAACTTCATTTAGTGACATAAGAAATGGCTCTGAAAATGATGACCCAAATGTTGCCCCAAGTAGTCTCATTACTGAAAAGATGTTGGATGAAGAGAGTGCGCTGGAGAAAAAGTTCGCTTCAGACGAGCAATCGATGAGAAAGAAAGTTTTAGAACAAGAGAGACAGCTACAAGAGGAAAACTGCTACAAGCGCCTTAAGCACTTGCTTAGCAAAAGCAGCCTCTATGTCAAATTCATGGGCGATAAGTTAGCGAAACACGAGGCAATGATGAAGAAGAAAAATGAACAGAAGGTTAAACAGGGTTCTTCAGAAAAAGTTAAGGAAAGGAAACGCAAGGCTGTTGAATCGCCTGTCAAGAAGAGGCAAAAGACCAACGTGAACATTTTGGAAGTGTTCAAGAAAGAAAACATGCAAGACATTGAGGAGGAAGAAAAAGAAAGTCCTACTTCATATGTGAACTCTTCAGCAGATATTGAAGACTTGGAAAAGCAGCCTAAATTGTTGACTGGGGGTGTCATGCGACAATATCAGTTAGACGGGTATGAGTGGATGAAGTCTCTCTACGAAAATGGCGTCAATGGAATTTTGGCCGATGAAATGGGGCTTGGTAAAACTATTCAGTGTATTGCTTTCATAGCACACTTGATTGAAATGGGTGTCAGTGGGCCTTTCTTGGTGTGTGGGCCTTTATCTACAGTGCCCAATTGGTATGCAGAATTTAAGAGATTTACACCAGATATTCCAGTGGTGTTGTATCACGGAGACATACAAGAGAGAGAGGAGCTAAGGAAGAAAATTAGTAAAATGACAAAAGTTGGAAATGGTCGTTGTTATCCAGTATTTATTACTTCTTATGCCATTGCCCTCAATGATAGAGGTAAATTCAGAAAAGTATTGTGGAAGATGCTGGTAATCGACGAAGCTCATAGAATTAAAAATTTCCAATGCAAGCTCATAGAAGCACTGAAGGAGTACACTGGTGAGCATAGGCTTCTGTTGACTGGCACACCGCTGCAGAACAATTTATCCGAACTTTGGTCTCTCCTAAACTTCATTCTTCCAGAGATCTTTGATGATTTAAAAGTTTTTCAGTCTTGGTTTGACATCTCCCGTCTCACCCAGAAAGGAGTGAAAGACGAAATACTCGCAAGGGAACAGGAGAAGCAAATTGTCTCCACTATCCATCAGATACTTGCACCTTTTCTGCTTCGGAGGACCAAGTTGGATGTGAAGCTAAATATTCCAACCAAGAAAGAGGTTCTTGTAGAGTGTCCTTTGTCACCATTACAACAGCAGTATTACACCGCTGTTTTAAAAAATTCCATTGCAAAACTCATTGTGCCACCTGTAGAAAATAAAGAAGCTTTGAATCTAGATGGAAAACGTCCCAAAAGGTCATTGAAACAAACTAAACATTTTGGTGTTCATGAAGAAGAAGTACTGGACCTCAGCAATTTACCCAAATATGTTCCACAGTCAGCCGATAATAACTTCAATTCTGCCGAGATCCACCTTAAATTAAGAAATCCATTGATGTGCCTGAGGAAAATCTGCTGCCACCCTTACTTGATATCCTACCCTCTCGATTCCTATGGGGAGTACTTAGTAGACGAGAACATTGTGCGGAACAGCGGCAAACTCAGAGTTCTTGACGTCCTCCTCACAGAGTTGAAAAAACGAGGCCATAAAGTTCTGCTCTTCACCCAGTTTGTGTCCATGATAGAGATACTACAGGACTTCTGCCATTACCGTGGGCACAACTATACCTGCCTCATGGGAGATCACAATCTTAGTCATCGCCAAGAGGAGATAAAGAAGTTCAATGAGGACCCGGACACATTTCTATTCCTCATCAGTACTAGAGCTGGTGGACTGGGCATCAACCTGGTAGCTGCTGATACTGTTATTGTGTACGACTCTGATTGGAATCCGCAAGCAGATCTACAGGCGCAGGATAGGTGCCACAGGATCGGGCAGACTAAGCCTGTGGTTGTCTACCGTTTACTGGTTTGTAGAATTTCATTCAATTTTTACTTTGTATTATATTGCAGTATTCTTGCTTCACTTAACTCTGTAGAAACTATTTTAAGTCATTTTCAAGAAATAAATTTTAGGGGCTTTCAAAGTTTTAGATCAAAGAACTACATAATAGGGTTTTGTCAGTCTGTCTAACTGACCAAAAAATCTGCTGCAGTGTACTCCTTTGTCACTGGTCTTGTGTGGGGTTTTGAACCACTAAGTTTAGTGAGTATTTTTAAGTTTTAGCTATCTTAATGTCCTAATTTTTTTTACAAGGTTTTTTTAGCAAGGCTAACAATGCACTTGCAACTTAATACAAATAACGTTTTGTCGAGTTTCATTGTTTTAAATGAAAGCTTTTTAAGAACTGATCCTAGAAGCGTTTTTAAAAATATTGATATTCAGTTAAAATTCTTAAAAAATTGTCATCTTTAACTGTTTAACATGTACACATTAATTTATATTATTAGTAACTCTAGTCAAAAATCCACACAATAGCACTCATTTCTATAAAATAAAACCATAATTAATAGTCCTTACATTTAAAAAAATCGGTACCTTTTTAATGTTCTTAAATTTCATGAAGCAAAATCTGTATTTACGCCATATGTACTAAATCCCCAGTTTTATCCCTTCATCACAACACACAAATGAAGCTTGTATTTGCCTTTCCAACAATATCCTAAACCCATCTCTTTCAGATTCGCAACACGGTGGATGAGAAAGTCTACAACTTTGCCATTGCCAAAAGAAAGCTCGAAAAAGTGATCATACAGAAGGGACGCTTTGCCTCGAAGGATCTGGCTGCCCATCAACCTCAAATCACCCGAGAGGAATTATTGGAGCTGTTAGAAATGAGCGAGGTGAATGGATTGGTCAAAACGGATGAAGAAACTGTACTGTCCAAGCAGGAACTGGAGAAGATTTTAGATAGAAGTGACATGGAACATACTAGTTAATGTACACTCCTTTTATT
The DNA here is from genome assembly GCA_019343175.1 of Oedothorax gibbosus. NCBI lineage: Eukaryota > Metazoa > Arthropoda > Arachnida > Araneae > Linyphiidae > Oedothorax > Oedothorax gibbosus. Next base: position 29,008,375 of record CM033279.1, read on the forward strand.
TTTAAATTCGCTGGGATATAATTTTAAAATTTTATCATTCACTGAGAATAGTTTTGGATTGTTCTAAGAACTTACAAGTTATTTACTTCATTTTTCAAGTTAGTTTTCAAGTTATTTACTTCACTTATTCACTGAAATATAATTTCATCATTAACTAAGAATTTTTTTTAATCTCTTTGTAACATTCTAGGTAAAATTTTGTTAACATTTCTTGTAAGTTATATTGAAAAAAGTATTATTTATGACGGTTTGATATATACTGGTGTGCAGGTTTGCATAGCAACAGGAAAATTCTGATATTTTTTAAGGCATATAAAATTTATTCTTGGAAAACAAACAATTGTCATTTTTATTATATTAGTTGTAATTTAAAATTTTAAAGCAGGAAGTCAAAGAACTGATTTGCTTTTGGGCTCTTTACACCTTTTTATAGACTTAATGCTGAAATTGGTAAGGAAGGGCAGTTATTTTTGTGGTAAGAGAACAAATATTTTAAACTTAGTTTGAATGATAACTGTGTGAGGTCCAGATTAAGTTAATTTCTTTTGTGTTTTTTTATTTACTATTATGTCAAAAAGTTTTCATTTGCTTTAAAAACCCTAAAAGGGTCCTAAATGTGAAAATTGTTTTACATTTAAAGTGAATTTCAATTTCCATCAGTAGGTATCTAAATTTTACTTAGCATTCAATGATTACAGTTAGTTTCATAAAACTATCATCTTTGAATTATATTATATAATATTGCATAAAAATGAGTTAGTGATCAGTTAGCTACATTCCAAAGATTTGACGGTACAAAACATACATTTGACTGCATACATTTTGAAACTGTAGAAAAATGTGTGAAGAAATTTACTGCATACAATAAAATTGTACATAATATGATAAATTTAGTTTTCTTTTTTGCCTTATAACATATTTCAGCTTTGAAAATCTATTTTTAATTTTAGTTAATACTTGATAATATCAACACTTAGCCGCTTTTAAACTTTAAGAAACAATGCATATTTGGAGGGAAAAAGTAAAGCATATAATAGAATTGTCCACTTTGGCTGATAAAGGCGTGACGGGGGCTTTCGATGAGTTTTAGTTGCATACGTTTTTTTTATTTCTATTTACTGTTAACTTCTGTTTTAAAAATTAATCTTGTTACTATATAGAACCATAGTTTTTTTTATTTGTTTGATTTAAATATTTAATTTGCGGGGCTTATAATGTGATATTTAGAAAGGTAAACAGACAAGGAAGAACATTCGTACTGACTGAAACAATTCTGTCTGAAAGCCCCCGTCACGCCTTTATCAGCCAAAGTGGACAATTCTATTATATGCTTTACTTTTCCCTCCCAGGAAAAGCTCGTATTTCGGGAATGCAAAATGTTTCCTTCTCTCTCTCTCTCTCTCTCTCTCTCTCTCTTAGGAGTGAAATTTCAAAATTGGCATCAGACAGCCTTCGTAAAGTAACGGAAAAGTAACGACATTTTTCATTACTTCGTTACCGCTAAAAGTAATTAAGTTACAGTTACTTTCTGAAAAATGTAACGGCGTTACCCCCAAAAAGTAACTATTACAAGTAACGCGTTACTCCAATCCCTGCTTTTGACCTATAAACGGCCCATGCAGTCAAAATGTCCAATGAATAATACCTCATGTAGAGAGAGTGCATGTTAAATATGCTTCAAAGTCCCAAGACTGTGTACGTTGTTGCACTTAACGGTTGCGTTGGGTGCCTACTCATTTCTCAGCTCATCACTTGACTGTGGTTCTAATTTACGACGTCCTTGCAAATAGACCTTGTGTAGCTCTAGTGTGACGATAATTGAAACTAACTTAACTTTGTCAAGCCTAAAGCTGTGAAAAGTTCTAAATGGGGAAACCTTAATGAAGTTTTGTACGCTTCAAGTTCCGTTACTTTTTTTGTAGCAGTATATTGGTGTCCTATTTTATAGGGTTAAACTTTGTGAATGAGGTTTAAGTTTTTATTGTTTAGTATGTCAGGGTTCTGAAATTTTTTAAACATTTATTGTAAAATAAAAAGTCTATTCTTGCACTTATATAAAAAAAATCATAGCATTTTAGAATTTTTTATTTTATTTAATACTGTCATGTATGCAAATACATTTCAAGTATAAAAATAGTAGTACTGAATTTGAACAGCGCAACTATTAATTAACCTAATTACAAATGTATTAGGTAAAACCTGATTTCTGGCATTTGGAACAGCCTAGTATTCAAAAGAATTTGGATGGTCAAGTTTTTAGGACCTGTTTCTCTTTTAACCATATATAAATTTTATTAACTCCAACCTGTTGAGTTTCATTCTTAAGAACATTAGAAAAATTCACAAAATACTATTCAATTTGAATTCAATACACGCAAATGTAGGATGAGTGTTAGTTTCAAAGCTGTCTGTGAGTATGTACTTTTACAATTGCATTACAAATTTAGAAATATCACTGTCCTTAAGCATTAACATGTTAAATCCATTTTAGCCAAATATGAGGAAACTTAAATAAAACTTAGTTTCATAAAACAATTTACTTAAAAATTGATTTAACAACTTAATATTTTGGACCAACACTAAGCACTTCATTTATAGTCTTGTTTTCCCATATCACTCGTCTTCTTAGTCAGTGTGCGTTTCCCCAAATATCTTTAAATGACTGAATACTGGCAGTGTATTTTTAGTGTATAAAATTCTTTTTTTACACACTTCAATAACACAAACACAATATCCCTATACATTATCTTCCTCGAGTTTAAAATTTATTTTCGTCGTAGTTGAAAGTTATTTTCAGCTCACTTGGAGTAAAATATCCAAGTTCCTAATCTTTTTCTCCGTGACTCTTTGTCACTTGTCAGGGATAGTTAAAGATCTATTTTGATAAAATTATTTTTTTGTTAATTTGGCCATAGTGATGGTTAGGTCTCCAAGGTTGGACCTGAGCTGTTTCTCAACACTAAAATCACATAGGTCAACATCAGGATACCTGACCTTAAACAGATTATCATATCCCAATATAGTTATTTTTGTGCTGACATGCTTCACATAAGCATCGTTCAGAACATTTCTGAAATTAAAAAAAATAAACAAAAGGGTTTATCCCATAGAAAGCGCAGCGTTTACAAGTCTAGAGTTATCCATACACCGTTAGAGGGTGCATCCAATAAAGACGCAACGTCTATAATTGTTTACATTTCTGAAGTAGGTGATCACTTTAGCCCAACAAAGTTTGCGCACATATATACATAATAAATGACCCTTTTTCAAGTCTAGAAGTAGGATCGTTAGTCCAATAGGACCACGGGCACGTGTATTATCCGTGAATTGGTCCTCACCACATTGAGACACTGCAAACTGATTTAGGAGTAGTCGATCGTTTGACGATCTAAGTCGAATCAAAATGGACGATTCGAACGAGGTGGAGCATGGTTTGTGGGATAGAAGACAATGTTTGACGTGGCAATGACATCATCGTAGGCGTGTTCTACTTTAGACCAATTAGTTGCCTGGTCGTTTGTTTGTGTGGTTTAAGACAACGTTTGGCGTAGCCGTTATTTCAAGGCATTCTGTCAGTTTAAAAGTTCTTGGACGGTACTTCAAGCCGGAAGTTCTTTCTGAGTCACTTTATTTGCTGCAGGCCGCATGAAGTGGTTCCAAGGTCCACAGAAGACCACAGAATATAGAGACTCCTCCGAGAAGGTGGAAGAGGTGGTCGTAGCTGCCCATGGTGTCTCGGAAATATCCTGTAGGAAAATATTGACTTATTTAAGACTATTTATATTGTTATCGTACTTTTCAAATTAAAAACAAACTTTTCTGAATTACTGAGTTGCTGTATATTCTACTAAGGTTGCACTAATTTTATTTTTGTGGACGGTGCAAATTGATTGGTTTAGTAGGCCTCGGTCTACTTAGCCCTAGTATTGAAAAAAGACAGTATTGCTCACAAAGGGACCTAAGCAAAAGGCAAAGAATAACTATGATATAATGGCCAATCAACGAAAATGCCCAAATGTGGTAAACATTACACTTCATATTTCATACAACTTGATAGGTATAGCAACCTACGTTAAATTTTCAAGCTTGCCAAAAGTCGCCGATGAACAGACCGACCATTATATCAATTCATAGCTGTACCAAATGCAAATGGGGGTTAAGGAGACACAAATCATTTTTACATTTTAATACTATAATACATTGAAAAGTTCTTTTTTTTACCTGTCAATAGAGGTGTGACCAGGGAAACCACGCCAATCGAGAAATTCATGAGACCAATAGCCATGGGTAGTTTTCTTATTCCTAAATACTCCTCCAGAAGTGCGTAAAACAGGATGAGGTTGACCCCGACCACCAGTCCCGCACTGACAGACACAGCAGTCACAGCCATATATGTGGTCGCGAAAGACGTCGCCACTAGCAGTGCCCCAAAGATAACCATGTTGCCCATCATCAAATGCTTTCTCTTCACTATCCCTGAATCCGTGATCCATCCAGATCCCAATCTTCCAACAAGATCTGCAATGGAGAAAGTAGACACCAAAAAGACGCAGTCTGTCCGGTCGATGCCGAGATCCAGAGAATAATCCACGATCACGATGAGATAGGTCATGTACGACAAGAAGAATATCGAATAGTTGCTGGCGATGATAAGGAACATTGGGTTCTTAGCGATTTCCATGGCAGCCATCAAAGGCTCCATGAATCCCTTAGGATCATTGGGTTCCGTTGTGGGTTGATATACAACGGAAGATGGTTTGAGGATAGTTCGAGTTTGTTGGGAGTCTTCCACTGGAACATAGATCGTTTGTATGTTAATCTGTGGATCATACTCGGTTTTGTTGTCGACGAACTGCAGGTGACCATAGTGGACGGATTGTAATTCGTTGTCTTCAGATTGGATATCGATATTTTGGTCTTGGTCACTAGAGTTTGTGGTTGGATGCCTAATATCTGCCACTGATGGAGTTCCGTTGCTCTGGACTATTTCGATGTTTTGGGAATTCTCTATGAGACAGTCGTCTTCGTTGTTTATACCTGCGCAGTGTTGATCGTTGCATGAAAACCTCACCGTCTTGTTGGATTTCGATGGACGGATTTCTTCGCCGTTCAGTAAATTTGTGATTTCTTCGACTTCTGGTGCATTCTTGGATTTTGTTGTTATGAAATTGAGATTTTGGTCACCTATTTCAAACAGAAAAGTAATTTATAAATGAAAATATGGTTAAAAAAATATATATTTCATCCTTTCTAAACAAATGCGTAATGGAGATTGGTGCAACTTTGAAACATGGATAAAACCCTATAAATAAATCCCTACTTTTTTTAAAAAACTTAAGTTAAGGTAATGTTGCTACGGATTGAAAAAGCCTTACAAATATAAATAACTTTATTTGGTGAGCAGTTCTTACACAGAAAGTTGTGGCCACACAAATATTTTAAGAAATGGGTGGACCGAAATGGCGTCAAACATCAGTTCCGCGCACGAAGTTTTAAATAATGAAATCAATGTATTTGTGTGCGATAGCGAATTTTTCTACAGTTGTGATCAGGATTCAAAACTAAAGGTCACTAGTTGCAAAATGTGATCGAATCCTATAATAATGCGACAGTAAAAAAAATGATTCACAGTTTTTGCGACTAGTTTTTCAAAATCGTCAATACCTATTTACTTTTATCGTGGTTTCAAAGATCTCATAGAAAATAATCTTCTTGGAATCGCAAATCCTCACGTATCTTAAATTTGTCAAACGCTCTACTGTGATCCTAAAAACGCAAACATTCGGCAGTTTTAAAATTGCACACAACTATGGCGATCTATAAATTGTGAAACTCCAACGGTAAAAAAATATGGAAACTCGAGCAGAATTTTCGCTATCCTAAATTTTAATTCATAAAATCGCAAAACCTAGTGATTCTATAATCACGAAATTCAGGCAATCTTGGAATCGTTCTGTTAGGCACTGTAGACTTCAGAATTTGTGGATAAATTTACAAAAAATTTTTTATCAAAAATGCTCCTAGATAATGTGCATTAACCCCTAGTTTATTTTAGCTAGTATCACAATTTTTTTAAAGCAAAAATTTTTGTATCCAATTTCTAACACTGGTTGTGATTTCATATCTTAGCCATACTTTGAGCTATCGCTGAATTCTGTGTACGTTACTTGCTTTTTAAGAGGTTTGTATCCTATTGGACATAAATAAAAGCGACATAAAAATCCAAACCGTCCCTTACTTTTTCTATTATCCCCCGTCGTCTCCTTCTTATCAAGCCACGCCGCGGGCCTCATAAGTGCAGCCCCTAGCACGCCCTGCAGGGTTATGCCGGCCATGAGCAGGAACGAGCCGGCCAGCCCGTACTCCTCTACGGCAAGCTCAACAACGGGCGGCAGGGCAAAAGAGCCAGCCGTGGCCCCAGCACAGGCCAGCCCTGCTCCAGAACTCTTGTACTTGACAAACCATTGGTTGATGATTACGGGGACTAGGGTAACGGCCATGCCCACGCCGAGACCTATGGAAGAGGAGATAAGTTATGCATTAGAACATATTCATTAGCACATAAAAGATATATTGAGTGTCCATAGTTAAGCCGATGGTATTTAGGGCTTTCTGTAGAGTAAACTTATTTGAAGAATTGCTTTTCGCTTGGTTGAAAGGCTATTGACGACGTGGAAAAGAGAATACCCCCTTAAAATGAAATTATTATTACATTTTCAAATGGAGGATTTTCAAAATAAATTGAAATAGTTTAGAATAGGGGATATCAAATAAAAAAATATTTTCAATCAAAATAAATTTCGCCTAGTGGATAAATTAAAACATGTAAATAAATAGTCATTCAAAAATAAGAAATAAATATTTAATTACAATATTTTAACAGTGTTTATACGATAGATGGCAGCAGCAACAAATGACGGGTGATCATCGTCAATAGATAGCAGCACCACAAATTTTCAAAAAATATTGGAATAAATGAAAACGAACTGTATTTATGTTTTTTAACAAAGTCCAACTGACTTAATAAAAAGAGAAGTCGCATGTCTGAAAACATTTTACCAGTAATTATAAATATTGCAATGCATTTTAACAGTATTCATACGCTAGATGGCAGCAGCACCAAATAACTGTTGTAAAAGTGTTATTTTTGTCAATAGATGGCGGCACCACAATTTCTCCAAAAGTATTGTAATTAACATTATGTATTATATAATGTACTCTAACCATTTTTATGAGCTTGATGGCAGCTGCAACAAATACAAGTTTTAAAAAGTCAAATTAAAATAATAGATAACAGTACTACACATTTCCAAAATGTATAAAAATAAACAAATATGAACAGTAATAAAACTATTTTATTTTGTAAAAAAAGTCGTATGTTTAAAAATGTTTCATTATAGATAATTATTGAATAATTAGAAATACCTTGCAATCCACCCAGTAGGAATGTGACCAGGTATATGTCGTGCGATGTGAGCCAGCACGCCATATTGGTGATCGTGACCAGCAGTACCCCGCAAAATGCTATGGTTCGGATGCTCCATCTGTAACTCAGAGCACCAGCCAATGGACCTGCGCACATTTTAAATTATGATTAGTTAGTAGTAGTAGTATTAAAAACAGTTTTGTTAACGTAAAAATACACTAGAATACAACTTATCCGAAACCCAATGATCATCCTGCTCCTTCCGTACACTAAATAAGTACAAGTGTTGTAGAGGGGATTCCAGACAGCCATAATGATATACGGACCAATATTCGATAATCGCTTTTTCAGAATCAGTACTATCTGATTTTTTTTCAAAATTTTAATGTTTAAAAAATTAACTTTTATACTTCTTTACTTTGATATTTTCCGTAGAAAAAAACCCAGCTTACTTTAAACGGCTATTTTAAAAGAACATGAGTCTTCTATGATTTTAAATATGTACTTTAGTATTACAATTTATCCGAAGCAATTATTATTTTAATTTCATTACAATATCACATCGTTAACAGAATGGACTATGTAAAATTTTTAGTATATGACCCATATTTCTACGTAAACCTCAAAATTAGGCATAATGGTGTTAAATATTCATACTTATTTTTCATTGTCGATCAGAGTGTTAAATGTTTTAAGGTTTTTATAATATCACATTTATTGCTATATTATATTACGTTGAATTTTAATTTTGATTTTTATAAAAGTTAACATATTTGGGTTCCTCTAGTATAGCAACTCCATTCAAAATATCCAGTTGACGAACCGAAACAGACGGAACATCCAAAAATAAGGTCACGCTATGTCCACTTTAAATTATTATTTTTTTCCCAACAAGTGCAATCAAGCAAGCCACTATTTTATTTTGCGTCACATTTCAAGTGGACAAAGAAGAATGGTCAGCTCAATTATGTCACATGGTGGTCTTGTCAATGAAGGGTGTTGTGTTGCAATCTTTGTTCTTAATATGGTATATTTGCCTGTGAATTTTAGCGTGGGACGAAGGGATTAAAGACGCTCTTTCGAACTTTTGGATTTGGTAGATATTATTTAAAAAAAGTGGAACAGCTATGATATACTGGCGCTTTGCGTTACGTTGCCAAGAAATGAAAATGCCCAAAAATGCGGTAAACAATCTACTTCATATTTCATACAACTAGATAAGTATAGCAACCGTACGTTGAATTTTTAAGCTCGCCAAAAGTCGCCAATGGTTAGACCAGCCATTCTGTGATAGCTGTACAAAAAAATCCTTGAAAAATGACATTTTATTTGTAAGAAATAAACTTGACGTTTTTAAGATATCTGTTCAGAAATCGATTATTTGTATTTGTAAAGGTATTTTTATTGTCCTCATAAATATTTCAAAAAATTCCATAGTGATTCCTAAATGAAGAATTATATAGATGCATATTTTTTAAAAATTAAAATACAGTACTTTTTTAAAACGAATTTTAAAATAATGTAGATTTTAGTGGGGGAGATGCTACGGAGCAATGTTATTATATTTGGCTAAGATCAATAGAGTTATAGAGCAATGAAATAGAATAGGCCAAAAATTAGAAAATTGTTCAGTCCTTGAAGATCTATATGAAACATTTTCTCGTGATAGGACGTTTACTACGCTATCGGTGGTTTTTGTTTTTTATTATATTAATACAAACAAAATTACATTTACCTTCGAATTCTATGTTAAATAAAGTACTGTTTAGCAACTAGTATACAATTTACAGTTGAAGAATGACATATAACAATTGAAGATCACATATAACTAAAATATAGGGACCGGTCCCTTCATCGGCGATTTTGTTTAATTGAATTTCCATTATCAAAAGTCGTCAATGAGAAGGCCGGCCCTAATATTTTACTTATATACTTTAGAGAATGTGAGTTCTGTAACACTACATTTTCTCTTTATCTTCAGTTCATTTCAAATTGTAATTTTAACTGTCATTACCTGTACTTAACTTTACTCTTCAAATTATACAAAAAAAGGCTGACAGTTAATTGACCTCGACGGTACATTAAAGAATGAACTGCCTAATTTGAACTCTTGATTCATTCGAGGTTGTATATAAATGAATTAATTAAAAAAACTTAATTGAAAATTCTAAAATAAAAGCCAGTTTTCCTTCAAAGCCCATCATTTGAAATTCCAAAATGAAAAGCATTCATTTTCCGCTAACAACAATCATTTAGAATTCTTACGTATCTCTATACCGGCTGTCGCATATAAATCCTTGTATTGCATGATTAGAAGTGACAATCTATATCAAGATTATGATATTGTAATCTGTTTTCAGAATCGAATTCTGACATTAAAGTTTATCAATCGTGTTAAATGAGAAGATTAACCGGAAACTCATTCAAACTTTTAAGTTCTTTTCGTAGTATTTTGGATTATACGCTATTTTTTGGTTAATACTATGGAGGTTACAAAGACATGGTGATTCTTGGCTAGAAAATAAATGAAGCAGTTTGAAAGTAGCCAAGTTGATATGATACACCCAAATAAATACATGATCGCGCTGTTATGACGCCACTGGAGTGTATCGTGACCACTATTGAATTTAAATAAACCGCTCACTCAGTGAGCACTGAACACTATAAGGGCATGGAGATTCACACGGATAAGACAAGATATGTTCAAGGTTAACACTTCCTAAAGGTCCAACTCACGCCCAATCACATCTTGGAGCCCAGCTGTCGCGGCAAATTTATTAAAAATGGGAATGGAATGGTTCCACTCATTCAATGGTTCCACTCAGCGACCCATTGCGGGAAATCCTGTACAGCTCTGATGCACCCCTGACATCAGCAGTGGCAATGGTCAAGACTTTCGTCGGAATTTAGTGACTCTATTCCGTATCTTCACATTCTACTGTATTCATTATTCATGATTACGAGAACAACAACTACAACTCAGTAAGAGTTAAATAAAAAAACGCAAAACTGTAATAATTTATAATCGGTTTTTTAAACTCTAAAAAAAAAACTATTTACGTAGCTGAACGATGAACCACGCTTTTTAAACAAATAAAAGAATTTGATATTTCCCTTCCCTGATAAGAAAAAACAGTTTTTTATTTCATCTGGTTTAAACTAACGACAAAAAAAAGAAAAAACCCTTTACGTGGACAATACGAAGTAATTGCGCCAAATAGTTCGCCAAGTGTTTGTTTGGGCGGATCACAGAAGTGATCATGCTTCATCGGGCCAATAGCTTTAACTTTGGTTTTTTTTGCTGTCTGTATCTTTATCATATTCTTGCCTCAATATTTAACACAGTTGTTAAGACAACGCCTAGGTAATAAATAAAGGCGTTTTAATTGGGAAATCCCTTGCGAAAATTTGACATTCAAACCGGTGTTTGTTTATTTACATCCATATATTTCGAGGATTTGAAATTCAATTTGCATAAACAGCGGTTGTATAGTTGATTGTATTTCAATTAGCCTTAAGTCATGTTCTTAAGGTTAGGGTATTTGTTATTTACTATCTAAGTAAGGAACACAAGTACATTATGGAAAATAAGAACAATTTGTCCCTTTTTATTCTTTATTTGTCCCTTTTTATTAAAGTTAATGCATCGTTAAATGCGAAAAATTCAAAATCTGGTGGTCTTGTGTTGATAAACGAAATAATCTGAACAAGAAATACTTGACGAGACTTTTAATGACAAACACGAACAAACAGCAACATATAATTCCGAACAAATTACGTTGAACAAAACTATTGAATGTCTTAAGTAACTTAAAGATGAACAGCACTTTCGTTATTACAAGATTCTAAATTCTATTTACAAAACAAAATTCAAACATTAACTCTAGGAACAGTCGTTGCCACAGGCCTTGACTAAATTTTACTGTTTCTGGACATCTAGCAAAGCCTAGAAGCCTTAGTTTAGTGCAGAGACTAGGTAAGTGACAGAGTGCTTGATTGGTTCGTAGTAAAAAATTTATTTAAAACATTTTTTCAATAAAGTTTTATTTAATTTTCTTTGATTTAAAAAAAGTCAAACTAGTTTATTTGGTTTTTTTTGACTCAAAAATACATCCCGATGTTGATCGAACCCTTTCTAGATCACGAAATAAATAAAAGAATGTTGTTAAATTTTGAGTTAGACGAAGTGTTTAATGCATAGTGACTGCTTTGCTGTCTCCTTGCACATTTGCTTTTGGAATTCAATGCACAAAATTAATTTAATATAGATGATACTTTTATGTAGCATATACATAAGCTTAAAATATTTTGCAACATATTTTTATTCTGTTAAACCTATAAGGAATATTTAAACGGCATTCAATGCTATCACGTTTTATTTAATATCGAAAATTTGTATTTACATTTCGCCGAAGAAAATAGACCAATGTATTACTTTTCAAATTCTGCTAACAAAATATTTAAATTAAATATATTTTTTTATAAAGCAGAAAAGCAAATAGCGGATATTATGAAATTCAAAGAAATGTTATTCAATCGACAGAACATACATATATGCAACTGACTTGTGTTGTTTTGGTTGTTGTTGATGCAAATATAAAAAACAAATTCATAAAATACAACAAGGGAATAGGCTATTGTTATACGTAAAAAAAATCAAGCATTTGTATTCTATTTCGCACTTGCTTTTTCATATAAGTTGTTCAAAAACATAAAATTTGAATTTTTATTGCATATACGCATAAGAAAAAAACACATAGCATGTCTGTTTTAAATTCTGTGAATGAAAACATCAAATGCAAATCGTAGTATGAAAATAGTTCATAACGTCGTATTCCATTATTTAACATACAAATCAAACATCACAAAAATATATGGAAGTTTCAGAAGGAAAATATGTCCAGAAAGAAAATTATAGTGCGATAACTAACAAAACCGTGTAGATATAATTATATACATTTTATATTAATTGATTTTTTTTCTATAAAAAATATCAATAGCATATGGGTGTATCATCTTTATAAACATGCAAATATCTTTTATATGTTTTTTTAACTAAAACTTCATGAAGCAAATTATGTTTGAAACTTTTCAGGTTAATCCTTTATTTCTAGGAAAGGAGTAAAAAGATTCTTTTAAAATAATGTTCAATTTAATGTACTATGGGTAACTGGAGATTTGGAATTCAATTTTCTCATAATTTAGAATTTCAGTTTGTTCAACAAGAAAATTTTATGTTTCAACTGCATTCAAAATCAAGTTGTAAGTATACTGATTTTGACTTTTATGTATTGCATATAAACATGATACGGGAAACTCATAGTAGCTCTAAGTAGCATGAATTTCAATTTTACACTATCTAACGTTAATTTCCGGTACTCTGAATGCAGAATGGTAATCGATTGTAACTGCTTATGATCGATTGTAACTGCTGAATATTTATTAATAGTATATAAACACATGTTAATCAGTTAATTTTGATAACAAATCAATTTATCAATTAAAATTTTAATTTCTAAAAATTAGTAGTGGTTTCAATTATAAAAACTAAAAAGGTCAAAAAGCTCATTAAAAAAAGCTTAAGACTAATACCTTATTTGCATGGAATATTAATATCGTCAAATTTAAGAATTTCTCAAGGTATACATGTTTACTAATAAGAATTAAATAACTATTTAACTAATAATTAATAAAAGTAAATTTACGTTTTATCAATTACCTTTCAAACCCGATATTGGCAAAAACTAGAATTAACTTAATTACAGCTAATTTTAGCTGACAGCTAATTTTTACTGAGGCCATTATTTTAATCTAGATATTATTCGATTCTATCAAAGAATTCAATTGTAAATTTAAATTCCATATTTTAATTTCCCTCTCCGATTGGTTTCATTTCCGCATAAGCTGATTAGTATTCCGGCGACATACACAGCTTTCTTGTTGAGAAAGAACGGGGTCGACCGCCTCCTGTAATATTCCGCACTCTCATTTTCGAAGAAGATGAACTTTCTTGGGGTTTCTGTTACAAAGATGTAACCGACAATCCACTGTAAAAACATATAGAACGGTGCTGCAAAAAAGTCGGAGTCAATTTGCTGGTTGCAAAAAAAGTTTTGAAATATCATCAAACTTGAAAGTGTAAACTTCAAGTAAAAGTTTGGTGCATGTAAAATCATAAAATTTTGATAAAATATCTAGACTTTATTTGGTGCGTGTTGCTAGAGACTGCACTTACGCCCGACTTTGGAGTTTTCACATGTATGTACCAAACTGTGACTGTTGCACCAAAATTTGGCGTTTTCGGCACATGCACCGTGAGATAGCGCATAATTTTTTGTCAAGTGCTAATTGACAATGTACGCAAATGGGAGTAAATTATATGCAATTTACAATGTACTATATAAAAACGTATAACATAACTAAAGGGGGAGGGGCGTAGAGTAGTCAATTTTCCTTTCCTGCATAGTTTTTCCATTTCTGCATACATATCTTATTCTATTGATATTCTCAAAGTTTCAATCCTTCCACATTTCCCAACATTCAGACCATTAGTTCTAATTTTAAAATCCTTTTAAAGCATAGCATTATTATTTTTAACATCAATTTTTTAAAAAAAATAACTAAATAATTAAAGATAATATAATTTGAGCTCCATTTATAAATTTAGTTTCCAAACTAATTTTATACCCAGGTTCAGTCAAATATCAATCTGGCTAGGTAATTACGTTTGCTCTCTATTTTACCACCTTATCTTTATTTATACCAAAAGCACTGGAATCGAGCCCACAGACTGTTACAATTTTGTCACATCTGTGCTACTTTTGTATCCCAAATACCGTAAGTCACTTCTCACAGCTGTGAATCCCGTTAATAAAGGCAGACCTTGAACCGTTTTTCTTGTATGCAGACAACTATGGACGTTCACCCGTTAGTATTGAAATAGTGGTTGTAAACTGTCTTGAAGTTAAATGATGAGTTCTAATTAGTGTTTTGAAGCACGTATGTTTAGTTGTAAACATTGTGGATATTTATTATGCATTTAGCATACGGCGGGATCTGGGAAAGTTGAAATGTTTCGGCATTGAAAATTCGAGAAAAAGGAAGGCATGTGGCCTCCCTTAAAAGCAAAGGCTGTCATGTTGTCAGATATTCTTTGTTTTACAAATGCCAAAACTACGAAAATCATGCTTGAGTTCTTATATAAGTCGATACAAAAAAAATTATCATTTCATGAAAAAAAACACCTGTGCTTTCTTTTGTTGTATGAATAAAATGAATTTAACAAAATAAGATATCTTACTATGCATAAAACCTCTCGTTAGAACGATTTTGAAGTTTAATTATTCTTTGAACTGCAAATAAATTTAGCAAAAGATTGAGGATATTAATTGAATTTTCGAAAGAAAATTTAAGAAAATAGCTAATTTTGGCTTTAAAAGTTATTATAACTAAATGTTGTGTGTTTGGTGATGTCTTTTATAAAGTGTATACAAATCTTGTGAGGAAGCGGTTCTAGGTGACAGTATAAAAGTAACAGGAAATTTGGCTATTTTAGTTTGTTTAGAACTTTTTGTTTTATATTTTTATTGACTTCATGGGCGTTCACCGGTTATTTATTGCTTTGTTTACAAACTACTAGGAAATAAATATGGTGTGTTTTAATTAGTTTATTTTAAACACGTATGTTTGTAAATCATTGTGTTCATCGGGAATATGATAAATATAAGGAAGTTTTTGACATTGAAACTTTGTTTATTTCTCTGCTGTTTTCTAAAAATAAATTTTGGTTTAACAGTGATATGTCGGATGTTAGATTTCCTTTGACGATTTTCGAATAGGGGTTAATTCCAAGTAGCACAAGATGTTTTTTTAAATGATCGCTGGTGTTTCATTACTAGCAAGAAATAGAATATCAAACTAGAATAATACAATTATAGTGTGGAAGTGCAAACTGAATGGCAAAAGAAATAATCATAAGATCCGATTTCTGGAGGTTTAGTATTTGAATAAAAAAAAGAGTAAAGTCATATAAAGAACGGCTTATTTTATTTTAAAATGTCGGAACTTTAATAGTATATTACCAAAACAATATAAAAATAAACATAGCAATTAAAATAAATGTTAGCAAAAAAAGACAACTGTGGTGGTCCCCAGCAATTTTGATTTATTAATTTATATGATTAGCTAAATGTGAAAAAGGGGTCAATTCCATTGGAGAATTTCCAACTACGCGAATAAAGTTAAATGTGTTTCAGAACTGTTAGATGTAAACTCATAACTCATTATAGGTTCTCTTTGATATTCCCAAAGAATACAGCTTGTATACTTATCACAAAATACATAGTTAACCCATTAAAAACGCCTTTGTGAATACCATTGACACTTTCATTTCTGAATCTTTAAAGACTTATATAGCGACAAACAAAGAGCTTCTGCATCCGATTCCTCTAATTTTATAAAATTTAGCGATTTTAACCTATTAACGCCCCTTTTTATTAATATAATTAATACCTTCTTCACAGAATAAAAACTTAACAGAATAACAGTTTTTAAAGTGCGTTTTTCGAGTAAAATTTATCCTACACAAATTTTTCAGTACTAGGGCCTTCATTTCTCCTATACATTTTTTTTTAATTTAGATAAATTTAAACATAAAGCTCATTTTCGAGTGGAAAATTTCTTGTTAATATGCATTTATGGGTTAATTTGTAAGTATATGATTGTGATATGATTTTTTACCTATAAAGGTTTTAGAACGCTATTAAAATAAACACTTTAAATGATAGCTGTTAATTCCAATTGTTTCCTCTAGTGCACTACATATACTAGTTAAAGTCACGTTTCTTGGAACTTAGCAGAAAATATTCTCAGAAGATACAGTACTTGATTTCAGAAAAAAATAATAACGTTTTATCATAATTACATATAGATGGATCTTTTTATCCAGAAAAAGTTAATCGAAGATAATTTTGCAACAGAATCCATTTGTTTAAAAGTTTTCGGTAATAATACGAAATATGAATAGTTTAGTGTGGATTTGGACAACTGTCAAAATAAAGTGAAATCCGACATTTCCAATTACTCCGCTCTATTGCATAATTTACACTTTTTTGCAACGTTTCTCGGAGTTTTGCAATAGATTCTATCCTTACATGTCCTTCAAGAAGCAACAAGTTCTCATCATATTGCAAGAGCGATGCACTTTTAAGTAATTACTTACAGATGCGATAATTTCGGTGGGAAATAATTGGCTTTGCGATCAAAGAAAAAAAAATTGGTATTCCATATTTTAAGTTTAATGACCCAGTATAAAGACCCCATAATTGAAGAGTTTAGTGGAAGAACGTGCTAAGTGAAAAAAAGGTGAAAACGAGAAAATGAGCTTTAAAGTTTTTAGTTTGCACTTTGATACGTTAAAAACGGAGCTTACAAAAGACAAACATTTTACTTAACTTACAGTTTATGAAAAGGGGGAAATCAAAGGAGGGAATAACATGTTCATTGACACACATATCTCAATATTTTTTTAAATGTCACCTAGCAAATTTTTCCACTAAGCTCTTCAATTGAGAATTGCCTTGAGAACCTTTCTTACCGAATAAAAATTTTAACTTTAAGTTTAAAAATTCTACTTAAAGTTATTTAATTTATCGTAGATAAGTTGTTTAGTATTATGGCATTCATTTGCCTTACATTTTGTTTATTAAGATAAATAAAGCAATAAACTTATTTTTGAATAAAAAGTTATCTTACTAATCATATTTAATATTAAAATGTTTATTGGTAATTTATCTAAAGAATTAAAATTAAACTTTTTTCTTGAAAGACAGGTACCTCATTCGGATTTAGGAACAATAGTAATGTAACTAAAGTAATTATGCGAATTGCATCTAAGTGAGAAAGGAATGAGGCGAAATTTTATCACAGAAACCTTTTGACGGGAAAGGGGATTTTGCTTGAGGTAGGGCAATGGAGTAATGGAATAAGGTTAAAGTGCCGTCGACTTTCAGCTTTGTCTTGCTAAAGTCAGGAGTTAATACCTCATGTGAATCCGTTTGATGCTGATATCTAGTTTATCTCCTACCCCCTTAATATAGAATTATTTTCTAACTACTACTTTAAAAAAATTAAATATGATAATACAAAGTATTAATTTAATTTAAAGAAGAAGTTGTAAAAAGAAACTAAACTAACCTACATTTGGAGGACATAGCAGATATTGACATCTCCAGCATGTCAATACCTACTTTTCCATTTTTAAAAAAAAATTCTTTCAAATTAAAAGGAAATTGTTAGTAGGCTGAAAAACATGCGGGTCGGAAAGTCCTACAATTAAGTTAGGTTTTAATTTTTAAGAAATGGGAAATTGCACCAATTGCTTTTTTTAAAGTATTATGTTTGCACGTATAAAAATTTATATAATTTACATCACTTAGGCCACAAAAATGAAAGAAAACACCAAATTCTCTTTAAAAACGATTTTTCCCCTCCATTTACCATAATATAAAATATATTCTTATACAACTTCATTATTATTAAATTCGCATTTAATATTTTCTATTTAGTTTTTAGAGATGTTTAAACATTTAATATTGTTTTTTTAGAAAAGAACTGAGAGCCAGGGGAAAACTGAAGATAGGGCATTGACCCGTCCATATTATTGATTACATTTCCCCCCGCATTTTTTCGGTTTCCTGTTAAAAATGACTTATTCCTCTCTGTTATTTAAAATGAAAACACAAAACGTTATGTTTAATATTTTACTACTTTGTATTTCAAATCAGGCTGCAGGTACAACAGTTTCTTTACTTTTCTATGATGAAATACAATGGAAATCCAAACAAAATGTTAGCTTCCACTCTATTATAATACATTAAAATTTTAAACGAATAATTAAACAATCTATTTTTCATCGACAATTCAATAAATATTACACATCGTTTGCTGAATTTTTTTGTATTTCGGAGAATAATCATGTAATATTGTTCGCACATAAAAAAGTAAAACATTTCATTTCATAACAAAAACCTACTTATTCGCTTTTCATATGTTAGATAATGATATCGACTGTATCGTCTAGCTAGTTTAAGCGTTGATGGATTTAAAAATCATGTAACAGTATTCTTATCTTCATTAATTTCTTGCAGTTCAAAAAACTATCATTGGATTCAAGGGCATTAATTTGTGATTAAAGTAACGAGGTATTTTTTGTTTGGAAATTTGGATTTTTCTGTTTCTATCTCGCAACATTGATGTACAAAGTTATTGCTTTAAAACTCCAAGTTGTTGAATTAAAGAGAAATTTAAGAAGGCTTCAGTATCACATTCTACTGATTTCTGGTTTATTACATCGTCACTTGACTGCGGTTCAATTTTTATAAGAAATATCGCCAAAAACCAGTGTGTAGCTTTAGTGCGCCGTTATTCCAATAAAACTAAAACAAAACAAGATAGTATTAGATGTTTTACAAAGTCGAAAATATAAATAAGTAAATTATGTGTGGTCGTGGGCCGTAGTGAGCCTAGTGGTCAGCGTCTCGGTCTCGGGATCGGAAGGTCCTGCGATCGAGTCCCGGTACCACTGAAGACCTACCGAGTATATGCGGAGTACGTGCTCGTTAAATCTGTTGGGTCCGAAAGTCCTCTAAGTTCCCATACCAAATCAATACCTCTGGGGGTGATTCTGGGGATCCTCTAGTTGGCCTCTGTCTCTAAAAATTAGATGGATCCACTTATGTGTGTGTGTTGTCTGTTGTGTCTGTCTTACAGGACGAAGGTTTATAAGCGGGTCGCTGACTAAGCACACAAACCTGAATATATATGTCTACCAACCAACCAACCATGTGTAGTCGTAAACAGTTGGTCAAAATAATGACGTCTTTTAAACGTAATAAATTTGTCTTCTATATAGGGCAGACCACCTTTTAAAGAACGGTTTTGAGTTTTCATAAGTTTTACGTAGTTATTAAATGTCATTATTTAGCATCGTTATATTTAGAGATTTGATAAATAAAGTAAGGATCTGTAAATAAGGTTTTAGTTTTAATATTTCAGAACATTCGGCGTCCTTAATTAAAACACTATTCTATCCCCCCCCCAAAAAAAAACTTCTACTGAGTCATCAGAGCAATTCTAAAAATAATACTTTGCTATTTTCTTACCACGTCTACAACTTTATATGCATTAATAAGAAAATCAGCAAGTAAAACAATCTTTCAAAAGGGAATTAATTTCCTTAAACATTAATTATTACTGAAGAAAAAAATCAACCACAAATTTTTAACAGTTTTCTCATCAACATATCCGGATATAAATAATCTATTTCAAGTATTTTCTTTAAAATAATTGACCTTCAAAACATCAATTTTCTCAAGACAAATCACGTAACAATACTAATCAATACTAAATTTAGTTGGCTGCAAGTTCAATTATCATCACTGCAATTATTATACCTTCTTAGTAAACCTTGAATAGCTCGATTGTATAAGGATTAAGTAATTGATTAAAAACCGGAAGTTCAAAAAAGAAGTAAAGTAGCATAATTTCTTGTTATGCTTTAATGCTCACTAAAATTCTTATCGAAAAACCAAGTTGGTCTGTAACAGTAACTATCACTAGAACCGCTTCACTCACGATTTATACACCTTAGGAAAAAAATCGCCAAAAACAGCATTTAGTTTAAATTTAAATTTTTATAAGCCAAAATTGGCAATTTACATTAATTTTCTTTTTCAAATTTATTTAATATCCTTTGTCGTTTGCTACATTTATTTGCAGTTCGAAGAATAGTTATGTAAAATTGCTTGCTCAAAAAATGGAAGAAAAAGGTTAAATCCTAGTGTCCGTTCCGGCGACGATTGTCGTGCTTTGAAAACGACAAAAAGTGGACTTGGTTTACTTGTATTATGAACCCTCCATTTAAAGGTTGACAGTTCTTTTGGCACTGCCCAGGCCCGAACCTGGGACCTTCCGCATGAAAGGCACAGCGCCTTACCAATTGGGCTTCCCGCAGGCTCACTCATGTAATGAACTACCGTCATTGCTTATAATCGGATTACCGAAGGGATATGTCGTTTTTCTGTAAGGGCTTTTCGTCGGGCTTCCGAGATGTTTTATTTCGACAACGATGTTGTTTAGAAACAATCCAGAAATCTTCAAACTCCAGGCAAACAATACGTATTAAGGGAGAATGGGAGCGGTAGCTGTTTTTTTTTTAGACCGTAGTTCTCTCTCTATGTGAATCCAATCGAAAAGTGATTTTCGAAGCCAAAATTACTCAGGCTGTATTGAATATTTTTACAAACCTTTTTTTAATATAATAAAGGTAGCTGGCTCTATAATTCCACTTTTATTAAATTGGTTCGAATATTTTGTTGTTAAATTATTTATTGAAAATTAAAAAAAAGTATTTGAATCAATTTCAAAAAGTGGTATTATAGAGCTCTGCAAGCCAGCTACACTTCTCATATAAAAAAAACCGTATGTAAAAATATTCAATACAGCTGGAGTAATTTGACTTTTTTTTTTAAAGTTAAATTAACATAGAGAAGTCTTCGCTTTTGAGACCCGGCTATAGCTCTCATTCCCCATTAACAGGATGTCAATAGCGATGCTTTAACTCTAATTGACTTAATTAATTTTCTTTTTTTGCTGTAAAACAGGGCTGGGGAGCCCAGTCGGTAATGCTCTTGCCTTGCCTGCGAAGGGTTCCAGGTTTGAGGCCGGGCATTGTCAAAATAAATGCCGACCTATAAACAGACTGTGCAACCAAAAAAAATCCTATGAATAATACCTCGTTTAGAGGAGGTGCACTTTAAATATAGTTTCCACGCTGCGTACGATGTCTCCCTTAAAAGTTTCGTTTGGTACTTACTCAGGTGTTGGCTCGTCACTTGACTGCGGTTCTAAATTACGACTTCCGTCACCGATAGCCCTCGTGTAGCTCCAGTGCGACGATAATTCAAACCTAACCTAACTAAATTTTAAAAGTATCAATGGCAACTTAATCAGCAGCGACCTTGGGTACGATTTTTTTTAGCGTTTACGCATGGATTGAAACTAATTCCGATTGTCGCTTGTGGTAGAAAAGGCTAATTTCATGGTTTATTACACATACGGAGATATCTATTGAAAATCTTAGAAAAAGAACTGTTTTTGGGGGTTGATTCTTATTATGTCATAAAGTTTCGACACTTTCAGATGTTCGTTGGCCATGATTACTTGTTTTTATTTTTAGAGTAATTTTATTATTTGGTGGGGAAAAGAATAATTTTAGGGTACGAAATAATTGATTTGTAATATATTTTTTATTGAAATGATTGACAAGGAATTGCGTTTATTAAAATGAACACATGATTATTTGAATGTAGACAGTTTCATAACTTAATGTGGACATGTCAGAATGTCCAAAATTGAATTAGAATTTGGGAATAACTAAATTTCAATAACATATTTGGTATGCAGAGCACCATGTACATCGCACAACAATAGTAGAAATTCAATAAAATTCCGAATAACCTCGTAAAATATTTATACATTAAAATATTGCGATTTCAATGCACTTAGAGGGAAAAAAAATCAGCTCTTGTAAATAAACTTTATTTAAAGCCTGTTGATATTTTTAGCTTTATAATGCATAGCTAAAAATAGGGTTCTTGGCAATTCCAGGAGCCTCCTGCTATTTGCAACACTAGAAATTGCGTGTTGTAGTTTAATTTCTCGTAGAAAAGGAAATTTACATAAGTATGAATGCAATTTAAAAAAAAACTCAATGAAATTAAAAGACATCTAATCGAAATTTACAGAAAACTAAACAAAGTTTATCGTGAAATATTTGCTACAAAAAGCTTAATTTCATCTCTTGATTCGTTTATATGGGAAATAAGTTGTTTGTGAAAATAAAATGTTTTATTCTTTAGAACGAACATAATATTAAATTATGTCAATTTAAAATATTTACAATAAAATTCATGCATTGCGATATCAAGACGACACCGAAAAATGGTCGCACGACTTTGTGTGCTACTTAGGTATTCCTATTCATTATAAATGTTTGGTAATTCAATCGAATTAAACTCACAACTCGTTGTTTATGAACTTACTTTTCTCTCTTTGAATTTAGAGATTTAGGTTTCTTATTCTCAATAACCATTATTTATTTTTATGACCCATTCCCACACATTAATTAACACCACCAATATTGATCTCGTAGGAATTATGAATGAAAACAACAAAGTGGGTTTTGAGGGCGACAGTCCCGCTGACAAGAACACGCGACTCTTGGGCCTAAAACCTACAGGTTGACTTTCAACTTCAACACTGCCGAGAAACGGGGAGTAAAAAAAGAAAGCACACAGTTTAGAGTTTAGAAAGTGGGTTACGCGTTAATCACTTGCGCTTTTTAAGAAGCCTTATAGGACTGACAAGTGTCTGTTTGGACGTTAGCATTAGTTGTTAGAACCAGTTGAAAAAACTTTTAGGTGTGGACAACAGAAATAATGTAATTTCTTCACTGTGCCATGCAGAGAAAAAAAATCATATTGTTTATTTTTGCTGCAAACATATGTCATAACTCGAAAAACAATATTTTTTTCGGATTAAGTGTTCATTTATATCGATTATTAGACTATATTAGTTGTATTAACTCAACAAAAGTTGTGATTTTCAAATTAGGATGTTTTTACAGCAAATAAGCGATACATGTAGACGTAAGGAAGAATGTTGTGAACAAATTAGTTTTTGATGTCACAATTAACGTTATATAAGTAATGTCATAGGTAGTTTGCTTCTACGTTGAATAAATAATGCCCAAATGTTTTTGGATGTCAAAAACATTGAAAGAAGTAAAGTTAAGCAAACAAAATATGAGATAAATGAAGACCATAGAACTAAACAATTTATGAAGAAGAAATTAAGATACACGAAAAAAAAGATTTAAAAAATTTATTAGAAGGTCGTAAATAAGTTAATCTCATAATAGTTATAAATGTGCCATAGTAAATACTAATTAATTCTAGAAGAGGTTATTTTGAAATTTTATTTATGACAAAAGAAGGCAGAAGATCATCATGAAAAATGGCAATAGGAGCAAAATGGGAGTGGGAGCAAAATGAAGGCTACCAAGTAGCTATGTGAAAAAAACCAAGTAGGTTTGTAACAGAATCTGTCACTTAGGCGCCAAACACAGCATTAATTCTATATTAAACATTTGCATGCTAAATTTGGCTAGTTTCTTTTATTTTATTTCGAAAATTCAATAATTATTACTTATCGTTTGCAGAAATTAATTTATATTACAAAGAATAAATATGTAATATTCCTCGTTTTTAAATAGAATGAAAATATTTCAGATCAACATACAAAGAATCTCGTAGTGAAATATATTTGACGTCATTTCAAACTGATCGATGTCGCAAAAATAAATTTATTTGAACTTGTCTAAAAGAATTAAAGTTTCTCGAGCGATTGTTGCGAATGGCAATGAGGATTTAATTCTAATAAAAATGGCTTCTTATGCTTTTTAAATGAGCATTAAATTTTGCAGTTTTTTAAATAATTGAAGTACTTCGAATTCGAATTCTTCGCTGAAATTTTCAATGTATTCTAATTTCGATGCGCTGAATTTTTTGACGTATCACCAAAGAGTTCTATAGTAGGGTAGAGACTGAACCTGGCAACAGCACCATGGACCAACACGGAGACAATATAGGGTGGCATGTGGGGCCCGATGGCCAAGTGGTTTGGATCGCAGGCCATAACGCTAACAGTCCGCGCTCTGTAACAGGTGCGGGCTCGATTCCCGCCTTTGCCCTGAGTGTACTTCCTTTCTCAGTATCAAAATTATAAACTAACTAGCACTTTTGCCACTCTATTCGGGCTCCGTAGTGAGCCATGGCTGCCGATGGCAGCTCAGTACGAATCGTTCCTCTACCCTACTATAGAACTCATTGCGTATCACACTTGTCCGTAGCATTTGTAGTTTGGGCTATGAAAGTGGGTGACGGACAGACAGACTGACTGAACGATTATAATACCTTCCACATTTAACGTTATAAACGTAGTGTGGAAGATAATAACGTTATAAACATAGTGTGGAAGCTAAAATCACTTCGAATTATTAACTTTCAGGCTTATTTTAAGAAGTTTTGAGCTTATAATAACATATTTTGTAATAACCAAATCAAGTTCCTGACGCAGTTCCAGATTATATTTAATCCCTTTCTTTTAATAACATGTTGATGGAATTCCATGAATCATGAACACAGTGATTAAATAAAGTACTTATCCTATGAAGGTTGTAATAAGATGGGTGGTTTTGGTGACAGATTATTTAAGTTATTTGAAAACCGCTAAATCGATGGGACATACGCCCAAAAATCAGCACTGCGTACTCTCAATGAGCCTACACACACTTTACGAAAAGCTCGTTTCGTTCTTTGAAAAAATGAAAATTTAGATTATAGATTGACCTAAATTAATATAAAATTTTAATATTTACCCCAACCAGACGGAAACGTGCTCACACTACCTACCTTATACAGGGTGGCGCAAATAAAAGTGGCCCCAGCGTAGAGAAAGGAATGCATTGAGAATGCTTGTCAAGAAAAACTATTGAAGAGGGATTGTCAGTCCCATAGAGCTAATGCATTAGTTTTCTAATCATAACTTCCTCACAAGTATTGCTTTGCCATGTTAGCCCTTTTGTCCCAGGTTTGAGAATGAACATAACATCGAAATGAAATAAATTTTGAAACGAAACTGTTATCTAGTTATTAAATTATATATATTTTTAGTTTTAAAATGCCACAAATTACAGCAGATGGCGACACTATTTTAAAACTTTATCAATTAATAATTAAATAACCGGATGTTATTTTCTTTTCAATTTTGATTAAATTGATGTTATGATGATTCCCATACCTGGTGAAAATGGGATAACATGGCAAAGCAATTCTTTTGCAAAAATTATGATTTAAAAACTAATGCATTAGCTCTATGGGACTGACAGTCCCTCTGAAGCCGCCTGAAAGCCTTCACGTCAAAATAAAAGATTATTCAAGCATGCATTGGCTTGACTTGGCAAACCTGGTTTTGCATTGGTTGGATTGGATTAGCATCGCATTAGAGCTACTCATGGGCTATTGGCGAGATCAAATCTTATTGAGTATTATATGAAGACGGCCTCTTATGCAAATTTCGTGCCTTGCAATCAATTTAGAATGTTTTGTATTAACAAAAACAAAAAGATACGATTCTCTTAGATTAAAAACGGCCTAAATAATCATTAGTAGAAACTTCTATTGCACAGCTCTGGCAAACCTTCGGTTTATATTGCATTCCAACTAACTTGTCAAACTTTAGCATAGTTGAAGGCAAATAATTCGCCAAGCGTTTGTTTGGGCTTAATATTGAAGCGATCAATGGCTTCACTTAGCAAACCTGTTTTTGCATTGGTTTTTAACTTGGCAACAATTCTATATCTTATTCTTATCTCCATGACGGGGCCACTTTTATTTGCGCCACCCTGTATTCCTTGATAGATTTGGACGCAATTCACAAGCAACGGGTTCTGCAATGTTCGCATTATTTACGGTGCCGGATGATTGTACTTGCGATGTTAAATCAATTAAATCTTTAACATGCGACGGAAACGAAAACCGTACTCACAATTTTACCTGCGGTTTTCAATCAAATAGTGACGATGTTAAACGTTGCTGCAGTGGCAATGTACAGCAATAAATTTTTCATCACTTTAATTTCACTTAATATTTCCTCTTTTTGATAGACACCCCAGGTAAAACCGTGAGTACGGTTTCAACTTCTGTCGCATGTGAAAGATTCTATTGACTTAACATTTCTACTCCGAACATCCGGCTCCGTAAGTTAAGCGAATGTTAGCGGAACCTTTGTATGTGAAACGGACCTTCACATTTACTTAGCAAATAATAATGATAAATTGTACTAATAAATTTTGCGAAGGAATTGTTACTAATTTTGTGGACTGCAAAGTACCGTTAAATATTTAGCAAAACGTTTGTTTGGGCGTATTGCGAAAGCGATCATGGCTTCACTTAGTAAAGCAGCTTTTGCATTTGTTTTTGACTAGGCATCTCCATATCATTCTGGCCTCCAAGATTTATATATCCAGCTTCATTTATGCAAACACATCTTAAATTAGGTATGCGCATGTTTCAGGTCTTGTACGGCAACAGAAATACTAAAAATTAAAATAAATTCTTTCTCGAGCCTCGATTTAGTAATCGATGTGACGTGGGAAGAGAACACCAATCGGGGCATCGATTGAAGGGAAGTAGGAATGAAATTTGGAAGGATACGTCACTTGAAACAAGCCAATTGAGATAGTACAAGAACGAAACTCAAAGTGTTCGGAAAAGAAAGATTGATTTAGAAAGTTATTAGGTTCGAAACTGCGTTGAATATTCTTTTGATAGAACTCCCTTTTTATTTGGACGAACGCAAAACTACAATTACAAAACAGCTACTTTCGATTCATACAAAACAAGCGCGCCGCCATCAGCGACTAGACAAACATCCGGTTTCTCCGTTGCCAATTGAGAGTACATAATATTGAGTTCATAACATTCTCCCACCTTGCAATTTTAAAAATACAGAAAACAAAAATTGCAACATTCTTTAAAAGTTCATATATAAGTTCTTTTATAAGTCCAAACGCACAGGAACTTTTACAGTTCTGCCGAGCCTGGTCACTCGTATGGCACTGGGTGTATCCTGGTCTGGTGCTGTTTTCTCCAGTGGTTGCTCAGCCGTCTCCAGTGGTTGCTCAGCCTTCTCCAGTGGTTGCTCAGCCTTCTCCAGTGGTTGCTCAGCCATCTCCATCAGGTACAACCGCTGGAATGGTCTGATTCTTTCGCCCTTTGAAGTCTTCACCTTGGCGACTCGAGCATGGCCGTCTGCCCCAGGATATACTTCGACAACTAGACCGAGAGGCCAGTTGATACGTTTAGTGTCCGAACCCACCAGGACGACATCTCCAACTCGTAGGGTCTCATCTTTACGCTTACCATGGTGAACCATTAGAGCCAAGTATTCACTTCGAAATCTTGAACGCAAGTCCAAACGTAGCTTTTGGACATATCGAAGCCTTTTGTTACAACTTTCACTATCCATAACATCTAAGTCAGGAACATCAGTTTGTGGAATATTCTGCATGAAGCTTGCTGGTGTCAAGGGCCTTAAACTATCTGCTTCATCACTGATGTAGGTTAGTGGTCTCGAATTGATAGTTGCTTCGCAATCACATAAAATTGTTTCCAATTCTACGTAGTTTACTGTTGACTTTCCTAGGACTCTTCTCAACAGCTCTTTAACCATTCGCACTATCCTCTCCCACCATCCTCCCCACCATGGGGCAGCTGGCGGATTGAAATTCCACTTGATTTTCTGCACAGTCGAAAATGTCATAATTTCATTCCAGTTCAGTGCCTTTAAAGCATTACTAGCTCCTTCAAAGTTGGTTCCGTTGTCGGTATAAATGACACTGACTCTTCCCCTGCGGGCCACAAATCTTCGGAGAGCCATGATGAATGATTCTGTTGATAGAGAGTTCACCAGCTCAAAATGCACGGCCCGGTAAACAGCACAAGTGAAAACCACTATCCAACACTTTTCTTCTGTAAGTAAATATAGGGGACCCGCCAAATCAATACCAGTTACTTCAAAAACTGCAGCATTTTTTATACGATCATTTGGCAAAGGAGCAAACGGTGGTTCCACTGGGTTCGATTTAAATCTTTTGCAGATGACACAATGAGATATTACACTTTTTGCCACTCTTCTGAGTCCTATTATCCAGAATCGTTCCCTTAAATTGGATATTAAAATTCCTGAACCTGCATGTTGTAATAGACAGTGTTCATGATAGACCATACGGCGTACAATCTCAAAGCGTTCTAATGACGTCTTAATGTTCTTACGGCTGCCAATTTTGTTTTTGTTGTCAAGTCTAACATTAGGCACATTCGGATTGCAAAATTTTTGGATGGAGTCCATCATTTATTCGTTAACGCACGTGCTTTTGTCGTGTTTAAAATTGTCGCTCTTTTTAACATTTAATTTTGTGTTTCGATCATTCATCTAATGTTTTAACTTAAAAACTAAAGACTTCTGATAAGAATATGCTGAGCTTTGCCAAACCTAAAAAGGGGTAAGCATGACTTCACCTAACTACCCCCAGTCATGCGAGTTTGACGTAATATTTTGGCGCGTTTTCGGAAAAATAATAGAACAGTTTCGGATTATTTTTGTAAATATTTATTACTTGTATGTAGTCGTATTAATGTTGAAGAGTCTATGTTCATTTCAGCTAATACCTTTCATATTTAATTTTAAGTTCCATTTAAAAATGATCTACGCCAAAAGTAGTGATAATCGCCAAAAATAAGACCTTTTCTCGCCTATTCAGCTATTCAAATCGTGTTTTTTACTATTACATGCCATACCCAGTCTATCTCAGATCGCTGTTATTTCCTTGTAGACAAGCTATTTCGAAATGGCATTAGTGTTTTTATTATTTAGGGGAGGGTGGGGGACATTGAGATTGTTGGTTTGTAAGATTGTTGCAGTTAGAGAAATTATTTTTAGAACGCCCATCATTAATTATTCATGGTTAGTTTTAAAACTGTCTATTGCAACTTCATATCCATACTTTAATCAGAATGTATTCAGCACTAATTATTTTAATCGACGCAATAAATTCTTACAAGTCCATGATTCTCTAACGCTACTATTAATATTTATTATTTTGATCATAATTGCTTTAGCTCTTAATATTCAAATTGATGCAATAAATCTTATCTGTCTGGTATTTGCATATTTTATTATTTTACTATTTTGTATTAACACGCTTAAGAACGTTAAAAAATTAATATTGACACGAAATAAAACGCATAGATTTTTTGCAGAATATAAAAGCTGGATGAAAATATGAAGGGAAATGAAGAGAATAAAGAGTAAAATCTAGATTCAAAAAAAGGTGTGAGTTCCGCATTTTGATCTTTAATGTATAAAGCGAAGTTCTTTTTTTTTGGTAAGGAATAGGCTCGTAAAATAAGCGACTGACGTTCATAAAAATACGCACAAAAATAGGTAAACGTTTTGAAATCACCGTAGAAAAGTTTTGAGAATTCTTTTTATTCTATAGTAAAAAAAAAATCTCAACTCCTCAACTTCTCTTTGGCTACAACCATTTAAGTTTTTTTTTCATTCTCTTGGATTTATAAGGGTCAAAACAACTGCTTTCTCTTTTATAATTATTAAGACAAGACTAAATCAAGTAATCTCCTTTATATTCGTTCTTTTTATTTCTTTCGTTCGTTTTAGTTAAAATATTCGGATGGAATGTTAGGTGCAAACATATGCAACCATTGCCAAATTTTGAGGGTATTATTTTGCAAATGAAATTACAAGGGAATTTTTTTAACATGGCAATGAAAAGCTTCTTCATTACATAAATTTTGATATAAAAGGATTAAAAAAAAGTTATATTTAGCAATTATTATCAACTAGATATACTGACATCGTACAATACATAAACATCGAGCAATTATGATGACGGTAGAAATTACGATAGAAATCCTGGAAACTTATATATTGAAACTTTATTTTCTCACCAAATAAGTTCTCAATCTTACTAAAATTGCCCCAAAACAGGTCAAATGTTGGATACTTATTAATGTTAAATACTAATGTCTCCATATTTACGAACCTGGGAAAACTTCGGCGATTTGCAATGGTTTAGATTATTAATATAATCTATTGTATTATTAATTCAATTATTTTATTATTGTTCAAGGGGTACTTTAAATAAGCAGCAGATTTCCTTCGAAATTTAATATGATGATTTCGTCAGCAATAAATTTTTATAAAAACTGCAAACTATCAGCATGAAACCTACATTGATCATCTCGTCTGCAAAAAAAAAAAAAACTTCATTCGTCAGCAAAAAATCAGCATCTTTGTGATTTTTTAAAAGTTTTTTTGCTGACTTTTTTTGCTGGGTTATCTGTAATTATAGAAGAAAATAGACCAATGTCTTATATGATGCTAATGGAATATTTGCCATAGAAGCTCCTTCACATCTGAGGAGTAAGGTAATTCTGAGGGATCAGATAGTTTATTGAAGTGTAAACTCGTTTTCACAGCATGAGATTGAAATAAAAAAAATTTAACTGAAAATTTAATTTCTTAAATTTAAAACAAAAAAAATTGAATGGTTATAACTTACTGCTACATGCATTAATATTTTATAAAATTACAAAATTAATAATTTAAAAAAAAATATGCGCGTTGCGGATACACCTGACAGTCAGGTGGCGAGTTTATGCGTCTGCATTCCTTAGAAGGCTAGTCATAGGCTAGAATAAGACAAAGATGTTGCCGGCTCAAAATAACTGAAGACATGATAGCTT
Organism: Oedothorax gibbosus; assembly: GCA_019343175.1. Classification (NCBI taxonomy): domain Eukaryota; kingdom Metazoa; phylum Arthropoda; class Arachnida; order Araneae; family Linyphiidae; genus Oedothorax; species Oedothorax gibbosus. Next base: position 29,039,248 of record CM033279.1, read on the forward strand.
ACGAAATGCATCCAAACAAAAGCTTAACCAATTATTTGTCATTACTTGGCATACTACAAATTAATAAATAACATTTTAAATCTTTTTATTAAGGAAAAAATTACAATCATTTATTGATTCCGATCTTTTACTTCAATCTATAACTGCATCGTCATTTTTTATAGATTTTTATTTAATAAAATGAGACGCTTTTTATGGAGATATCTTCTTATGGAAATTTGGCACGCGCAGAGTGGTTTGGGCGTATCATATCAATTTGGCGACGTTCAGACGGCATTAGTTTTTTTTTATTGAGCCAAGTATCTTATTCAAACGTCAAGAATGACAGTGTTTAAAGAAGTTTTTCGCTGTCAGAAATGGAATGTGAAATTTTTCGACATTTTCTGGTTTTCTTTTTTTCGAGAAGCTTTCACACATGTGAAATCGTTCCAGCGAACTTCAAAATTGAGGAAACTAGTTTCTTCCTTGAGAAATATAATTTAATTCAAGGTGAAAAAATATTTCTATTAAAGTATTTATTGAATAGCTATATATTGCATAGTTTAATTATATATTAGCATGCGTATTGTGTAAGGAGGTGTGATCAAATAAAATGATTATTTTTCTTGTAGTTTCTTTCCGTTTTCTTGTCAGTTGATCAACACCTCCTAAACAAGACCTCTGCAAGGGGTAACGTTTTACTTGTAACGTAGTGAGAGTAGTCCACTCTGACCAAACAGTTACCTAAAAAAGTTGGCGAATTATGTGCTTTGTGATTGGTTAGATCGGACTACTTTTACCACGTCCTTATTTAAATGCAGAAGCTTTCTCTAAAGAAAGCGTTGACTCGATCATAGCCTACTCAAATTTAAGGCCACAGGAGCACTTCGTGACGTCACGCTATCCGCCCGGTTCGGATTGTCGAATTTTCCGAAGAAAAAGTACGAAACTTATTCCCTCGCAGCCGACTATACTTTTTAGGTTTCGAACAGGATTTTTTCATCTATTTCGGAACAGCTGACATCCCGAACGGGACGGATAGTGTGACGTCACATAGAGCTTCTATGGCGAAATAGTCGAGTCGGCCATGATGTGTTTTTTTTAAATATAGTAAAAGACATGATAATGTTCAAGCATGCTGCACAAGTTTTCAGCACATGATTTTAGCTTCCACACTACGTTTATAACGTAAAAAGTGGAAGGTATTATAATCATTCAGGCAGTCTGTCCGTCCGTTTGTTCGGCCGTCCCCCACTTTTATAGCCCACACTACAAATGCTACAAGCAAGCGTGATACGTCAAAAAATTCGAATTCAAAGTACTTATATAATTAAAAAAAACCCTGCAAAAATGTTCATTTAAAAAGCACAAGAAGCCATTTTTATTAGAATTACACCACTATTGCCATTCACAACAATCGCTTGAGAAACTTTATTTCTTTTAAATAATAAATTAAAAGGAATTTATTTTTGCGACATAAATCAGTTTGAAAGACGTCAAAAATATTTCACAAAGAGATTTTTTGATTGTATGTTGATGTGAAATGTTTTGCTTCTATTTAAAAGCGAGGAATATTATATATTCTTTGAATATAAATTAATTTAGTAAACGATAAGAAACAATTATTGAACTTTGAAAGAAAATAAATGAAACTAGCCAAATTTAGTGTGAAAATGTTTAATATAGAATCAATGCTGTGTTTGGCGCTTTTTTTCCTGTCGAATACAAATATTGTGTGGAAGCGGGCTAAGTAACAGATTCTGTTACAAACCTACTTGTTTAAAATTTATTTGAAGAAATTAATCTTATACAAAAAATACTTAATTTTATCACCAGAAGAGTAATTTTAAAGTAGTCGTTTGGTTTATTTCTAGACAATATCATAAATAAACCTAAAAAATAATTTTGTTTCAGTTTTTGATTCGTCATGTATAAAAGTGTAAATAAACACTCTTAGCAATAACATTTTAAACTATCGCGATTAGTTCATGCTAAATTCAGCAGTCGGAAGCAGATATACAATCTGATACTTAAGTGGAATAGGGTACTTGACTGTATCGCTAAAATACCTTCCAATATTAAATTAATTATAGTTTAAACCCAAAAATAACAAACTTATATATATTTTTGCAAAATAAGTCTTTAAATAATTAATAAAAATCATTTTAAAATTGCTCTTTTTTTTCATCGGCACGTGATCACAAAATCGTCTATTTATTTGGCTGACGTCACTAGTATATATATAAACAAACCGGTGTGATATTTTTTTGCTTGCAATTAAACTGGATTTAATCTAATTTACTATTAAAATGAGAATTATATAGATAGTGGAAGGAGGTTTTACAGAAGCGGATAGTTCAAATTTGTTTAAAGTGGATTCCAAAACGGTGTTTCAAAGTTTGTTTATAGTTACTAGTGACGTCATAGATCCCGCGTGACAGCCACAAAGCGTTTTCGGGCGTAATTTTTCGTCCCAATTTTAAAATTCATTTTTTTCCTTTTTATGGGGTATTTGAAAAAAATAAAAAATACGGGTCCAATATTTTTGGCATAAGAATATTTTATAAGTCAATAAAAAAATTTAGTCAAATACCCTATTCGGCAGTAGGAAGCAGATATACAATCTGATACTTAAGTGGAATTATTTAATGTATTGTTGCGATGTGAGATCAAGTAGCTCTAGTTTCGGTCGTCTTCAACCAAAGTGTAAGGTGCCATTTGACAGCTTGAGTTTGAATTTGAAAGAAGTTCGAAAGTTTATATGCGACATAAAAACTTTTATACCCGGCCTGTTGCTGTTTGTTTTTGTTGGATGTTATACCTAGTAATTTTTTTGGTCCATCCAAAAACGTTACTAAACATAACATCAGTACTAGAAAGACGAACAGTAACAGGCAGCAAGGGTGGAATTCTCTCTGAAATTCGGATAATCAGCAACGTTTCGAAAAATTGGAGTTCAGATAATTGGAGTTCTATTGTATTATAATTTTGTTATACATACTTTAGAAAACAATATAGTTTGCAGTTTTTTGTCAATGGAGCATCGGTATAATAATTATCTCAGTTCGCGATCGTCAGTTGTGTTGGAACAACACAAATTTGTGTTCGTATGTCATCAATACAATTCTTGTTAACACAATATTGCAATGCTGCCATTTTTACACGCTACTTGTTTTCTACCTGCGCTATTTTAACAAAAGTTTTTTCTTTGCGTACACATATTTTTTTTAAAAAAGTTATTTTATTCAATTTTAAAATGTAAAGCACCGGAGAGCCTTTTTAAACACCATTTACAACAAAACCATTTTTTTATTTACAAAATTAAAGTGTTGAGCTTGGGTGATGAGAGTAAAATTTAAATTTAATTCTCATGCAGTGACACCAAGTTTAAAACTTGTCACTTTTGTTTATCCTTGTGCAGATATCAAGCCAATAATAAAAGAAAAAATACTATATTTATGGAATTTAATATTTTCTATTCAATTTCAAAATATTCAACCAAAATTAAAATGCAATTTTTTTTTACAGACATGAATTAACTTACCACTCAAATTCCAAATGGCCATTCGCAGCGTAAAAGGCCATGAAGCCTGGGCCCTGGTAACCCCATAGGCGTCAATCAGGGCCACATAGATCACCCCACCGGACCTCACCAGGCCCTGAATCACAAAAGTCACCCAACAACACGCTGCCGCAATCACCCAACTCCTCGGGCTGTCCGCTCCCATAGTTGCCATAGTGATACAATGAGAGGATGGGGAGAAGGAGTCTTGGTTTTTCTCTCGCGCTCGATAGATGGCGCTGTGCGGGTTTCGGTAGACGGCTTGGCTGCACTGATATTGGCAGTGTTTGGTGATGGGTAGGGTTTCCAGATTGGAAGGAAGATTTTTTTATAAAATTTATATACAGATTTTTTGTAAGAAATTGTTTATTTTATGCAGTAAACGACGGGCTTCATAATTTAGAACCACAGTCAAGTGACGAGCCGACTCCTGAGTAGTCACAACTCAACTTTTCAAGGGCGACATCGTACACGTTTCGTATGTTTTGTAATAAATTGCTTATTTTATGCAGTAAAAATTGTTTTTTTAGTTGAGTTGAATTATCGTTGCACTAGATCTACACGAGGGCAATTGGCGACCGGCGTCGTAATTTAGAACCACAGTCAAGTGAAGAGCCGACACCTGAGTAGGCACCTAATGCAACTTTTTAAGGGCGACAACGACACAGCGTCGGGACTTCGGAGCAGATTTGACGTGCACTCCCTCTATACGGGATATTATTCGTGGGACTTTTGTCTGCATAGACCGTTGATTTGTAGGCAGTGGCTACACGAGGGATATAGCCAAGGGCGTCATAATTTGGAACCACAGCCAAGTGACTATGGGTTATTTACAATTCCAGGTTATTTTATTATTTATTTACAGAGTTATGTTTAAAATTGTTTATTTTATTTAGTAAAAACTGTTTTTTTTTTAATTTAACTGAAAAAATATTAACTAATATATACTTCATATTTTTTATTAGTTGCGACTTATTTACTAAGACAACTATTGAGATAATTTTTTTGCGTGAATATTCATATAAATTTTATTTCTTTATAAATATCTTTTATAGTTCTATAGTCAAAATTAACTTTTAAAACAACAAATTTAAATTGCAATATCAAATAAAAATAAATTTACTTAAGTGTATTATTTTTTAAAATATCCTTTTATTATCAAAAATGTATATATTTAATATTTTATACCTACACTTATAAGAAAAATTTCGAATGTCTATCCTAATTTCGATTGTCATGTTCTATCCCAAAGCATCTATTACCCCCACTTACTAATTTTTCCAAGTAGGAAAATTTTCTTTGGCATGTTTTCAAAAGTAGCTTGGCGCTCTTTCGAAATTGTTATCCATCCTTATTCGGAACCCTTGGGGAAAAAACACAGTTCTCTTTCTTTTTCCTAAGGATTTGTAAAGAAAAATTGTTTTATATCCTTCGCTGTGAAACGAATCACAGCACATGCGACTCGATAAAATGTTCCTTTTCCTTGGCGGGTTTCAGGAAATCATTAATTGTTGTCTCGGAACGTTTGAGGTCTACTGAATTCTAGGAGTTCGGTATTTACTATGCTTTGTATAATAACGTCGTTGCATAAATACATATAACTTATACTCGATGGATTTTTTAATGAAATTGTCACGGATGAATTTTTTTTTCATTATCATTTAAATCTATTGAAAATTAAACTAGTGTTATTGAAACTGTTATTGTTATTTCTCACCACCTCCGTGTAAAATGTGCAAATTTATAGTTTGATTTACGGCAAAAATTACATTGATAAAAATTTTAATACTACTACTACTTCAGGCAGTTATACAATCAGTCGAAAAATATAAGTAGTATTTTTTTAAACAAAAACTAAAATTATTAATTTATACAAAATTAGTAGTCAACAAAAACTTTAAATGACTCTTAAATGATCCAAAATGACTTTTATAAACATTTTAGCTTCCACACTACGTTTATAATGTAAAAAGTGGAAGTTATTATAATCGTTCTGTCCGTCCGTCTGCTGTCCGTCTGTCACCCACTTTCACAAAACGAACCGCAAGTCGCACAAACAAGTGGGATTCGTCATTTTGAAGCAAAACATCAGGCTAGAATACATCCAAAATTTCATTAAAAAATTTAAATTAGAAGTATATTTAAAATTTAAATAACTAAAAATTTAAACTACATTGAAATAACATGCGAATTCCATCTCATTCAATATTTTCACTGTTGCCATTTCGTCAAACGTACGAGAAACTTTATTTAAAATAAAAATAAAACTCTTGAAAAAATATTTATTTATGTGATATGATTCAGTACGGATTTGATGTCATATCACAATAGAGTTCTTTTGATAGTTCATTATTTTTCTTCTCTTTTCGAAAGAAAGTTAATGAACATGGGAAATTGTGGCGACTAAAAGATATTTATTAAAAAAAATTGCATCAATATTTTTCGAATTTCAAACAAATTTTGCAACCGATAATGAGTTATTATTAATTTGCGAAAGAAGATTAATAAAAATAGTTAATTTTGGCGTTTAAAAGTTTGAATAAGAAATAAATTACTAACTAAAGGCCCTGTTTGGCGAATTTCTTTTTGAGGTGTATAAATAGTGATATTTTTGGTTAAGCACAAATATTGTGTGGAAGCGGTTTAAGTGACAGATTCTGTAACAAACCTACTTGTTTGAGAAAAATTATTGTGCTTCGTTTCTGAGTTTTGGGCTGTAAACTCAGTCATATATTTCTTTAAAATAACACAGTTTTTCTACTTTTAAAAGTTGCAAGCATGAAACATAACACTTAAAATTTTAATCACACACATTCTGAAAAAATAGAAAATTATTAAATGCAATTCAAAATGATATTTAATGATCTAAATCTAAAAAGGAAATTAAACAAAGATTCTTTCCTAAACTAATAAAACTAAATTTAACACATTCGCGGACACAACCACAGCTGGCAATATTCTACTATTGTTTTCCGAAGACAAGTTGCAATTCATTTCATTGTGCATGTAGGTTAGCAGATGCAACAGATAATAGGTATAATATTTTGAAATATTCCTATCGTTCCGAAAATTGCTATGTCACCTCTTCTACAACTTTAGTATTACAGTTACAGCATTTGTGCAAAGTAAAAATAATATATCCTAGTTATTCTTGATTTAAAGGAGATATATTTGATATGTGGTGTTATCAAAGAGTTATATAGTAGGGTAGAGACTGAACCTGGCAACAGCACCATGGACCAACACGGAGACAATATAGAGTGGTATGTGGGGCTCGATGGCCATGTGGCTTGGATAGCAGGCCATAACGCTAGCAGTCCGCGCGCTGTAACAGGTGCGGGTTCGATTCCCTCCTTTGCCCTGGGTGTACTTCCTTTCTCAGTATCAAAATTATAAGCTATTGGCAGCTTAGCTAAGTGCAGCTATTGATCGCTTCAATATTAAGCCCAAACAAACGCTTGGCAAATTATTTGCCTTCAACTATGCTATGGTTTGACAAGCTAGTTAGAATGCAATGGAAACTGAAGGTTTGTACCAAAGAATTCTATAGTAGGGTAGAGACTGAACCTGGCAAAAGCATCATGGACCAACACGGAGACTATATAGAGTGCCATGTGGGGCCCGATGGCCGAGTGGTTTGGATCGCAGGCCATAACGCTAGTAGTCCGGCTTCTGTAACAGGTGCGGGTTCGATTCCCGCCTTTGCCCTGGGTGTACTTCCTTTCTCACTATCAAAATTATAAATTAACTAGCACTTTTGCCACTCTATTCGGGCTCCGTAGTGAGCCATGGCTGCCGATGGCAGCTCAGTACGAGTCGCTCCTCTACCCTACAATAGAACGCTTTGGGTGTTATAATAAGTTGTAATAGTTATAAATAGTTTAGTTAAAAAAATTAATTTTTTTATTCTCTTCCTATCACAAACGTGAAATTTGTGATAGAAAGATTGAACACTGTGTAATTGATCAATTACGATTGATTAAAAATAAGTAAATTGTTTAAAAATACGTGTTGCTAATTTTAATTAAAACACAATCTTACGTAATTTGTTTTAGCCTACTTTCCATTTTTTACATTCGGAAGAACAAAAAACATGGAAAGTAGGTATTGACATCGTGGAGAGTTCCGTCCGGCTGTCTGTTCGTCCATACATCCACCACCTCTGAATTCCGAACGATTGAAAAAAATGTTGGAAAAGTATGACATCAGATATCTATTCTTTATACTTTTTCCAATTTGTCTGTACGATTTTCCGTCGGCCTGTCCCCTATCCTTTACAAGAAGGTCTATCATATTTTCCGTTCTAGCCGTCTGTTTTTTTTTTTAAAAAACTTTTTTTTGTTGGAAATGTGATGACATCAGATACCTATATCTCATACTTTTTTTACGTCTGTTCTGTACGCTTCAGAGGTACAGCTGTGGACAAAAAAAAGTATCCACTATGATTATTTCGGCCGTTAGTCAACCTATAGAATCGGACCTTTTTGACTTTGTAAACAAATAACATTCTGAGTTAATTGCAAGAAACAAAATTTGCATAAGGGGCCGTCTTCATATTAAAATTGTTACCAACTTCAAATTTTTCAATAGCAATACCCCTTTTTGAGTCAATATTTCAAATCTATGACATATTTTAACACGAAATACCAAGTTTTGTTAGTTTTTAAGCATTATTAGTGGATTTAGAGACGTGCAAAGTTTAGGAGCCGTAATGTTAAATGAGTTGCACATAATTATTTATAGATTGGGATAGTTATTTAAGATAATGAAACGAATTTTTTACTGAAAAGTGATTATAATAACCCAAACAAAATGTATACACTATTGGGGTCTTTAAAATAATTTTTATATTTTTAAATAATTATTATATTAATTTTCTAAAAAATTATGAATAGAAACCCCATAATATTTTTACAGAAATCAATTTAAGACATGAAGTTTAAGCGAAATCCCAATTTTTAAAAACTTTTACCCATAATTTGCTGAGTAAATCACAAAATACTTTTTAATTACCCTTTAGGGGACTGTATATAAGATTATATGTGACCTTGATAAACAAATGCGGCCTTGCAAAAGGAAGAAAACATTAAATCAACAACCTTGAAAATTCTGATGTATCACACAACAGGCGCTTTTAATGTTGATTAATGATAGTTCATTTGGTTTTGGCTTAAATAACGTCCCACTAGAGCTACACATGGGCTATTAAATATTGATATAATACTACTGCTGAAGTGCCGGAAAAGCTCTGAGTGAACATAAGTTAAATCTGTATTTGGAATAAGTAACATTAACCAAAGTATTTATCATATTTTAAGCAAAATACATACGATTCGAATTATAAGCTTATTGTCCATCACTATCATAGTCATCTATAGAATAGCTACGTTTAAATTGATTACTTTTTAATAGTAGTAGACCTTCTAATATTTCATCTATTATTATTATTCGCTTTTATTTATTCTTTTTACTCTTTACTCGTAAATATTATTTTAAAATCGATGTTTAATAAAAGATATTTGTTCATCTATCTCTGCTTTATTCCTTTTTTATATAAACATGGAAGCGATGCGCGGTATTTTTAAGAAAAATCTACTGGACAACTTTTAAGAAATTGAATCTAAGTTTTAAGAAATTAAATATTAAAATTTTTCGTTTTGTATTTACATTAGATTTTTGCTTCACACAAATCATATACACACATGATGAACTAATGTATTTGAGCCTGTATCCGAAAAAAAAAATATATTCTATTCATCTTTTATATTACAATGCATGAATCTCCAATTGATTAAAAATATTTTTTCAAAAATATTCTTCAAAATGGTATAATAAAATAATTTCTTCTTCAAAATTTTCAATTAAGGACAAAATGGAGAGTTAAAATTTTTGCTATTGTTGAAAACATTATGAAATACTATGCAGTTAGAGAGAGAGGTATAAAAATCTTTTAATCCAATTCATAAAATAAAATCTGTTAATAACCAGTAAAATAATTGAAAAATCCGTACCAATAATAATTTAAAAATTGTATCTTTATAAACAAGTTTAAAACTAAAACATATACCTAAACTTAAAACACATCGTGGCTCCTATAAAAATAAATATTTTTGTCTCGTTATTCAATGGCGCACAGTATAGGAATACATGGCATACATCATTTTAAAATTCAGTTTCAATTTATCAAATTTGGGTGTTACTATTGGAAATTTCAAAGTTGATAACATTTTTAATATGAAGACGGCCCCTTATGAAAATTTTGTTTCATGCAATTAACTTGAATGTTATTTGTTTGCAAAGTCAAAAAGGTCCGATTCTATAGGATGACTAACGGCTGAAATAATCATAGTGGATACTTTTTTTTGTCCACAGCTGTACACATACACTGAACTTTGTAGAATTCACTTCTTCATTTTACTTTTTCTCTTATGAACTAGATTGCTCAAGCTTCCCAAAAATATCGATACCGCAGTAGCTAAATTATTAATTGTATTAAAAAAAATATGAGCAAGAAAGTAAAGCAGATTTCGAAGGTCTTGCAAAAAAAACTTAAAAAGTTTTTTTAACGTTAAATTTATGAAACATTTTGCATAAAAACAAATATCAGTATGGGCTATTAAATGCAAGAAACTTATCGAGCTTGTTTGTTTATTCACAGCACTTGAAAAATGTGTATATTTAAACCTCCAAACTCCTCTAAATTGAATTGACGCTCTCATCAAATGTTAAACGTTAGATTTTCAAAATTCCTTGCAATACATACTTTTAAGCATATAATTGTTTGAAAAATTTGTTTACATACTGAATGTATGCGCAGGATTTCTTTCGGAAGTAAAGAGGTTAAAAGACGGCCTGTCATATTTTAAGATTGGAGCAGAAGGAGATTTGAGAGCAAAGATATAACCAGGATTTTATAATGAAAAAAAAGCGATTTAAACTCTAAAACTTTTATCCCTTTTCTACCAATTTAAATTACAAGATTTTTAAATACAAATAAATTAAAAAAAAGTTCCCCATAAGTAAAAAGAGTTTCCAGGAAATGTTTTCCCACGATTTCCAGCAAAAGTATAATTTGATTTTTTATTGCATAATATGCGATGAAAGTTGTAAAATATTTTCTAATGGCGAATTACAGTATTTTCAATTAAATGCTTACGAAAGAATTTTTTTCTTAGAAAAAAGAAAACTTAGTGAAAATTTATTAAAGAAGTATGGAAAATTGACTTGGAAGAGTTAACATAACTTTGGTTACATTAAAACTCTCCTCCAAATTCTAATAAAAAGCAACTTTAATTGCGTAAGTTTCTGAACACTAGTAATTAGTTTTATAATAAAACTTGCAAAACGTCTAGAATTGAATACGATTTTTTTTTTCAGAAACTCAATTTTTAGTTTTAAAATTATACCACTAAATAATTTACAGTCTTGACCTAAATTTCAGCGTAAAAACTCCATTCCATTTTAATGTACGCGTCTTTCCTGTATACCTATGTAAAATATCAAAGCCCCTTGAATTTACATTTAAAAACTAGAATAATTGTGAAGTAAATTATTTTATACGAAATGCGGGAGAACGAAAATGACTGAGAGCTAAAGAATCTGCGTAATGCGTTTTCTTATTGCGTAGATTTGTATACTCTTCAAAAGGATGGTATTAGATTCAATTTCATAAGAAGGAAATCCACTTAATTATTATTGAAGTTACTTGAAACAAGTTTTAATGTAAACAAAAACCATTTGCAATTTATAAGAAGAATAATTTTAAAACTTCCTTTGCTGATTTTTTACGAGGCTATAGTATATCTTACCACATCTGCATTAGAGCTACTGGCGTAATTCTGATTCGTTGTCAATTTGAAGAGGCCAAAGCGAATAGGGAGTGATATGGTTTGATTTAATTGATGTCGCACTAGAGCTACACGAGGTGTATTGGTGACGGGCGGCATTATTTAGACCCACAGTCAAGTGACAAGTCGACACCCGAGTAGGCACCCAATGCAACTTTTTGAGGACGACAACTGTCGCATTGATATTATACGAGTTTTATTGGAGACGGGCTTCATACTTTAGTATTACTGTAAAGTGACAATATAGGTGGCCACTTAAGCTGGCACATGTTACATAAAAACACTATAAAGTTACAAAAAAAAAGCTGTAAGGTGTAATATCTGTTAAATGTAAAGATTGTAGTTGTTTAAAAATACCAAGAGACACATTGACAACAAAAATATTTTAATTTCACGAGTTCACTATATAGAATTATAAATACATTTACACACATAAGTATTAAGTATAAAACTGAATGTGTTTTTCTTAAAAATATAACAATTCATTCTTTGTTGTAATCATAATGATGCTATATATCATATGTCTCATTACATTTTATATACTAGGAAATTTCATAAATTGCGTCAATATATTTGTAGAACTGCACAAATATATAACAAATAGCTGAAAAAAATATAAACAGGTATTTCCAGGGTAAAAAAAGTAAGTAGTTTTGTAGTAGGTCAGATTTTCTATGAAAATATCAGTCACATAAACGCAAATGATTGATAGGATACTTTGATATAACTGGTGTAATTAAAGTTGCAACAATAAAAAACCCAAAATATTAGTAACTACTGATTAACCGATGTCGACGTAAAAAATTGCACAGAAAATTTGAATTTTAAAAAGATTCGTAGCAATCGGCACCTAAGCAAGGACGGAATCAAAATCGTAGATTTCTTATGACGAGTGTATTATTTCTAGGCATGGCATACTCAACTTACAAGGCCAAAGAAGCTCTCTCAAACACTCGCGAGGAAAGTTTGACGTCAGTGGTACCGTGTGTCGTTTTCCGAAGATGAAGAAACCATATCTCGAAACCTATTCGGAACCATTCGTTCTCGGGCAACTATATTTTTAGTGTTCCGAACAGGATTCGCCATCTTCGGCCCTCGGAACAGTGGCGTCAAACTTTCTGTCCACATGTGTTTGGGAGATCTTCTCTGGCCTTCTGCGTTGAGTAGGCCGTTTTCTGGGGCGACTTTGCGTCCATGTGTGCGCATGCCTTCAACTGTGTTATAAGGTTCGCTGTCAGGGGGATCAACATATCACACTCTCCTCTTAAGCAATCCATAACAATGAAATCTTATACTGCTATTGATATTTTATAACCGACCCATTTAACTAATAATCGCACATAAAGCTTACCCTAACATCGACACTGTTGTAACAACATAAAAATAATCAACAATTGAAGGACTGACGTGACAATGGGCGGAAGGAAGTTAGAAACATTTCAGAAACCTGAAGTTTACAGCAATTGATAAACTGCGTAGTTCTAGTGCATTGAGAATAATGCTTTCAATAGATGTTGAACTGATGTTAGCCACAACTTTTAAACTTACATTATTATCATTTACAACGAGACATTATCTTGATAATACTTTACTTTAAGCCTTGAGAACAATTTTATTAAGATCCTAGTTCGATGTCTGACCATCGCTAATCAGTTTAAAGAACAATATTGTATTGAGGTCAAAAGGTCAACTGACTCGATAAATGAGCTGAAGTTAGTAAAAATGGCACTGATGAGTTCATCTTTGAAAATATATTAATGTAATGACTGATAATCAATTTCATGGAGCACTTATATTGAAATGGATGTTTGAAACGATATTGATTAAAAATACGTTATTAACAATCGTATTAATGTGAGGGCTTGGAATTGACATAAGGAACGACTGTTGCTTAAATTAACTGAGACAAATGAGCTGAGAGATTAACTGAGACCCGAGAACGATGATATGGAGATATTGACTTAAGCGATACCTGCTTCAAGTCTATCTAATTTATACAAATGGTTCAGGCTTAGCAACTTTACTCATGGCTCATGCTTATGACAAGTTGTACAAGCTTGTTCAGGCTTGTCAACATACTTCATCAGGAGTGCACACGTCTCTCTTCTGCGTCTTTGTCATCCAGAGGTTGGAGATCATTCGGCACGAGGCACCGTTCGAATACCCAGCAAGCAGAAGTCAAAACGGAGATGAGGCCCAAGATATAGAACATGTTTTCGTACGATCCCAAATTGTCCCTAAAGTAGCCTGGGAATGAAATAAATAGAGATTGCCGTTATTAAACTCGACAATTAAAAGACCGTCCATTAGATCATAGCTGTCCCAAAATATTATCCACAAAGAGCGAATCCCCAGTTTCAATCTTTATTATGTTTGAACTCGTAGGAAAAACGACTTCTACCAACAATTGTATCTGAACGGTAATGCGTTAAACTACAACCCGCATAGTCTATTCACGATTTAGAAAGTAAAAAAAAAACCACGGACCATTATGCGGCATTAAATGTGTTAAATAAATTTAGGTAGAGTAGAACTCCAATAATCCATCCGCAGTAATTGGGACCTAATCACATTCGGAAAATCAGAAAATTGAAGTTAATAAGAAAAAAAAGGGTCGATTTTAATCAATCCCTTAATGCATATAAACTTTTATAACCTGCCTATTGTTTGTCTCTGTTGGGTGTAATGCTTATTAATTTTTTTTAGTCGGCGAAAAAAAAAATACTTGGCATACATGTCAAATAAGTCGCCAGGGAAACTACGTAAAAATTAAAGATCTTTATTTAAGAGTTCTTCATCAAGAGTAAGTTAATTTGTCGTCTGCAGCCGACGAGAGAGTGTGATCGAATGTCCACAAAAATGGCGAAAAACCTTGAGCTCTGCTTCACTGACCAATCACAGTTATGAGAGAATTGAAAGATCAATTAAAAAATGTGATGACTAAACAGTTTATGTGGGAACGAATTGATCTAGGCGACTGTTTGTCGCTGACAGGGTGTGGTTGGGATGTTAAAGTACTAAGTGATATTAAGGATATATGAAAAAGATAATTTAAGTTATTAAGTTTAATTGGAGTACAAAATATAAGATTGTGAGGGAGTTAAGTTATAATATGTTGAGGGGGTTAACTTATATTGAGGGAGGTTAAGTTATGATATGTCATACATCCAGCAAACACGAACGGTAACAGATATGCAGAATGGAATAATTTTTTTTTCTTTCAGATAATCAGAAAATCTTCGGATGATTGGAATTCTACTGTATTTTGAAGCGTTATATGATAGAGACAATATTCGGCAAGACTCACCAATCAAGTATGGTCTAGCAAAAGGGGCGAAGCCATTCATGAAACAGAGACACCCGTACGCAACGGCGTGAATCTCAGCCCCTAAGTAGTCCAACAGCAGAATGGGAAATATGATCATGGTGCTACCTAGTAGAACCCCGTAGCAGCCGCTGACCACTACCAGGCTCCAGAAGCTGGTGGCGATTGGCAGGAAGAAGAACACCAGTCCGATGGCCGCCATGCCCACCATCAGGAACCTGAAGAATAAGACTGTATGAATCGTTAAAGGTAAAAGGGGATCAAGGTCCGTAGAACTTTTCACTACGGGTTATAGTAAAATAATCTTTTTGTAAAATAAAAAGCGTGTAAGGAAATCCTCCAATGGACTTGTTTTCTTTTTACATTTAGCTATTTATATACAAGATGTTTCAGATAATCAATTTGGGACAGAGAGGGTTTAAAGACATGCATCGTTAGATTTGCTTAGACCCCAATTGTGAGATGCCTTTGGGTTGATTAATTTTTAATAGTTAGATTTATGTTTTACACTAAAGTTGGGCTGAGGTTAGGTTGAATTATCGTCGCACTAGAGCAACACGAGGGCTATTGGTGACGGGCGCTGAAATTCAGTAAAACAGTCAAGTTACGACCCGACGCCTGAGTAGGAACCAACGCAACTTTTAAGAGCAACATCGCTTGACGTAGGGACTTTGGAGCATATTCAACGTGTTCTCCTTTTATGTGGATTATTATTATTCGTCTTTTATGGATGCACAGACCGTTTTTAGGTCGGCAGTTATTTTGGAAATGCCTGGCCACGAATCTAGGACTTTCGCATACAAGGCCTTACCGAATGTGCCCTCAAGACAAGTAGGAATGTTATACTAGTTTAGTTCTGATATCAGCCTCGAAATTCCAATTTTAAAAATATTTCTGTTACTGCAAAATCAGCCAATAAAGATGGCCAGAAACGGATAGACAGAGTCCTATTGAGATGACGCGGCGATCTGACCATGTCTCTTCGTCTGTGACTAGTTTAAGAAGTGTCACTGGCACGAAAACCCTTTACTACGGAATTTTTCCAACAGTTGGACTCGATCTAGACAAAATTTAAGGTAAAATTAGTGAGCTCTAAACAGCAGGAGGAAGCCATATGAATTCAAACCCGAGAAATAAAGTAATATTTTTGTGAATTGTTTTATGTTTAATCAAGATGTTCTGAAGAAATAGCTATGAACTAGTTACCTGGATCGACTCAAGAAGTTTCTGTCTGTTACCCATCCCAAGCTGAGACGTCCAAACAAGTCGCATAAGGCAAAACTAAAGAGGACGTACTTAGTATCTTCTTTATCAACGCCGCAGTCTAGTGAATAATCGACGATTATATTTACGAACATGTGAAACAAAAAGTAGAAGCTGACACTAGTGAAGGACGTAACATAGAACATTGGTGAACTAGCGACCCTTGCAAAAGACTGGAGTGTTCCCAGACCATTATTTTCGCCAGCTTTTTTGTTCAAAAGCCCTATCTGTAAAACTTGATGCTGTTGTTCTTCTGATGCAAAGACTTCGTTTTCGTAGTCACCATACATTTCTGTGGAACCATTTTCACTCACGGGAGGCAAGTCAGATGAGTTCATTTCAGAAGAATTGGCGTTCTTGAGACTGTATCTCTTCAGAGGCCCGGAGCTTGGTATGGGGGATTTGAACTTGCTACTCGGTGGTCGCTTTCTCGTCGACACACTGAAGCTGTGTCTAGCAGGACAGTTGTCTGTCATTTGTGACGTCTTCACCTCATCCGGATCGAACCGGTTCAGACCTTCGGCACTCTTTGAAGTGTCTATGATCTCTAGAACTACGCTCTGGAAGTCGCTGATCGAGTCCTCGTACTCTTTATGGGACCGATGAAGATCATACTCCACTTTGACCTTTGGCACATAACAGGAAGACATCGATGTGTCCAAACTGTAGTAGGGAGATTCGTCCATAGCGGCGGAATGTTGCCTCTGTATCTCATTTCTCCGGTTGAGCATGGTAACCAGTTCTGCCTGAAGATCTTTGTTTGGAAGTTCCATATTATCTCGATCTTCACATGTTTCTTCCTCGATGGAAGAGGGTCTTCTCTGGAATGTGGTGTCTTCAGAAGTCTTCGTGGTGCGGCAAGTGGCTTCCTTCCACTCGGGGGGTTTCATGAGGGCTCCTGCTATCGCCACGTTTAGAACTATCCCTCCAGTTAGAAGGAAGCATCCTGAGAGCCAAAATAAATTTAAAGGAATCAATAAGGAATTTTAACGATAAAGTATATAAGCACTGTTAAAAATTTTGGCGCAAGATTGTATAGGATCCTGGAACTTTCTAGCCGCCACCACAAATTCGGAGCGTGAATTCACCAATTTTGAGGCAAATTCATAACTTGATGCACCGCTAAAGTGGCGAATCCACACTCCAAATACAGGTGGCAGCATAGAAAGGTCCAGGATTCTGGTGTAATCCTGCAACAAACTTTTTAACAGTGAATTCTGAGGAAGAGTAGTACCATCGGGGCACGATGCAAATTTAAGAACGGAAGCCGGTCTTTTAACAGGGGGTTCCCTGCAATGTTACTGACTAAAATACAACTATTTTTCTTAATTTCGCTGTATCTCATGTCTAAAGGTAGATTAATATTAGTTGAATATCAAACTATCATGGACTTAATCTGAACAAATGAAAACGGAACGCATAATCTCATTTCGAAGACGTCAACTAATATAAAAATATAATATGGAATTTTTTAAAGTACCCTTTAAAAATTTGTAGGATAAGCCCTGACTTGGCAGTCGGGGCTCTAATTATGAGAACATATTGAAAATATACAAAAAAATAAATTTCGTGTTATGGATATTATTTTCAAACCTGATAGTCCAAAGTGTCCGATGAGGTACTCGAACAGGACTGGAAGCAGGACTGATCCAAAGCAGGACCCAGAGTTGGCGATCCCGTTGGCGGTGGATCGGAGATTCAGGAAGTAGGTGTTGACGATGACAGGCATCAGGGTGCTCACCAAACCATACCCCATACCTTGGGGAATATATTCAGTAAGAGAATGATTTATATAAGTTTTGTACATAATTGGTATGCTTGGGGTTGTTATTATTAGTTCAATCATTTTATTTCGTTAAACATTTAAATTATAAATTAAATACTTCAAGAATAAATATTTATTATAGCAAGAGCAATCGTTTTGTGCTGATGGATTTAACAAGTCTACATCGGGATAGTTAAGGTTAATATCCTACTCATGTTGTGTTTGTGAGCAGTACCATGTTGGTTAAATGTGTATTCATATATGTGTGGATTTATCCAATGAAGTAGATTTTCTTTTAATCAATGAATTAATATTTTAATAATAAATTTGTCGAAAGTATTCTCTGTGTTGAACTGCGCAATATGCATAAGCTATCTGCGATTGGATTTATTTTTGGATTAGTTTTTATCAGAAACTTTGTAAAAAACATAGCAATTAAACTTATTTAAAAACATTTCTAACACATTTCGTGTGAGAAAATGTAAACATTCAAAACCCAATCTCTCCAACTTTGACTTAAAAGCCACTCTATTAAATTTTATAAGTTAACTAAATCCTGAGCGTTGATGTTTAAGTGCAAAAGTAGCTTAAGTAAAAGGTGGAGATACAGTATTGGGTTTTGAATGTTTGCAGTAAATTCAATGAACTTCCTCATTTTTTAAATGATTTTCCGTTGCTTGCCTCGTTGGGATTGAGAATTCTACTCACCGAAGACTCCCCCGAAGAAGACCGTGATGAGGGTGAGCGAAGTGGTGAAGAAGCAGGCCGCCAGACCCGCAGTCCCGACCAGCGCGCCGCACATCACCACGGGCCGCACGCCAAAACGCTGCGCCAGGAGACCGCTGAACGGACCTGGAACACCAAACAAAAGTAAGGCTGGTTTCACACGGCGGTCATGTTTGCCGCACTTACGGTGCTGGATGATCGAAGTCAGCGAAAATGTTAAGGGGGATAAGACCGAATGACTGCGGGTCTCCGAAACAAAAGTGCATCTATATTAAGAGGGATTGTCAGTCCTATAGAGATAATGAATTAGTTTTGGAATAATCACAACTTCCGCAGAAGTATTGCTTTGCCATGTTAGCCCTTTTCCCCCGAGGTACAGGAATCTAGATAACATTGAAATGAAGCAACTCTCTCTCTCAGCTTTATTTATGTCACCATAAAGTAACTAATAATTACAGTCCCGCCAAAAAAATTGTCTGAACTTTAGAGGGACGTTAAAAGCGTCTTTCAAAAGTTTCCGCCAGCGGAAACTGTCTGGCAGATTGATTATTACCTTTTAACAATATTTTCTAAAACATACGTAAAAATCAGCCTTGAGAAAATGACTTAAGTTAACTTATAATTTACCTACTTTTTGCACCCGATACCTGTAAATTGGCCGTCGGTCCACTCTAACGGGTATGCATACACTAAAAGTAAATGAAAAGAGAACCTAATCCGATACATTTTATTCGTGAGAAAATAACTTAGGTCTGGGGTCCCTGGGCTCTTGGACTATTATTTTTCAAGTTCACGTTAACGTTGTTGAAATACATTTGAGCCAAAAAAAGTTTGGTGCTGCCATCTATTAGATTGTAAGTGACTTAGAAAAACTTTGAAATTTAAACGGCAAGTGCAATTTTAAAGTTTTAACAATCGAATGTCCCACGCTTCTACCTCCAAAAATTACTCTTCAAGATAATAAATTAATATATTCAATTTAATTTTACCGAAGACTAATTTCTTATCAATTAATGTAGTATGACCGTAAAGAGAGAATAGTTCTCACCCGTTGGGTTGAGTTGAAAAATTGACGCATTAGAGCTACACGAGGGCTATTGGCGAAGGCATAATAATTTAGAACCACAATCAAATGGCGAGCTGACACCTAAGTAGGCAATCAATGCAATTTTTAGTACTCAAATCTCTGCGCAGAGAAGTTGTCGCATTCACAGAGAATATGAAATGAACTTTCCTCAACCTGCTGACATGCCTTTCAGAGCTGGTCATCTTTTACACCCATGATGCTCAGGTGTCTATTGAGAGCGCAGTGAACCGTTAGGAGTCCAATTGCTGCACAAATCTCTTTCCTGTTAAGGCTAAGTAATTCCTTGGCTCTATATACAGTAAAATTCCAATTATCCGAAGCACGGTGCTGATTATCCGAATGTCAGAAAATATTCCACCCCGCCTACCTGTTAATGTTTGTCTTTATTGGATATCATGCCTAGTAATTTTTTTGTACCGACCACATAAAATTACTAGGCATGACATCCATCAGAGATAAACAGTAACAGATAGGTCGAGTATATAAACGTTTATATGTCGCATAATAACTTTTATAAAACTAAGATTCTAACATAAGTTGAATAGATTAAACTATTCCAAAAAGTTATAACTCAAACTGACAAACGAGATCTTACAATTTGGATTTGGCTGGGTTGATAACGATTGAAACTAAAACTACATGATCTCACAGCCCAACAATACATTGAGTAATTGATTAAAATATACACATTACAAATTACTCTAACTACATCCGGATACTAAGTACATCCGGACCGCACTCATCAAATGCATCTTGTGTTTTCTTTATATACTCTATTATTACTGCGCTATTTCTGTTATCAATAAAGATATTTGGTTTTACCCGCTTGTGGCTATCACACTCTTATTAGCTTCCACACTACGTTTATAACGTAAAAAGTGGAAGGTATTATAATCGTTCAGTCCGCCTGTCACCCACTTTTATAGTCCAAACTACAAATGCTACAAGCAAGTGTGATACGTCAAAAAATTCAGCGCATCGAAATGAGAAAATATTGAAAATTTCAGAAAAAAATTCGAATTCGAAGAACCTTAATTATTTAAAAAAAACTGCACAATTTAATGCTTATTTAAAAAGCATTAGAAGCCATTTTTATGGAAATTAAATATACATTGCTATTAGCAACAATCACTCGAGAAAATTTAATTCTTTTAAACAATTAATTAAAAGAAATTTATTTATATACAATTAGTTTGAAATGACGTCATATATATTTCACTAAGAGATTGTTTGTATGATATGAAATGTTTTGGTTCTATTTAAAAGAGAGGAATATTACATATTTATTCTTTGAAATATAAATTTTTGCAAACGATAATAATTATTAAATTTTCGAAATAAAATAAATGAAACTAGCCAAATTTAGAATGCAAATGTTTATAATAGAATTAATATTGTGTTTGGCGACTTTTTTCCTGTTGCACACAAATGTTGTGTGGCAGCGGGCTGAGTGACAGATTCTGTTACAAACCTACTTGTTAGTCTACACTCTGCTACATTATCCGACTTTCCGAATGTGGTTAGGTTCCGATTGCTTCGGATAATTGGAGTTCTACTGTAATGTAACAGCACTCACCCGTCAGGTTAAGCACAGATATGCACACGACCATGGGCCAGGACGCTTCCTCTCTGGTCACCGAGTACTCTGCGATGAAGGCCACGAACAGGACTCCCGAAGTCCTGAAGATTCCAGCGAGGACCAGCGAGTTGAAGCAGGCCGCGCCAGCCACTACCCAGCTCCAGCCCCGGTCTGGGCCAGCGCTGGGCATGCCTTTCTTCGTGTGGAGGGGACGCCAGGAAGACATATTGGTGGAGTGTTCTGTGTCAGGAGATCATGGTGGTCCTGTGTGGAAGAAGTTTTTGGATGTAACTAGCTATCTGAAGTCTCGTTGCTGATTATCCAAATTTCAGAAAAAAAATCCACCCAGCCTATCTAATTGTGACGATTTTAGTAATTTTAAATTGAGTTCAAGTGAAAAATCCGACCGCATTTTTTGATTATAATGTCATCGTACGTAAGGGTAGCCTGCACGAGTCTATATTTGGGTACGAGTTGTATATTTGGAGTTTACGTTAGGGAAAATTTCCTTCCTAGCATTTTGGTACCTTAATACCATATATAAGAAGAGTATTTTTACCGTGAAGGAGATTTTATGATTAAAATTTCAGAAAATTTGTTAAATTCGAACAATAACTTTAAAATTTACAACTATAATTTTGGTTCTACTACTATATGTTCATTTAAATAAGACATTTTACTAAGCATGAGCAAGACATATTCCAATTTTCTCATACGATTTTTTTTTATACCAATGCAATGTCACCTCTTATGCCTTCATCCATACATAGTATATGGAATTCTCTAGTCACCTACGCTTCGATAAGCTGCATCAAATGTACACGTATAACATCAATCTATACATAATAACATTCCGAACAATAATTTCCTCACTTTTTCTAAAGAAAGATCAAAGCATCATCCCCTTACATTTTTTCTGCAGTCCAAGGTCAGGCGCACGCGTTAAATCAGATAAACTCGCGTTATGAGACATACTGATCGTATAGAGATACTTACGTAAAATCAGACATGACCGAGAATCAAGGATTGGAGTAACGCGTTTCTTGTAACAGTGACTTTTTTCAGGTAACACCGTTGATTTTTCAGAAAGTTACCGTAACTTAGTTACTTTTAGCGGTAACGAAAAATTTCGTTACTTTTCCGTTACTTTGTACGCCACTTTTCATGAATATTTTCGGTACAGTCCGGGTTAAATTTAATTATTTAAAAATTAACTTTTGACAAAGCTGAATTTTCGTTTCTAACTTTTTCCGATAGTTTATATTTCTTTAGTCTTGGTTGTCTTTGAAAACATGTAAGATGGCTAAATTTCTATTTTCTTATGAATTGAAATTTCTAAAAAGAAACTTACTTTCCGTATAAAGTAACTGTAACAGAGTTACTTTTTAAAAGTAAATTTCCCATCCCTGGCGCGAACCTTATATAAAAAGAAACGTCTAGGTAAATCAGAGAGTAGAGTTGAATTATCGTAACACTAGAGCTTCATGAGGGCTATTGGCGATGTGTGTCGTAATTTAGAACCACAGTCAAGTGACGATTCAACACCTGAGTGGGCACCCAACGCAACTTTTACGGGTGATATATTATGCAGCGTCGAAAAAACATCACTGCTTGTCATAACATCACATTAGCATACCTTAGCAAATATTCTATAAAAAAAAACCCGCAGAACCACGGTCATGAAATGGGATGGTTTGGTTTAGAGGGACGTAATTTAAAGTCAGCCAACCATCCTCTTGAAATCCCAAAAGTTTTTTGCAACTAATATTTCGAATTAGCGAGTGTGTGCTGTACACTAACAACTCTTTTCTGTCAAAAAAAAAGTTCTCTTTTCCTGAAATATGCATTGGACTATTTAATCTCAATAAAATAACATAAAAATAGAAATTCTAATATAAATAATCAGTTTGGTTTGAGTTGAATTTAAATTGGTTCGTGTTGATTTGGTCGCAGTCATGAATAAGTTTTAACAGTGGATAGTGTTCGTAATTCAGAAATATCTCGAATTAGTTTGTTTACCGAACGGATTAGCTGACATTTTGCTTCTGTTATTGAATACAAGAGATATCAACGCATGGTCACTTACTGGTGATAAGAGAAACAGTCAAGGGTGATTTGGGATGGTTTGTTTAACTTATCTTTCAATACCATTCTGTTGAATAACGTAAAATAAATATACTTTGGAAACTTTTTAAATATTGATACACTAAATAAACTGTACATCCTAACGTAACAATGAATGTAAGTAGTGCCTTTTGGGCTATAATTCTTATGGTAGTAAATGGCTCTGAAATGTACGGGAGTAGTATCTCTACATATATACTCTGAATTGTACACTATTCAATATACGTTTAATTTGGGGGAGAAGAGAGGTGTAGTACAGCAATAAAATGGACAGTCGGGACAACAAGTATTGTGACAATAAGTTTTTTTTTTTGATCGCTGGGGCCGCGAAAGCGCGTTTCCCTGAGTAGCCTCGTTCATTCCTTTTATCACTTCGTAGTAGAACATTTGCTTTGGTAGTTTATTCAAATTTGAGTTTGGACTTGTAGGAGCATGAGCAATTGAACTCCAGCAACCGAGTTTATCTCTGAGTTCGATGCATTTCGCATACGACTATTTCACTTACCATGAATATCGGGAATTCAGTAAAGCATGCCTACTCTGCGGCCAGAAAAGGTTGTGCAGAAACGGGTCCATCGACGACTGACGAGAATTATGATAGGCGTGCATGCCTTCAGCGAATTGCTGCAGATTTTAATGCTGGACTATCAACTGTCTACGTGTTAACCATTCAATGAAACTTCATCGCTATGAGGTTTTGGGGCCGTTTATGACGTTTAAAGATTTTCGTCAGTCGTCGATACTCAATATTGAGCCAATCTTAGACTTGATGTTTTGCTATATTAATAGTACACTCGTTAAATGGTCGTTATTGAAATCCGAAAGTCATAGCTAGCTTAGAGATGCACAGAGATAGAGTTCCATCGCTCATGTGCCGACTCGTTCAAACTCATTTAAATTTTGAAATACTGCCAAAGCAAATGTTTCTTCTACTGCAGAGTGATAAAAAACAAAAGGGATACATGAGGACAGTTCGCTTGCCCCACCAGCAGAGAAGGGTGAAAATCTATTTGTCAAAATACATATTATCGCTGATGTATGTATATTAGGGTTGAAATTCAAACTACTTAAAACTGAGGCAATCCTAATTACAGAATTCAGAAAAGGCACATTAATGTCAAGACGCCCTTATCTGTAACTGCAATTATTATATTATACCTGTATACCCTTTAACTGTAACCCTTTTATATTCACGCAAGATCGCAGCGCCACTGGATATATATTCTGCGCCATGCAGTTGCGCAATATCTTTTTTGCTGAATCCTGCCCGTGCTCTTCGGCAAAAAACGCCAATGAATATGCTGACGAGCCTCACTCCACTTTATTTTTCAATGGTATTTTATCTTCAATAAACCATTTCCCAGCAACTGCAGAGTTCTCTTTTCCATTTACCCCAAGACACCGCTCACCGGCCGAATATGAATAAACCTACAATGATCCGAATAAATAAGTCGTTCGCTGTAAAAGGAACAAATCAATGTCCCAAATTTATATTTGCTCTTTATTTTAAAATTTTATTTTGTAGTAGATTGAGTTAAACTAGTTTAAAAGCTTGTTTTCCTCAATTAATAATTTTAAAATTGTAATTTACATACATGAAATAAAGTTTAAATATCATATTTGTCACTTCCCTATGGTGTCTCTGCATGGTTTTTAAATTTATAAAAAAGTACTCTGTAAGCATATCTTTTTTAAGAGGACTATTATCAATAGTTAAATAATTATATTATAGCATCTATGGTTAAATATTTCTTGTAGTTTGCAAATTCTTTTCACGTTTTGTATCATCAGTGCTTTTTATTCCTAATTTAGATCCATTTGATGTTCCTTGGTTGCAGAGTCACTCCCTCAAATTTTATTCAATGAAATATTCATTCTTTTCACTTCTAAAACGGCCCAAGTGGCCGTACAACTAAGGATTCGATAATGATATTGCTATCATATATAACGCAGAAACAAAATTCCTCCGTAGCGATAGTGTTAAAAAGCTTACCAGATGACAGGGCAGCAGAAATAAAACTGTCCTGTGATTCTAAAAGAATTATTGCTTCTAGCACAAGCAAGTGTTTTCTTGCTTCAGAATAAGTAATTTGTCTTATAGATTATAGTACGTGAATTTTTTTCCACTTAACATTTTTTACATGTTCATTCACTCGTCACTCTCACTTATTACAGGGTATAATTTTTATTAGTCTTTGATTATAAGTTAGATATTATAAAGTAGAATCACTTAACTAATTATAAATATTACTAGGCAATACTCTTCACACCCTGATTTGAATTCACTTATCATCTGTGCCAGTTCGTAAGAATTTTTTTTTAAATTATCGAATTTAAGGTGTACGTATACACTTGAACTTTTTTTTCCTAATATTTCACTTAAAAATCCAATTTTTTTTTATATTTGATATAATTCATGTGTATGAGGGTACGTGTAAAAATATTGTTTAAAAATTAAAATGTTAATTAATTAGCATTTTATGCATTAATTAAATTGTTTTTTAAACACTCATAACCCAAGAACTAATTAACTTAGATCTAAAAAAATTACCATGCAAATTAATCACCAATTCATTTTAAAAGGCGTGAATCTCAAACCAAGTTTGTGGCTCTTTTAGTTTTAGATTTATAATTTTTTATAATAAGCAACATTATATAAAAAAAATCCAATTTTTTAGAAAAAAAAATTAATTTGTCATGCAATATAAAATTAATTTAAAAACCAAATCTTTTTTGAGGGTTACGCCTTTTCCCAACTTATTCCACAAATAAATAAACAATTCATTTGACAAAATGATAATTTTAACTTCAGTTATCATTGTTTTAAGCAAAGTAACACCTGAAAAAAAATGTGAAAATTGAAGTTTTGAGAAAATTGAGTTTAAAGGTTATAAAAGCTAACTAACCTTCATAATTTGGAAGATTAGAAAAACCTCTAACTTTTTATTAGAGTGGAGTACCAGTACAAACGTATCATTTTAAAGAGGAAGAATTGGAGATTCTAATGGACTCTTAAGCAAAAAATGCCTAATTTGGTCATTTTTGGCATTTTCTATTGTATGTATACCTTAATTCATGAATAATTTCTCCGGCTGCATTGAATGTTTTTGCAAACTGTTTTTTATATGATAAATGTAGTTAAATTACAGGTCTACACAATCCCACTTTTGAAATTGGTTCGAATATTTTTTAATTCCAATAAATAATTTTACAACAAAAATTCGAACCAAGTTTAAAATTGGGATTATAGATACCAGTAAGTCAGCAGCATTTGTCATATAAAAAAACTGTTTGTAAAACTATTCAATACTGCCTGAAAAAAGTGGCCTAGAATTTTTTTTTCAATTGGATTAAACACAGAGGCACTTTGGTTTGGAGACCCGCTGTCATTCGGGCTCATTCGCCCTTAATAGAAGACACACCCTTTTAGTTTCGAGCCATATTGACTGCTGCTAAGTCATGTCACGCTGTCTCCTATTGAGCAACGAGTAAAAAGCATTTGCTTTAATATATGTCAATCTCATCCTATGTATGTTTTTATCAGATGGAGCGGGCCGCCGCGCCGCGATGAAGAGAGAGGGGGAAATATAAGTGTATTCGGGCCCGGCCATTGATTCTTGGCACTGAGCCCTGAAATTGCTTTCACCATGCATTTGAGTTAAAAATTTCCAAATTTTCAAGCTCAAAAAACAACATCTTTATTTGCTTAAATTATGATAAAATGCAACAAACCCGATATTAGTATGTACCAAGTGTTCATATTAATATTTTAGTAGATTTGGCAATAAATTGAATGATGCTATTAGGAGATTAAAATGCAGTAGCTAGACTAATGACTTGGATCATTGTTGTAAAAAACTCAACTTTAACCTACAAGGAAATATACTAAATGACTGATTATTTCAGCTTAAGAATGATCTAACTCATTGTTGTGGTTTTGGCAGTTTACCTGTCGACGGCAGTCTAGTTATTCAACCCATCTATTATGAATTTTTTTTCTCACAAAATTGTATTATACTAGGGGGCTACGCCCCTTGCTCGCTATCGCTCGCCAACCTATAGGGAGTTGTCCTATTAAAATTTTGTCGTAGTCAAAAAGTCTTACTTTAATTTAATATAGACAGATTTTAATAAACCCATAACCTAAAAACCTTTCTATTAATTTTTTTCCTGTTTTGCCAATTTGTTCATTAATATTCAATCTATAAAATAATACAAATTCACACTTTTACCAGACAGATTTTTTTTTCAAATTACGGGGAAAAAAGCCTTTTTTGCCTTTGTTTTTAAAATATATTTTTTAATTAAAAAAACTAATTCGAATTTTTTTTTCATTTTGCGGACATGACATTTAAACTATTTTCTACATTCAGTATAAAAATTGGAGTTGTCCTATAAAAATTTTGTCGTGGAGATCACAAAGTCTTACTTTAATTTAATATAGACAGATTTTAAAAACCCATAACTTAAAATCCATGGTCAAATTTATTTTCCTGTTTGGCCAATTTGTTGATAAATATTCAATCTATAAAATACTACAAATTCGGACACTTTTATAAGACAGAATTTTTTTTTTCGAATTTCGGCAAAAAACGCCATTTTTGGCTTTTTGTTATTTTTTAATTAAAAAACTAATTGGAATTTTTAAAAAACATTTTGTGTGTGTGTGTGCACATGAAATTTAGACCCTTTGAGACATTCAGTAAAAAAATTGAAGTTGAACTATAAAAATTGCGTCGTACAGATCAAAAAAGCTTACTGTTTTTTAATATAGAGAGATAATTATTTTAAATTCTTTCGTGTGTAAAAATCAATATAATTAATATCAAGAATGACAATTATGGTTATAGAAATACATAAGTAAAAAAATACGTGATAACTTATGATTTATGAATGTTATTACTTTCAATGACTTAATATGAAATCTAAGGTAATGGAAGTAATACGATGGGGTCGAAAATCTGAAATGTAGATTATGTTTTTTTCCACTTCTTTTGGAGGGTACTGATTACGATGAAGTGGTTTTTGAAAATTAGTCCTTCTCTTTGAAACCACTCTACAGCTCAAACTAAAAGAGCTATGTACTTCATATTTGATGCACGAGTACCTAATACCTGTCCAACGTCATAATATGGTTTTTGAGAAAAAGTGCATGGTGCCATAGAACTTCTTTGGTTTTAAAGGTATTACATGAAAACGAAAAAGCTACATGCTTCAAATTTGGTACACGAGTTTCCATTACCGGTTGGACATCAAAATAAGATTTTCGAGAAAATTGCGCATGCGCAAGTGGCTGCCACAGAACTTTTTAGACTTTAAGTTATTAAAATTACATTATGAGGTATATATAATTGCCTTTAAATATGTGTATTGATTTATGATGATTAATTTCACATGCATTACTTAAATCCAGTTTGTTAAAAAATAAATATCTTTAAAATAATTTAATTTTAGCATTTTAAAATATACATATTCTTGTGTATTCGGGAAATACACGCTATCTTTCGTGTTGCTTTATATGGTTAGCTTTTAAAAAATAAAACATTCTTAATATTATTTTTCTAAAAATATTCGAAATTTTCTGCTTAAACTAAATAAATTAACAAACATTTGTCATATATTATTCCATTATCGAAATGAAAAATGAATCCATTGCAAATCGTAACATACCCAGTAAAAAAAAAATTAAAACCGAAACTAAGGAAATTAAATGCAAGTTTATAAGCGTTTTAATGGAGTAAAATAAATAACCTGTTATTTACTTTCTGGTTATAATCGATCCAATTATAATTTGATACAGGCTTTAATCTACAGCTTGTAAGAAATATAAGGAAAATAGGAGACACAAGATTTATTGAGAAGTTCATGTTAATCTTACCTAATTAAATGCGAAAATTTGGCTACAAATATTCTTTCATGATGCACAAGATTTAAATATTTTAATGTAAAAATGTTAATCTTAATATTGATTTAGTTTTGAATAGGTTCTTGTTTTATCTTCGACTGCTCTCAAAATTGCAAAATCAACGATACAAAAAAGCCTTTTTTTGTTTAAAAAAAATCCCTCTGCTTCTTCCCCGCGCGAATTCATTGGGTCGGTCGTTTGACGTCACTCGTCAATGGTGGATTTTGAAAAGAGCCAGACCCTGTCTTCTGTTTCCCCCCTCTCTCTTCTTCGCGGCGGCCCCCGAAGGAGGCACTATTGCGATACTGGTCTATTGAGCAATAATTTTGAAAGGAATAATTTGTGGTATAACGGATCAAAATGGTTTACACTGCGAGTTCTTGATTACAAGATCATGTATATCTATTTTTACAGAAAATAAATAATTGCATAACAAGTTTGTACCCTACTTTCCTTATTTTTAACTCGAAATTTTTTTTTAAATATTGTGTTAAAAATTGTTTAGATTTTAATGAGTTTTATATTGGGTCGATCGTTTTATATTTGCCAAAAACTCGACAGTCCACAAATCCGATTGGGACGAAATCTCGACATGGCCGAAACCCAACACTAATGAAGTATATATATATATTTGTATATTTCTCCATTTTTTCAAATTTAGAATGTTTATTTTAAATAACATCTAAACTGTTTGTTGTTAAACATTGTTGTGTACTATTAAATATTTGAAATCAGCTTGGTAAACACTATTAACTTGCTACACTACCTATTATAGAAAAAATTAGGTCTATCGAGACCAGGCCACGTAACAAATAAGTCCGAATTATAAAACGAAAACACTAAAAAACAAACAATGGTCTATTAAAAATACTCCAATTAATTGTACCTGTGATTTCCGTATGCATTTCTATTATAATACACCTATTTCAAACCAAAAGTATTTTATGTTTATATAGCAATAAAAAAAGCCCCTCTTCCCATATGCATAAATAATTATGCAAAAATTGGTAATTAAGCTGACCTTTAATTAGGCATAATGACAATTATAAAATAGCGATAATAAACGGCTATACGAACATCCATGCCAGAAGCGAGATTCTTATAAACATACATTGGTACCGTTGACAAAATGAATTTATTTAATAATATTCATAACGACCGGGCCTTATGTGCCACTTGGCACGAAGAGGATAAGTAAGTAAGTAAGTAATAACGACTAGGCGATAAGAATAGCAACAGTTATTAAAATACTCGTAGTTCAAAGTTTTACAATAGACCTGTGATCAGTAAGCCATACCTCTTAGTTGAGAAACTTCTACACATAATTGTATTAAGTTTTTAAAGTTGTTATGTATTAAGTTAATGAATCCTAGTGAGTACAATAAAATGTTTACTTTACAAAATTTACATTTTTGGGTCCATATTATTTTGGAAATACGTTTTATCAGATTAACTCTAGGCCTCGCACGAGTTCTTTTTTTATTTTTTGAAAAAGTACTTGCAAAATTACATCATAAATCCTAATATTCATACTTTTTAAATCTAAAGGGCAACCTAAACACCTGCAAAGTCGGTTATGGGAAACATTAATCAATAAAATTCTTCTTCATTACCCCCTAAAAATTAATTATATAAGATCTGTCTTCTTTAGTCCGCTCGTACTCGCTAGCTAATAGTAACAACTACTAACAAACGCTACAATTTGTTGGCAGTCACCAATTCTCAAAAAGCCCAATTTTTTAAAAAACATTTATTACTTTGATAATATAAATTAGTGCTAAAAACAGTACATAAACAAAACTGAAAGTAGTTCAAGGAATTCAATTGGCGCTAATAAAAAAGATTGAAAGTTGATGGGATAATTAAACTGAATTGATTATCGTCTGACTGAAACTTCAAATTAAAACATTAAATAAATTTTAAAATTTGAAAACTTTTGAAATCAAATTTCAATCAGATGCTGCTACTCTAATTATGGAAATTTCAGTGTGGAATATTTATTATAAGACTATTATTACTATGACTAGAAATAAAAATATGCAAAATATTGAATATAATTTATAATAAGGAGAAAATCAGTCCGGCCATTGAATATTTCAAAATTCTTTTTTTAAGAATATTAAAGAATAGTTAAATTGCTTACAGTTATAATCATTAATAATAATTAATCTTACATGATAAAAAAAAAATACAAAGTTTTAAAAATAATAAAATTTATGAACGGACATTCTAAACGCATAATTTTTGAGAATTAAAGCAATTATTCCCTTTTCGTTAATTACAGAAGCACATTTTAATAATAAAAATTCAATGAGGAAAATAAGCTCAAAAATGCACTTACTCTGCATTCAGTCTTCCCAGTTGTGTGAGAATGTTTATCAATAAATGAGTGTGTTTTTCACAAAATATCTCTTCACCGAATCGGATCTGACGTAGCTACAATTACGTACTCGCACGAGAAAACGGTTACGTATTGCCCCTGTCTGTCATCGTTTATTTATTTGAGAAAATTCCGGAGACCATACTTTAGATAAGCATGGTGGCAAACCTAATATGTGACCAACATTAATTCTCAAGTCACGTGGGTTTGGTGGAATTTCCCAGACCAGAGTAAATTTGCATATTTTAATTACACAGTTGGTTGGTTGGTACATGTATTTCCGACTTGTGTGCTTGATCAGAGAGAGACCCGCTTATAAACCTTCTTAATTACACAGTGTTCTCAACAATTATAATAATAATAAAATATAAAATTGCACAATTTAATTGTACAGCTGTGGGAAAAAAAAGTACCCACTAGTGATTATTTCGGCCGTTAGTCATCCTATAGAATCGGACCTTTTTGACTTTATGAACAAATAACATTTTGAATTAATTGCATGACACAAAATTCGCATAATGAATGGGCCGTCTTCATATTAAAAATGTTACTAACTTTAAAATTGCCAATAGCAACACCCCATTTTAATCTCTAAAATGACAAGCCATCTCTAAAATGACAAGCGTAGTCTGTAGGTTTATTGAAGGAGGGAAAAAAACGTAAGGTTAAATATCTTGAAGAAGGGGCAATGCAAGGATGTAAAAGTCAATGAGGATAAAACGCTCAGGTTATTTTAATCATACTTTCCATTTTTTAACTTGAAATAATTAAAAAAAATAGAAAAGTAGGTATTGACATGGTACAGAAGTCCGTCTGTCTGACCGCACTTCCCTGACAAAATAAGTTCTATCCGTAGGATTTTAAGAATTATTTTTATTTTAGAAAGGTATGACTGCCGAGACTGCCGAGATTTTTATGAATGACGTCATAGAATATAGCATAATCAGATTTTTTGAATGTTCAATATTTGTTTACTAAGAAAGCGTCCACAGTGTTACTTTTTTTTTGCTTAAAGAGCTAATTGGTATTAATTTACATTTCTTCAATTATTAATTCAATTTGGAGTTTTTTCGTGTTTTATTACTAAATGTTTTGGAAATATCAGGGTTTTACAAATATTTTTTTTGTTGATACTTATTTAAGTATAAGAATCTCACGTCATTTAAGGCTACATTTTCCAAACATTAGCAAATGTCAAGGAAAGGATGCTGTAGGATTAAACTCATTCAATTTTACATAATTATTTTTCAAACTGCAAATAAATTTACCTTTCTAACCTTACACCGTATAAATATGCACGTTAAATGTGCCGTCGTCTGAAGTTTTGACGCCACGTACGATTTCGCTATGAGATTGCTTTAGCTGCTCTGGTATTGGCCTCGTCACTTAACGTGATTCAAAACTACGAGAACCATCGCCAATAACCCTGGCGTATCTCTAGTGCGACTCTTATTCAACCAAACTTATTTTAAGTTAAAGGCTCATTGTGTTAAAAAAAAAGGTTTTCCATTGGATCATCGAAATTAAGCAGCACAAGCTCGGTATGTGTTTAGATTGATGACTGACCGGTGAAACACCGCCTGCTCGTGGCCGACTTAATTGTGTATATGGAACTGGTGCGCATTAAATCTGTTCGTAGTCCAATGTCTAGGTTTCTCTACAAGGTTTCGTAAGGCCCGGCTCATGTATCAGCCATGTATTAGAGTTGACCACAGTTAAGATTTACGATGCGTACTTGGAGGTTGCAGTTGTTGAAAAGATAAGAAATACAGCTCTAAACGTCCAAACCTTAACTAAATACTAGTTAAAAAATCTTATTGAGGCCTTATTTTTAATTATAAAGTATTTTTTATTGATACAAAATATAATAATGTTACAGAAGTGTACTTTTCTTTTTGAAAGGCTTTTCCAACAGCCACAGGGAGGAAGACACACCAGACAAAATGCCGAGGACGTAGAACATGCTCGAATACGATCCCAAACTGTCACGAAAATAACCTAGTGAGAAAAATAAATTTACTTTAAGTTATAAATCTATATATTTGTTACACAACACAAATTTAAAAAAAAATATTAATATAAAACTCTTTTGAAAGTTTTAAAGAATTTTTAATATTTAACGAATTTAGGTGGCCAAAAATAAGACTTTCGGTCAATTAGCGGTTGACTTCGAACACGCCCAGCGATTTAATTTTCTTGGCATACTAATTGTAAAAATTTAAGTAAACAGTTTGCATAAAGTAGTTTTTGAAAATTGTAAAATATTCCAAATTATCCCATGTGTACAATTACTTTTGTTTGTAATATTGTTAGTGCTATGTTAAAATATAATTATTTTTTCGAGATTCTTAATCTAACTATAATTATTGATGCTACGCAAAATAATACATTGTATACAATAAAAACTGGGCAGTAATTGTAAAACAACAGATTTTGTGAAATAAAGGAAATGTTACATTTATTTTTTATAGTTTATAGTTATTCATAGTTTATCAGTATATTTTACTAAAATGTATACAAAACAGGAAATTTTCACTTCTATTCAATGTCCTTGAAGTTATTTAGCGGGACAGTAATTGCATTCAATTAACTACACACTGAATTCAATAACTCATAGAAAACCCAAGCAGAAAAAGAAATTATGCAGCAACTAAGTTATTACTATGCTGTAAGGCACATGTTTCTGGTTAATTGAAAATTACTTTCTAATTGTATTTAAAATGCGATAGATATCTTTTAAATTTTATTGTCACTTTTATTGTCTTGTGCGTTAATAATATAAAAGCTAGAGACACATAAAAAAATTGTGTAAACAACAAAATCTTATAATGCAAAGGATTTCATGTCTATGACCACTTCATGATGTCAATTAATTGTGAAGTTGACAAATGAAGAGTCCAGGGGAAGAACCCATAGATTGACTTAGAATCTTCCCGTATTCATGTCTGCTTGGTGGACATTGGTGATGGGAAACAGGTTTCTTCCTTGGTTCTTCTCTCGGTACAAGCGTTTCTGAGTTGCCGTGAGAGAAGAACTAAATTAGAAAACGGTTTCCTTACTCTAATTTAGGCGATGACTCGCTATGGTCGCCAAAGAAGCCTGATACGGAGGGATATCCAGTGGATAAAGGAGTTATTCCCCTGGACTCTTGAAATGTGTCTGTGAGTTGGGGACACGGAGCAGTACTTGCATTTCTCCCTATATTTTATTTTTAGGTACAGTTGTATAGTAACACTGTAATAGCTATGCCCATATATTTAATTCATTCATAATAAATTAAAATCCTTTAATAATAAAAATATTTTCTCGAAAGGTATTGATCAAGAACACGTAAATTAACCGTTTAGAGAAAAACTCCTATACATACTTTTTAAACATAAAAAAAATAACGTTTGAAATTAGCTTTTTCTTACTTTACCCAGATGTAGTGGTTTATTGCCTCACATTTTAGGTAAACAAATAAAGGTATCTAACGAACCTCTATCACATATCCATGTAGGTCCATCAATCCATAAAAAGGTTTCTTATATTAGTATAGATCGCGGTGATTTTCGGTCACTTGTAGCGGTTGATTTATTTTAACCCATTAATGACAATTGGCAAGAACATTTTCCACTCGAAAATCAACTTTTTTATTAAGTTTAAATGAACAAAATATATAAGATAAATGAAGACCATAGTCCTGATCAATTTATTTAGTACAAAATAATTTACACAAAAGTGAATAATTTAAAAAAAAACTTGAAATCAATGTTTTTTTTGGGAAATGAAGATGTTACTATTCACACTAAGTCGTCTTTAATGGGTTAAACAGATAACCAACGCAATGTTGTCTTGACATCATACGCAGCGTAGACTGCACGTGTCCTAAATACATAGAGAAAAATATGGAAATCCCCCCTCCACAGGATTTAATGGTATTCGTAAGTGTCGTCTTTAATGGGTTCAGCTAGAAATGAAAGTGAATATTTACAGGCGGATTTAGCTTATTCCTGAGTGACCGGAACGGCATCCACCACCGCATACTGTTCACACCATAAATGGAGGGTTCAGATTACATGTAAATCAAGACCACTTTTTTTCATTTTCGAGTTAGTAGTGCAATTGCATGCACTAACTATGTAGAATTTCAGTGCAAAAATGAAAAAAGT
Source organism: Oedothorax gibbosus (assembly GCA_019343175.1). Classification (NCBI taxonomy): domain Eukaryota; kingdom Metazoa; phylum Arthropoda; class Arachnida; order Araneae; family Linyphiidae; genus Oedothorax; species Oedothorax gibbosus. The sequence goes on from CM033279.1 coordinate 29,074,941, forward strand.
CCTATTTCAGATAAGATAATATTCATTAGGCAGCAGCAAGTTGTGGTGTTAAGAGGTAATTTTGTTACAAAGCTTTGAATTTAAACCTTTGAAACACAAAGAAGCTTTTTATGGACTTGGTTCACTTATATTCTGAGCTCTCCAAAATAACTCACCGATTAAAAACGGTCTTCCAAACGAGGCCAGACCATTCATGAAGCACATGCACCCATACGACACGGCATGCAGCTCAATCCCACAGAAATCCACCAGCAGAATCGGGAACACCACCATGGTGCACCCCAGCAGAATTCCGTAGCAGCAACTAACGGCCACCAGCGACCAGCAATCCTTGGCGAAAGGAAACATCGCGAAAACGAGTCCAATGGCTGCCATGCAGCCCAAAACGAAATGGGGTCGGCTGACGAGACGACGATCTGTAACCCAGCCGAAGGATAACCGCCCAACCAGGTCTGCCATTGAAAATCCGAACAGTATGTACTTAGCTTGCAGCTCTGGCACGCCACTGTCCAAGGCATAGTCCACTATGATGACAACGTACATGTGGTAGAGGAAGTAGAAGCTCACGTTTGTGATGGCTGTTATGTAGAACATTGGGCAAGTGAGGACCGTCACAAAAGATTGGACGATGTCCGGTGTGGTGCATTTGTGGCAGTTTCTCAGACAGAATAGGTCTTCTTTGTCTTCGTGATCTGTTTCTTCGGTTTGGTACACGTAAGGAGATTCGGGTCTCTGCAGCATTTGTTGAGACTCTGAGCAGCTTTTCTTTTCCGATTGATTTACAGACTTTGAACCGCTGTCTCTATCTTTGAAAAAATTCGAATTTATGTTGGTATTTGGATTTATGATAGCGCCATCATCTTCAAAAGCGTCTCGTGGAGAATTATCCTTAAATCCCACATCATGGCTTACTTCTCCAGGATCCATTCCATTCCTTTCCGAATGCTGTCCATTTTCCAGAAGAGATCTTTGACAATTTGGCGCACTCGCATCTCGCATATTTATATTTGAAACCACAATTTCAGTTCTTTGAACACGATCGTTCGATGCATAATTAGATGAAAGGAAACAAGATTTAACGAGCCATGGAGGAGCTCGCATGAGGGAAGCAGCGATTGCTATGTGAAGCACTAATCCACCAGTAAGAAGAAAGCAGCCTGATAGTCCATAGTTAGATATGAAAAACTCAAAGACCACAGGCAAAACTATAGACCCTATGCAGCTTCCAGAGTTTGCAATGCCGTTTGCAGTTGCTCTTAAATTTAGAAAATAAGCATTTAGAATTCCTGGCATTAATGTGTTCATAAAACCATATCCGATCCCTGAAAAGAAAAAAAATAATAAAAGTGAGAAAATATTAATTATTTTTGATTATGTGGTTTTAGGTTTGTTATTACCCCTGTAAATATAAGTCCAGTTGTTTTCATTTATACTGTAATCCAGGGCAAATATTACCACTAGGATTTTTCGCTTGTAAAATCGTTTTGCAAGCAGAAGTTTTAGTCATTAAATACATGAATTGTTTTTCATGTCGAAGAGAATTTCGAGAAGTACATTTTATTTTATTAAATTGCAGTTTGCGGAAAATCGATTTAAACAGTAGTCGACATTGTCTCTTTACCAACTTTACCGATACAAACCTACTAGGGGTAAATATCTACTTCGGTTTGTAGTTCTAAAGTTAGAGGAGAAATCTTTGTAAAAAGACAGGATATAGTTTGTTACACCTTTCTTTACACAGTTCTTTTTATTAGTTTATTAACGCATTTTGAAGCTTATCGATAGTTTAATTTCTTCTTTGTAAACAAAGAAAAAAATACGAAATCACATGGCTTCGAAGAGAAAGTATAAACTAAAAACTATGATAAATGGACCTTGACGTTCGTTAATGAAGCCATCGTTGTTACTTTTAAGATTTTACAGTATCAAGGTTTCTATTAATATCTCATCATTTGCTTTCATTTCTCTTGTTTGCTGGATATTCCACTGGTGTTTTTTCGTTAACTTACTTAAAATAATGAACCAATTAAAAAAAAACTTGACAAAAAAAACTCTTACTAAATTGTTTTATATTCCTTACCAAAGACTCCGCCAAAGAGGATGGTAATGACTTTGAGAGAAGTTGTCAGATAGCAAGCAGATATCCCGATTGTGGCAACCAATGCTCCAGTGAAAATAATTGGACGAGCTCCAAACTTTTGTCCAAGGATTCCGGAAAATGGACCTTCAAGATATCAAAATAAGTAAATGTAAAACGTATAGTAGGAGGAGTAGGGGCTAATATTGAAGGAAAGTCATGGCGATGCAAGTAGCCAACTAATTTAACTTTTGGTTGTAGCTGGTTACTCGTATTAGGGCAACGCACATGAAAAATATGATGCAATTTTACTGATTTATTTTAACAGTGTACTCACCAGTTAGATTTAAAACCGCTATGCACACGACCATGGGCCATGATGCCTCTTCCCTGGTTACTCCAAAGGTGTCGATAAAGGCCACAAACAACACTCCAGAAGTCCTGAAAGAAAGAGAAAAACTTAGTGGGTTAATTCATTTGAAAATATAACGTTCTCATGCACTTTAACCCATCACAGCTTTTTGACGTATTGCGTGACGTACAACAGAGGGTCCGCTTATTATTAGTAGTAGAATTCATTTATTTTTAAAATTATTTTTATTATATGATTCAGTTGCAAATGGACATATTACGGTTTTTTTTTTCAATTAAAATCCTTCTCGTATCTATTTGTTCTTAAAAAATGAAATATAGTAAGATTAAATATAGTACCACGCTTTTCAAGAATTTTCCCTCTGTACTCATCTGAAACGTGTGCCAAGAACACGACATCCTTTCAACCCTGCAATCCGAGTTGCGCGTTTGGAATTCATTTCCCCAATTCGAATGTTTAGGGCAAATGGCAGAGTTTACTTCCCATTCTGTAGATTAGAGGGTCCTTCTGAGCAGGAGATAATAGTTTCATGAATTTTACCTGAATATCCCAGCAAGGATAAAGCTGGCGAAACAGCACGCAAACACGATCACCCAGCTCCACCCATGGTCAGGACCCGAGACGCGGTCCATGGCAAAGGCCCACACGGGGTTCACATTCTATCTATTAGAAAGGACAATGTGTAAAAATGTGTATTTGACGTACTTAAACACCATATAAGTTTCAACTTTTGGTGTAGTATTTTTCCGTTTTATGTGGTCTTCGCCCGCAAGGAACAAAGTACTTTTCAGATACCTTAATAGACACAACGACCTGCAATAATCCACAACTATCTGCTTCACACACTAAACACTTCTTGTGAAGATTCACGCAGGAAACAACGTAGATTATTGGCGCGAATAGTATATTTGTTGGTACAAATTTTACATGTTTCGGCGAGTCTTTTCAGAAAACGCTCGCCTTCTTCAGAAAAGTTTTTCCGAAGAAGGCGAGTGACGAAGATACTCCCCGAAACATGTAAAATTTGTACCAACAAATAAACTATTTTCGCTAATTATATACGTTGTATCCTTCGTGAATCCTTTCATGTTTCAGGTGCTAAGGTGAAAGTATTTTCTGAATACAAATACAAAATTCCTGCTCCAGGTGAAATTGGTTTGGTGGAGAAAGGGGTTGGTGGCGGGCTCATATCGTTATGAAAAGTCTTCATGTTAAAAAATATTGAAGAAAGAATAAGCTAGTATACCAGATACTATCATGGATCCCAAAGAAAAAGTTAGTACTTGCTCTACTATCAAGAAGTTTGTTTGGTGGAGTAAAGGGTTGGTGGCGGGCTCATCGTTATGAAAAGTCGTTAAGAAAGAAGGTAGTACACCAGCTACTATCAAGGACCTCAAAGAAAACGTTAGTAATTGCTCTACTAAGTTTGTTTTGTGAAGTAAGGGGTTGGTTGGCCTCGGTTATGAAAAGTCTTCATATAAAAGAAAGGAGGTAGTATACCAGATACTATCGATCTCATCAGCCCATCGTTATGAAACGACTTCATATTTAAATCGCAAAATATAGATATGGTGCGAGATTCTATAAAAAAAATTGTTCTAGCATTTGAAGGTCTGGATATTCAGGGTTTTAAAATTATTGACTAAAACCACTGGTATGTCCAATCGATTAATAAAACTGTCTTTATTAAGTTTAAATGGATTACTTGGTTGTTTAATTTTCTTTTTGCCTTGTATTTATGTATTAAAAAAATAAACGAAATTTTAGGATTTAGTAAAATAAACTGTCATAATAACTGTTTTTTATTTAATAATACATCACCTTTTTTTAATATTAAAAGAAAAGATTAAGGTAGACCCGTAGGATAAATATGATTTTTTAAAATTTTGGTGCAAAAAATGTAAAACTCATTATACATTTAGAGTATATTAGTATAATTATTAACATGGAAAAAAAAATATTAGAACAGATAATTTTTTTAATTAATTTTTTCAAAAAAATTTAAGTATTTTTAAGTTTTGTTTAAAAGCCTACTCCTTTTTTTCCTTTTAAGTTACAACTTTTTTTATTTAACAAATGCTGAGTTTTAAAAAAATATTATATTTTATTTTTTAATATTTATTTTGTATAAAATTTTTGCAAAAAAACTTGAATTTTCAATTTAAAAAGGCTTTTTATAAAAAACAAGACTACTTATTCCAAAAAAACCCACCATTTTTTGGTTCAGTTGAATATGCTAAATATATTACAAAAAGAATTTAAACTCTATGTAAATTAATAAAAAAGCCTTCTAGACGTTGTAATTTGTGACGAAATGAAAAAAGAAGATTTTGAGATATAAGCATTTTAACATAGTGTCAACCATAGAAATTTCTAAGATAAGAGTTTTTTAACTGCAAAATTGGATCGCTTTTTAAACTCGTAGAATTTTGAAATCTGGTATAAGTTTTCTGCACTATATCTACTTTTGTTTTTATGCAATAAAAAAAATTTGTTGTTTTTCCTCGATTTTAAGTTACGGGTCTACCTTAATAATAATCGTAATTTATATAAACACTCAATGTACTAGTTATTTAGGTACATTTAATTCATTAATTTTTTTAAAGAATAATTAATCATATAAAAATCCTTTTTTTCCAGTTTTCAATATGGTACTAATAAAAATAATATGGGTGCTCATAATTAAAAAAATATATATTTCCGTCACGGTTTTTTTATTTTTCGTACCTCATATTTAGTAATAGCTTCTTGACATAGATGGCAGCACCACATTATCTTCTGTCCTTCAATCCGTCTGTCACCCACTTTTATAGACCAAACTACAAATTCTACTGACAAAAAAGGTGACCCATAAAAAAATTCAGCGCATCGAAATTAGGAGGCATTGAAAATGCGAAGAACTTAGTGAGTCAATGCTTTTTTTAAGACGCTTGAATTAAGTGTGGAAGCAGTCAGTTCTAAGTGACAGTTTCTGTTACAAACTTACTTGTTATTAGCATTATTAAATCACCATTGTCACTTACAACAATCGCATGTCTTGTTTGATTTTTAAATGATTTTCAATTTAAATGAAGAATTTTAAATATTTAAAAATCTTTCTTTGAAATATAAATAAATTTTGCAAACGATAAAGTAAATAGTTATTGAATTTTCGATGAAAAATAGTTTGTTTCATTATGACATATTTTTTGTTGTTATTACTGAATCTTTTGAAAATTTTGGAGTTTTACAATTTTACATGATTGATCTTCGAACTGCAAAAAAATTAGCGCAAATGACAATGAATATTAATTGAATTTACGAAAGAATATTAATGGAAATAGCCAATTCTTGAGTTTTAAAGCTTAAAATTTCAACTGAATGTTTTGCTTGGTGATTTATTTCTAAAGTGTAAAAATCTTGTGTGGAAGTGGCTGTAGGTGAAAATTACTGTTACAAACCAATTGTTTCAAGTTTTTTTTTAAATAAACAAGTACTCATTTTATCTCATAATTTTAATTATATCTTTTAAAACTAATTTTAATGCACCTCTTTTATTATGAACTGATTAGTTTAAGCTAATAGTTTAATTGGTTTTAAATCCTAAACTGATTCCTCCTGATTTGTTTTTATATAATTATTGATCTCACGCGGGCTATATTGGTCCCATTTAATACCATAGAGGAACATAGTTTTCAGCAAAGCATCTATGAGAAACACCATAGTACAGTTGTTTGATTAAAAATTTTATAGAAAATAAATTTATAAACGAACTTTGAAGGTCGGTGCCTTGTACCTTTCAGAAAAAATCCCCATAAAATTACAAAGATTTACTTAAAAAAATTAATTCTTAACAGGTGGAAGAAACACGGGTTTCAGTGATTTTAACCATCTTTTAAGCACTATTTTAGAATAAGTCTGATAAATAACGTTTAGAACTGTATACTGTTTTTAAATGGTACGATATGAGGCACCGTTCCTCAAAACTTCTTTAAAAATATATTTCCTACAACAGTTTAATCAAACAGCTGTATGGTGACTATCAGATCTTTACTGAAGTTCTAGCCCACTAAGGTAAGCATATTATAGGACCAAGAACATCTAACAACATACATTGATTTTTTTTCGGTTAAAATCAAATATGAGAAACCTATTTTTTTCCTATTAATACATTTTAAACAACTTTAAAAAAAAACATTCCGTTAATTTTTTTTAAAGTAACCTTTTATGATCAAAAATAATCTTGAGTATTGAGGATTCAATTTTGAGCCTAATGAGTATTTTAACGCTCATCTCCATCATTAAAAAAATTGAGTTAGATATTAAAAAAAATTCGTTCTAAAAATAGAACTATCCAAAAATTTATCATAGTTAATGAATCACAAAAGTATCATAAATGCCTAGAATTATTTTTAAAAAAAAGCTACTAGGCATAGACTCCGATATAACAAACGGCTTCTAAAAAAAAACGCAATTTCAGTAGGCTTTTATTCTACAAACCTCCTCAAGCAGACCTCAACATGGCTGTCGCGCGGTCCAAAAACTCCCTCGTAGTTTCTTATGACATGTCTCTTCTAGAAAGTGTGTGATAGCGGACGGTTTTAGCTTCCACACTACGTTTATAACGTAAAAATGGAAGGTTTTATAATCGTTCAGTCCGTCTGTCTGTCACCCATTTTCACAGAAAGAACCACAAATCCCACAGACAAGTGGGTACGTCATTTTAAAGCAAAAAATCAGATTAAGCTACATTCCAAATTTCATTAAAAAATTTAAATTAGAAGTTTTTTAAAATTTAATAACTAAATTTTTCATGAAATAACATGCAAATTCTATTTTATTCATATTTCACTGTTGTCATCCCAAGTCCCACAGACAAGTGGGATACGTCATTTGAAGCAAAAATCAGATTAGGCTACATGCCAATTTCATTAAAAAATTTAACTAGAAGCTTATTTAAAATTAATAACTAAAAATTTAATCTACATTGAAATAACATGCAATTCTATTTTTATTCAATATTTTCACTGTTGCCATTTCGTTAAACGTACGAGAAACTTTTTAAAATAAAATACCTTCTGAAAAAATATTTATTTATGTGATATAATTTCGGTTTGGATTGTTGTATTATCACAATAGAGTTGTTTAATGGTTCTATATATATGTATGTAGAAAGATGCATAGAGAATTCTAACTTGGCATAAAAAAAATATGCTAAGTTTCGCGTTTATTGTTTAAAGCATCAATTGTACAAATTATAAATTTTTTGAACTGTAATTAATTAACAAACTATAAATAAGTGAATTTTCGAAAGAAATGTAAATGGGAAATTGTGGCGACAAAATATTTATTAAAAAAGATTACATCATTATCTTCGAACTTCAACAATTTAGCAACGATAAAGTCTAATTATTAAATCTGAGAAAGTAGATTAATGAAAATAGTTAATTTTGGCGTTTAAAATTTGAATTACAAATAGCTAAAGGCCCTGTTTTTATTAGAATAAATCACATTGCCATTCGCAACAATCGCTCGAGAAACTTTAATTCTTTTAGACAATTAATTAAAATAAATTTATTTTTGCGACATCGATCAGTTTGAAATGACGTCAAATATATTTCACTACGGAATCCTTTATGTTGATATGAAATGTTTTCATTCTATTTAGCGAGGAATATGACTATTTATTCTTTAAAATATAAATTAATTTTGCAACGATAAGTAATAATTATTGAATTTTCGAAATAAAATAAATGAAACTAGCCAATTTAGCTTGTAATGTTAAATATAGAATTAATGTTGTGTTTGGCTCGTTTTTTCCTGTTAAAAACAAATATGTGGAAGCGAGTTAAGTGACAGATTCTGTTACAAACCTATTTGTTACTATTTCTATGATGCTGCCAGTCAAAAAAAAAGTTCTCAAAAAGTAACATTTTGGTCCTCTAGGGTTTCCGACCACGGGCTTAGGTGAATGTCAAACATTTATAAATAGACACTGCGACTGTGCGACAATTAATCTTTTGTTAAACGTTGCAAAAAGAGCGGAAGAGCATTTTCATGAGCATGGTAGCGTTTTGGCAGATGGCAATTAAAGCTGAAAGAGCAATTAACGATAATCTTTCTTATTGTAGCAAGTTGAAAAAAGTTTATATTTGAGCAATTTATTTCAAGCCTTAATGTAGTAAACACAAAACAGTACCATATATCGTCTTAAATGGATAGTTATTAAAATGCCTCTACCAAGGAATTTAGCAGTTACAGCGGAAAACGAAACCCATATATTAATTCAATATGCGATTGATTGAATAGTTGCGCTGATATTAGATCGATATATATATTAGTATAAATTACCCTCTGATGGATGCGGATGGGTGAATACTCTGAAAACGATCCATCTGAAGCGAAAAATCTAAAACAAAATATATATATTGAAGAAATTTTTTGAAACTTTGGATTTGAGTTACACTTACATACTACATTGAAACTATAACATAGGCCTAGAACATACAATTATTCTCATCAAAAGTTTACTTTAAAAATTTGGCTTTTCAAGGACATGGCTACCTTGCCACGGACATGAGGAATTATAGGTTTTCAAGTACATCGAACATATTTCTGATTGAGAAAGATAAATATAATCTGTATAGCTTATTTATATGAAACTCAAAGAAAAACTCTCTCTCTCTCTCTCTCTCTCTCTCACACACACACACACACACACATATATATACACAGATTGAGGAGTTATGAACAGACAACTTAAGCAAAATAATTTAGTGTGCAATGTATTAATTAGCTGATTTTTTATAATTTTTCTTGAATTTTCTGTGTTTTGATAATGTATCCATTAATCAAGAGTAGTCAGTTTTAAAATCATCCATCTGTAAATTAAATAAATATTATTCCATTGTTATAACTTTTACTTCTAAGTAGGTTACTCTAGCCTAAACACGTATATATTTAGTACTACAAACATAGTATAGTCCAGAAACAGTCAAACAAAACATCATACAATATCATCCATGGATAACTGATCAGTGATCAGGTCTGTAGACATACAGAGTCCACGGACGTGATGTCCACAGACGTGACAAATTACATGTTTCATCCTTGTAAAACATGGTATGTGCCTATTTGAAACCTGAGTTTAAAAAATTAAGCTCTTTGTTTCTAATGCTACACATAATTAAGAATCGACATGTCATTAGCTTACCTAAGTACTTTCCTAGCCACAGACGTGATGCACCCATTTTGACTTTTCACTAAATCTTAGATTTTATGAACAAAAAGACTTAACAGCTAAAAAAAACTGATTTTTTGATTTTGCTATACTATATGGCTGCAAATGAAACTAAAATGACATAGACACTGCCTTGTACTGCCACCTATTGAATTCAATACAAGTTTTTGTTCATGTCCACGGACGTGACTGCAGTCATTGGGGACAAGCATTGAACAGTCAGTAAAATAAATACAAATTTATAAATAAAGAAAAAAAATTGTATTCATATTTTTTCAAAATGTTATTTTCTTTAATTCTCGAATTTATAAAGTGAATTCATATCTTATAAGTTATATATAAACTGCCAAATTCATCACATTGAGGGTTGGGACACACCATGGACACGCTCTGTGGACTAAAAAAACTAGAATAAAAAAGAATATCTTGCATAATTCTTTCTGTTCTATACTCTATAAACTGTATTAACATATTTTCCTAAGTTAGTATATGGTTTTAAAAGCCCATATTACTTTTAAAACTGTCAGGGACAAGAATGGTGTGTTTTCAGAGTATTCACCCAAACGTATAAGCCCGTTACCTGACTGTCTGGTTTTCCAGAAACACACAGATGCACAACTTTCAAAAATTTATAAATTGTATAATTTTATTAAATTTTAAAATTTGAAGTGTGTAGCAGTCATTTATAATAATCTGATACAGAAATATAAGTTTAAAAAATTGAAATAAATTATTTTTTTAAAAAAATATTTATATTTTAATATCATTCAGTGAAAGTTTACTGCTCAGTCAATTTGCTTATCCCTCAGAGAGTTAAGAGGTTTTTTTTTTAATACACACAAGAAATCCAATTGTCCTAATCAATTGGGTCTGATCCAACTTGACTGAATACGATATTAGAGATTTATATAGATTCTTCAAGAGATCTTAAACTATGATATGTCTTCTACCTGAAAGTATAGTTTAATTAATGAAAAGTTTTTATTTAATACTTTAAAAGTGCAAAAAAATATACACTTTTAACTTACTTTGGATTCTCCAAAACAACAATTCTTCTCTCCACTTCAACACATGGTTTTAATGTCTGATCTTTGGTTGTTAAAATGTGAAGTGTAACTGTTACAAAGTTGTAGTGTAGAAATATTTGTAAAAAAAGTATATTTTTCTCTGCTTTAGGTCCCTTGTCCCATTTGCTCCCACTCTCCTCTCTAATAAACTGGCTACTTTAAAAAAAATACCTATATTCTGGGTATACTCTTTTGTGCTATTTTAGAAAACAATAAATATACGTAAAAAACAACAAAATGTTTTTCAAATGTGTTAAATCTTTTAAAAAAAATAATTGGAAAATTTGCCCCAGCAGTTTTTGACAGTCTGGGGAAATTTACCCCGCATACGGGGCACGTTTTCCAGCTCAAATTGCTTACATTTAACCACTTGCTGACAAAAATTATATTTACTTTTTGGGAAAGTATTAATGCTAATTTGTAGATAAGTATGTGAGAAAGACAATTATATGTTGTTTTTTTCAGAATAAATAAAATTAAAAAATATACAATCAATAAGAAGAAAACATGGGAAACTAGCCCCGGTCTCTCCTACTTGGAGTAGTCGGAGAGTTCGGAAAATTTGAGTTCTCTGTATTAGTATAACTAAGAGTATTATCTAAAGAGAAATATAAGAGTTATATTATATAAAATGCATCAAGGTAGAAAAAGAAAAAAAAATGTAAAATTTATTTAAACAAGTTTTTTTTAAAAATTTATTTGTCTTTCTTACAATGCTTCAGCATTAATACAATTAGAGTTACAATACTTCAGAGTTTAATTCCAATCAACAGTTTTATATTAGGATAATTCAACAATAACTCGAATTCGTAATCACTTCAGCGAAATGATTATTAAAACATACTAGTCATAAATTTATAAGGAAACCAAATTTGCATACACATTCATGATCCCCTATTCCGTCAACTAAAATAAATAGACGAGATTTATTGATATTACATAATCCTATTATATCAAAGAATTTCCAGTACAACATTTTTCGAAAATGAAAAATAATTGTTAACATTCATAAAAATATTATGCATATGAATAAATTTTATATGAATTAAAAATACTAAAAAATACTTCTACGAAAATTCTAAACATGTTTCTTTTTATTAGTATGAAAACTTTATCCAATAGACCTAAATAGGTCGTTCTTTCAATAAAGTAATTAAAATAAATACTGCAGCTACTAATTGATAAAGAGTGACACTTATTATCTTGTTTTTATAAATCAGACCATGGGAAATTTCGTAGGATTAGCACATAAAACTGTTAAGGATAATTTTTTATTAGTTTTAATAGAACCGGTTAGATAAAAACTCCATTATGCGCCACTGAAAATTAAATATGAATGCATTTGAAATTAATGTAGATGCAAAGAAAATACAAATTAGTTTCTAATAAAAAATCTATGCACTTTTAACCATTCAAATAATTCAAAAAGATATTTTTTTTATTGGACGTTCTAAAGTCAGCTTCAATAGAATATAAGGGAGAAATTGACCTAAAGCGTTTATTGAATCACGATTCAATTGTTTCAATATATTAGACAGAATAAATAATTGAAACAAATATTTTTCAATCAACGATTCAAACAGTTTGGGTATTTTAATCACTATGTAATAAGCTAATATACACATGCAAAACACGGAAATGAAACATGCAAATCTCTTCACCTTGATTAGACACCTTGCAGAACAAAAGGATGCTGTTAGATAGATGCTCGGGCAAATTGCATAATCCTGCTTCCAAACGCAGAATTTGTGGAGCAAGAAGCAGCCGCTGTAGAAGTGGGTGCCAGAATAGAGAAAGAGATTTCTGAAACATCTTCTCTCTGAAATTTTTGTTTTATTCCTTTAGTTTTTTGACAGCGGCAGACGTTGGGGCGTCTTAAATAATCAAGCTTGTTGACAACGGAAAGACACATTACACACATCTTATGATGTAAGGGTTAAAAAAAATATTTTTAAAAAATTTACTTGTCCATTCAGGAATGGTGTTTTAAAAAATACTAGCTGGGTCAAACATTTTATTTGTAAAATTTTATGCTATGAAGGTTTTATTTCAATAACTACCAAGCATTAATGGTGTCCTACTTATGCACATTTTAAATTTGCCATATTTTAGTTTCAAAATAGTCAATGGGGTTGTTTCACGTCGTGGATGGCAAAATCTCGAATGGTTTGTTTTCATTTGTAGCTTGGATTTTTTTTTTGTTTTGTTATTTGAAAATGAGTTTTCTAAGAATATTTTACTTATATTAAGTTTTTTAAATGCCAACTTCTTGCTGTGTAGTTTGTGTGTTCAAAACATTTGTTATTGACAGCTTGTATTGAAAGAAAAGTTTCTTTTCATCTATATCGGTCATTTTGAGAGTGAAACCGAAGCAACCAATAAAATTGTAGTACAAGGAAAAGGGAAAACAAGAGCGTTGCATCATCGGAAACATTCCCATTATAGACATCAACAGATAAATATTTTTTGTACAGCAGCAGACGTTAGGACGGCTTTCGTAAACGGTAAAGTCAAACTTGTTGAAAACAGAAAAAACATACACACATCTTATAATGTAACTTGGGTTTGAAAAATAAGAAAATTTTTACTTGTCCATTCGGGAAAGAGTAAAATTACGAGTTGCGGCTACTCTTTTATGCGTATTAGTTCAAGTCGATATTAAGTGGCTCTTGTGAAGACAAAGTTCAGTTGATTTATCGTCGCACTAAACTACATGAGGGCTATTTGAGGGTTATTGGTGTCGTAATTTAGATCCATATTCAAGTGACGAGCCGATACTTGGGTAGGTAACCAACGCAGCGTCGGTACTCTGGAGCATATTTAACATGCACTCTCTTTATACGGGGCATTATTTGTCGAACGTTTTGGCTGCATAGACTTTTTATAGATCGGCAGTTCTTTTGGCAATGCTCGGACCCGAACCTGGGACCTTTGGCATGCAAGGCAAGCGTCTTACCGACTGGGCTCCTGAGCCCAATGAAGACGGAGGAATATAGAAATAGAAACAGATTTACGATCGAGAAGTAAGTATCTTTAACTCAATTTGAAACCTTGTGTACTAAATAACGTAGATATGTTAGAAACCATATTTTTCTAAGGGAGCCCTTTTTATGCTGTGTGGAGCAGTTGATTTTCAGCCCATAAATGTAACAAATTAGTCAACGGGTTATTTTTTAGCATCCATTCAACCCTTACAGAGAAAGAGAACAGATTTTTTTCAAAATTGATTTTGAAAGTATGCCAAAGTAAATCTAAGCTGCACTATTTTTTTAAGTGAGAAGAGTGAAGAAAAACAGATGGAAATAGTAAGAATGTTTCGCTGCTCTAAATGTAGCTGCTTGCTTTTTAAGTGAGTGGTAAATAGAACAAGGCATAAGCATTTAGGGCTAGCGGAATTTCATTCATTATCACTTGTCAAAACAGAGTAACACAAACATATCTTTTTTCCCCATGGTTTCAATACATATATAATTAAGCAAAGTTAATTTTACGTTGTTAATGATTAAGCATTTTGTTAAATTTTGTGCTTTAATTTAAAGACTTCGTTATTTTTTCCTTAAAACATTACAAAGTTATTAATAAACCGATAAGCTTTGTATTTTTAAATTTTCAATAAAGTCATTGACTTCAAATTTTTTTTAATGAAATGTATGGAATCATTAATTTAAGGAAAGCTACTTTTAAAATATTTAATGCGAGTGTATATGAATAGAGTTGCATAAAGTTTTTCTTTTCCTAACTTACTTCAGGCATTCGGTAGTAAGTATGATACAAATATACATTAGTGGATGGATGTCCATTAATTACGTGAGCTGTTTTTGGCGATGAAAAATCCGTCCGTTTACAGTCAATGAGTTGGATTTATTTACGGAACCTTTTTTTTGGAGGTGTTAATGTTGTGGAAAATGCGAGGTTTCTGTGTAAAAACTGACCTTTTTTAAAGCATTTTTTGTCCGAAATTTTGCTACCTATATACTTTATTTCTGTCTATATATTTATATACTAGGGCGCTTATATAACGCGATTCGCAGATCACGTAGTGCCCCTAAACTCATTCCGATATTTAGAAAAATGGTTTAAAACCAGGTGAGTTAAATCCGTAAAGTTGGAAGGTAAAAAATAATCTGAAAAACATAATCTGAATCCCACGGTATCCCGCATATTATACGGGATGTCGTGGCGTCGGCGTAAACTTGGCGTCGACCAGTGACGTCAAGTTTTCGATTGTGCAAAGTGTAAATTCGACGCAGTGTATTAGGCATAGAACTAAGAAATTATCTTCTTAACTCTATGGCAGCAGGGCTTTCAGAAAAATATTTCCGTTACGGTTCCGAATTTGAAAATAAAAAAAATACGGAAATCCGTATAGATACGGAGTACTTTCACCCATGCGATTGCATAAATAGTATTTATATGTCGCATGGTTTATTTGTGTACTCTTTTTCCGCAAGGTTAAGATGGGGCTTCCGCTTCTACTGTTATCTCAGTTATCTGGTTAGGATAGCCACGATCATTTTTATCGTATTCGATTTTACCATATTTAAGGCAAGTTAATGTATTTTACTTGAATTAAGCTCAATTTTCTCACAATTTTAACTTTTTTTTTGCCAGGGAATCACTCGCCTCCCTGAAAACCTCACATAATTATGGACGCCCCTTATTAAAAAATGCATGTCTCATTTTTAAATTGCTTAAATATTCGAGACTCAACTAAATAAATCCTACTTTAAGCAGTGGTAAATGATTTTTTACTCATAAATTAAACTTTAAAAATTTTAACTGGGCTTTTTTATTTAAAATATTACTTCACTTAAACTTTCATTTACATGACAACAAAAATTCAATACTCCAAGATTTTTAAAAATGCGAAAAAGTAATATGTAAAAACATGAAGTAAATTAATATATTTAAAAAATACAATCACACAAATTGTAGAAACAAATATTTATTTTAACACATGGTGGAACATTGCTGCCATAAACAAATAGGTTACACAGATGAATAATAAATAATATATCACAAAATGAGTAATGTTAATGTACAGTAAAGAAGGTCAAAAGATTAACTAAAAATGTGTTACAGACATTCAAATAAAATGCTCATAAAATTATTACAAATAATTGCTTAAAGAATGAAAAACAAGATTATTTCATATGATTAGAATTATAAAAATACCTTGAGAAAATGTTCATCAATGCTAAAAATGATTAAATTCTAATTATATTAAATAAATACTATACTTTAAATTTTACAAACTCAACCTTAAACTAAACACTAAAACTGATAAGAAAACACAAATTTGTACTGTAGACACCCTTTTAACCAGCGAAAATGGGACCAAGAGCAAATAAAACAAAAATCTGTTTAAACTGGAGAAGTAAAATTATTTAAGGTTTGGATGTGCATTGATTGAACAGTTACACATTGAAGATATTTACCTTAAAAATAAATATACAATAAAAGTAATGTACCAATAATGTAATTCAAGCATTACAAGTTACATATACCATTAAAAAAATCCTTAATTTTTTTGGTTGAAGCCCAAGAATTTGGAAATTTGTTACATATTCTACAAAGCTTCACTATAAGTTTTTTTAAGCATCATACAGTTGGAGATAAAAAAAAGGCTAATTTTACATTTTAATGATAGTAAAAGGTAATCTGATCTTAGATTCAAGCAGAGATCTGATTCAATGGAGATCGGTTAGGTTGAAGCCTACTATATTAATGTCATGCCAAAGCTACACGTAAACTAGAAGCCTCCAAATTTTAAATTGTGATCAAGTGCTAAGGCCGACAATTGAGCAGGTACCCACTGCAACCAAAGAGTAACATCCCATTCATTAAACCGATACAGATTTACTGTGCACCTCTAAGCATATTTTTTGTAGATTTAATCGAATACACAATCTCTTTACAGAATGACAGTGATAAAGGCCATATTAGATCTTAGAACCTGAAGGTCGGAAGGACAATGCCTTATCAAACTGGACTCTCTTGCCCTATTCAACAAATACCATGCTTGCATGGAATGTGAATATTAACCTCAACCAACAAAGATACAATATTTACATATAAATACATACAAATAAACTCATCTTTTCTTATAAATAAAAACCAAGATGGTCACCCATATCTTCATACAAGTCATCAAAAGTCCAAGTTTCAGGAAAAATTAAAAGCTCCTGAGGATCTTCTTCAACATCATCCGGGACCATTTCCTCTTCTTCCAAAGAGATTATTTCTTCATGGCAGATGGTTCTGGCAACTGCATTTAAATCATGAGATGAAGTCAATTCATTTGGCTTTTCTGTCACGGGACAGACAAACACCTAGAAAGTAAAAGATTATTTTTTAAACCTTATTTTAAATAAAAAATAAATTAAGAACAAATTATTATTTTAACAAGAGGAAACAAACATTTTCAAAGTATCACACTAATGTGGGATCTATAAGGGCCTACTTGGATAGCATGGACATTATCCATATGGGGCCCAGAAAAAAAAGGCTCCCTTTATTTTTAGTCAAAACACATGGGCCCACAACTGTTACCCCACATAAGTTTTCAACTATGTCTTACTTACACCTATCATTAGAGAAATTATTCAAAATTAAGAAACATTTGGCGTTTTTATCTCAAAATGATATCAAATGAACAATGATATATAATTTCACATTTAAATAATGATTACTTTAACAAGTAATAACTAATACTTGCCCTCGATGATTCCTTTCGATAACTTGGGTTTTATATGTGGGTATCTTATATTGATGTGCATGACTTTATCTGCTTAAAAAAACCTCATAAAATGGGATTCACATTAGTTGGTAGTGGGTTAACCATAATAATTATTATGGGCTACTCATATGATGCCAGTATTATTGGAAGGAGTAAATTACGACACTTTGTTAATTATTTGGATACAGTAATATAAAGTAACACTATGTTCAATTAATATTTAAAAAGCATATTACTCAAAAATATTTATATGGTCTTATCGAATTTTTTAGGGTATAATGATGTGTTAGTAGCTAATCTATGTGCCAATTATTGCCAAACGGCCAGTATGAGGCTATTTGTTAGATTATGAAAGTAATTAGAGTACACTATTTCTTTTTGGAAAAGCATATGAAAATTATTATTAAATGGGACAATAATAAGTTATGATCTAACATTATATGGTACATATGGAGATTGATATTTGAAGGAGAAATTACGACATTTGTATTTTTATACAAAAATAAATTAACACTATATTAATTTTAACGAAAGGACAAATTGTTCAAATATATTCTAATGTGGGCACATAGGACCATTGGATAGCTATGTGAAGTTAACAATATGGGAAAGTCTTTTTTGAAAACACATGGGAACTTACCCACATAATCAAATGGCATTACTACACTATCATTAGGTCAAAATTAAAACATTGGGTTTTATACTATAAAGAATAAATGAACAATGATGATTTGTTAAACAAATATTACTTTAACAAGTTACCATTATTGTCAACGAAATGGAGTAATTGGTATCATATATAATATTTATTGTTAAAACTCAAATGAATTTCATTTTGGTAGTGGTTAAACATAATAATTATTGGCAACTATATACCATAATTGGAAAGAGTAATTTAAACTTTCATTATGTGGATACAGTAATTAAAACAAGGTTTAAAATATTTAAAAAAGATTTATAAAAATTATTAAATGTTACTAATATATTTCATATTAATAAATTATGTATTATACATAATAGAGTAAATTACGAATTTTTAATTATTGGATAGCAGTATATAAATTAAAGCTATGCAATTAATATTAAAAAAGTTTCAAATTTATGACTATAAATTTTTATGGATTAATAATTATAGGTATCATAAGAATGTTAATTAAGGAGTAAATTAACGAACTTTGTTAATTAATTTGGATAATAAATAAATAAATTGTTTATATTAAAAAACATATTACTTCAAAAAATTTTATGGGTAACACATAATTTTTATGTATAAAATATTAGGTACTAGATGAGTTTAGAAGAGTTTACACACTTGTTAATTATTGATAGAATAATAATTTCAATTAAATTTAAAAAGCATATTACTCAAAAAAGTTTCTTTTGAAATACCCATTTAAGTTATAGATTATTATCAATTATACAAAGCAATAATATTTAAATTTAGGTCAGATAGTCAATTAAACAAAAATATTTTAGTTCAAACATTAATTTTCCCCATCAATTAAAAGAAATGGCATATTAATTAACAATTATTTAAGGGTTGTACTACAAATATCAAAAGAAAATATTTTCAGTTTTTTTAAAAAATTGTTCTATTTAACCGACCGAGTGGCAAGGACGCCATACGACGTTAACGGATTCTGTACTGAAAGTGGCAGATCCTACATGGAAGCATTCACCTGTTCCATACTTTTTTTTGGCAAGTGACGTCAAAAGACGTTTGGGTATCCTGAACCCTTTTTGCTAAGAACGCTTTTCTCTGCAGTTCGCCACCCGACAGTTTACAACTGTGCTCAACCTTCCGTGAAGAGCTTTACAATAGATGAATGACCAGGGCCAGCATTGACTGAGTGAGGGTAATTAACCCTCTGGACTTTGTCGTTGTGTGTAAAAGAGTAAACTTGACTTTGGCATTAAAATATTTTCAACCTATTGCCAAAGGAGTATTATACTTGATGGTTTCATTTTCAGATCGACCGTCTTTGACAAACGCACTTGGTACTCAAACACTTAAAAGGTTGACAAAGCAATGAAAGTAAATAAATAGACAACCGTGCACATGAAACGGGGATTCTTTAGTTTTGAAGATAAAGTTCTTGGTAAAATCTAAAATACATTTATAGCTTTTGGTAACCGCTGACCCTTACAATTATTTATTTACGACCTTGTGATAAAGTTGAAGATTTCCCTCAAAATTATACAACGTGAAGGGTTTTGGGGTGTTTTCAAAATCCCGAAAATATTCCTATTTGCGGTACCGATAGTTCGAATAAGGCATCCGATTCCAAATTAATCTACATCTGTAGCTTATATTATTAGATCCAGAAATAACAAGAATGCTCCGTGTTATTTTATATATAAAAATTTAATAAATATTTTTTATAGTCATAAAGTAGTAAAAAGTTAATAAAGTTGTTTGCAGTTAACTATGTGGGGATAGCAATGACATCTTATTTTCTTCAAAAGAAATAGAAGTAAAAATTATATAATCAAAAAGAAGAAAACATGGGAAAACTAGCCCCGGTCTCCCCTATTTATATTTTGACTTCATTTTAAAAATTTAATTGGTTGATGTCAGTCAACAAAGTTAAAAAAGAATTAATATTTATAAGGGGCAATGCGCATTAAAACCAAATGTACACATTTTAGTTTCCAATACAATCTTTAAAGTTTAAAAAATGTAGTATAAATTAATAATACTAAAAACAAAATTGCACTAGTTTTTTAAGTTTTGAAACACATTTTATAATTCTTCCTAAAAGATAAAATACATAGCTATAGATTTTGTTTGATGGTAAATGGTCTAAAAGCTACCCTAGCATGAAGTGTGGGCCATTTCAGCTTGTGACATTTCGACACTCCCTTGAGGGGGCATGAGAAACTAACCTACGTTTTAGTACAATTCGCATTCAAAGGGGTGAATCTTTTTGAAAGAAGTTGGAATTAGGGTAGGGCAAAAGCTTTAGGAACATTATTTGTGTTCCGCCACTCGGTCGGTTAAACATTTTGGCAGTGCACTTGAAGTTCTTGTGGATCAGATCTTGCCTTAAACTAATAACTGGACAAATAGCATTTAACTTAAAAATGATTAAAACAAGCTAATTTTTTCTATTTAGATATAAATAGTGCAATAAACAGTGAAATTTTTCTCAAAATTTTACCCGTAATTTTAAAATAATTATTTATTGAAATGTGTTTTTCTTGTAAAACAGTTAAGATAAATTACAATAATTGATACTTACATCCTCTGCTTCATTGCAGTCAAATGTAGTACTACTAATTTCACACATTTGTTCAAAATCAGGTAAATATTGGTTGCATGTGAGGTTATACAAGGTTTCATCTGTAAACTGAAAATAAGATACATTTTTAGCTTTATGATATAGCTTTAGCTCTTTTTAAAACTGAATCAAAGACATTAATTGAATTAAGGTTTTATCATATTGAATTATGTATATTATTTAACAATGTAATTGACTGAATTGTTTTATTCTGCCTTGTTAACCCAAGTTGAAAGCATGGGTTTCAGACACCCTGACCACCACACTAATACGGTTACAGTTTACTACATTATATAAAAGGTATGGTTGTAAAACTCACATTCTTCAAAGTATGAATAAGATATAGGGTTCGGCGCATTCATTAGTGACTTTTGATAATCGTAAATTCAAGTGGCCAATAAGTGGGCCTGACTCAAAATTGTAATTATACTTTGGAGACTGCAAGTTTTGCAACTAGACCCTTTATTTATGGTATCATTTTTTTTAATGAATGCATCAGATATTCAAATTTGAAATATTTTTTAAATTTTATTGCAGTACCAAGTTGTATATAATAAATTATACATAAACTGAAAGGTGTAGATGCATAACACACATTCTCCAAAGTATAAATAAGGTATAGAGTCCGTCACATTCATTGACGACTTTTTATAATAGTAAATTCAATTGGACGAGTGTTATGATTTGAACACTAACACAGTGACGGCATTACTAAAAACAATAAGAACTAAAGAACAATAGCAAGAACCTCAGTAATTTGTAACAAGTCAACTTACTCCATGTTCACTAAAAATGTAATTCTCCCTGTATTCTTGTACATACTGTATTCTTAGAGTTAACTCATTAAAAGATGTTCCGCTAAGATTCGTCCCCCTTCTTTTGAGATGAAATACTGGCAACGAGGTAGGTTCGTCCACGATTCTATAGTCAAGAAGCATCCGTAGTTTAATTTTTACGATGTTTCGTTGAGTCAAGATGACAACTAAGGGCGACTTCAATGACTAGCATGTTAGCCAAGTTTTTTTTAGTCAAAATATACAGTTTATTAATAATTTTCATTACCCCCCCCCCCCCCTTCCTAAAATTTCAACGACCCAGTCTGTGTCTTGGAACATTTGTTTTGCAACTACACCCTTCTTTAATATAACAATTCATTTAAACATTAAATCTAGAAAACAAAAAAGGGTATATTTTTTAAATTATAAAATATTTTTATTCACTTGGGGGAAAAAACTATTATATTTTCCTGATTTTCTCTTACTTGTTGAAGATTTCCCCCACGATCACTAAAAAGAGGGCAAATATCTGCGGAAGCACCCGATCCTTCAGCTGAGGAAAGCTAACAAACGATGCTTGTTTGAGAGCGACTTCCGATGATACTTCTTCCTTGCAGTGGCAACAGTTTTGAGGGTTCTCCAGTCTTCTTTTCAGGGACAGATTCTCTTCTTCAAGAGTACTTTGGCGGATCTTTAGCTGGTCATTTTCCCATAAAAGTCCCATTTTCTAGGAGAATAATTAGACATAGGTTAAAGTATTTAAGTATATTAACGTTCACATATCGTCGGTCAAATAACAACACCCTGAATGTGCAAAAACACAGGGAATGAAAACTGGATACTGGTTAACACCCCCAACACTGGTTAAGTTTTCCCCCAATCCCCATAATATGCACATTAGTGGTTTTGTCATTTGACCCACGATATAATAGGAAACTCTTTAGTCTGATCTTAAAAGAAACAAAAATTCTTTTATTCGAATATGTTTTTTTATAACTAATTTGGAAAGTTATTGATGGCTTTTTCAAGAAAAAAAAGAGACTTAAATTACACTTATATTTGAAATCCATAAATAAAACAAACTTTTATAGGTTTAATTAAAAGAAACAACTCCAATTCTTTTTAAAATCCAACAAGTTACAAGATGAAATATTAACAAAAAAACATTCTTTATTTTTTTCAAAAAAGAGTAATCAAATTAAGTTGAGCATCAAGATTTTATTTTCATCCCTTTATATTTTATACACAAATTGCTTTTATGAAGTCTGGTTAATTTTTGTTTAAATCATAGTTTAGTGAATTTTGAACTTACATCAATTTTCAGATTTAACAGCTCTTTTTCAAGAAGTTCTCTTTTTAACCTTGCCTTCTCCCTAAAAGCATGAGCATCTGATTTGTTTTTAAATACATTCCTCTTCTTCTTAATAATCCTAAGCAAATAAAAAAATAGTAAAATAGGCAGTCATATTTAGCACAAAAAAAACCCAACATAAATTGATTCTTTAACGGATTTCATTCTTTTACTGTCAGTAAAAAAAATTATAAAAGGTTTCAATGTACTGGGTTTTCAATCAAAACTTTAAAGCAAATTTAAGGCTTTTGTAAGTTAACCTGAAGCAACAACACAATTTAAACTAGATTTGAAATTGATATATGACGTAGCAGTCTGTCTCGTTCTTTTGCAATCATAAAAAAAATGTATGCATATACTCAGATGCAAGACATAAAATAAGATATTAAAAATAAAATATTACTAAATAAGATATTAAATAACCTAAATTTTATTAAATGAATAAAAATTAGCACTGTCCTTAGACTAACCTGACCCAAGTAATTTTCAAATAAAAAACCCCATTAAATTTTCACAAATCATATTGTATTTGCATTGTTTTTGTTTGAAATAACTATATGAAATATGATATAAAATCGTAATGTTACTAAAAGGTCGTAATGTTACTCAAGAGGGGAGAGGGAGGACCTTAATATTTCAATATCTGAGAAAAACGAGAAAAAAAAATAGTACTTATTTCATTATCAAGATATTATTTTCAGGAACATCTATCTAATATCTATACCCCCCCCCCCCCCCCTGAATCAGTTTTTGTTTTAGAATTTAAGGCCCTTTTAAAACCCAGTAAGAAACCTAGTTTTAAAAAATGTTAAATTAAAAATATAAATAAAAAACAATATGTTTAGAGATAAATACTTAAATGGCTTAATTCAAAAATAAATCAGCAATAATACTTACCTGACACTTAAACCTTCTTTTGAATTTCTAAAATTTTGTAGAATTGCTTTTGAAGTTATAGATCTGGGTGTTTCTCGATTTACTTCTGATTGCGATAGATTTAATTCATTCGCATTAGCCATAATGTTTTCAAAAGTACTGCTTGGGTTACGTGCCAAGTTAAAAGGCACAGCAGTTACATACTTCAGTTTTTGAAGAGACATTTTCAACTTTTTATTTTTAGGAATCAATTTTCCTAAAAATATTGAAACAAAGTAAACTACAAAATGATAAATGAAAAAATATGTATTAATATATAATAGTTATCGATCAATTATTATATATATTTCGAATACATGAAAGTGCACAACGAACCTTGAATGATGAATCGACATTCGACAATCAAGAATCAAGAACTGAAAAAGTGAAAAGTTAAGGATGATGCAATGTAAACATTCTGTTACATTCTACAGTTACAGTTTAGAAGCCTGCCCTTCGCATTACTTTTCAAATTGTTGAATGGTTGACAAATGCGTTGTATTTGAGCTACACATTTTTTTTATTGCTATAAAATCATAGTAGGTTGCTATCTAAGATACAGTCAGATATCTAAGATATATCTCATGAGATAAACATTTATACTTAAAGGTTGAAGTGAAGTCAAATGGCGTAGACTACATCTGAGCTTCAATAAGGATAGATTTAATTTATCGAAAAAGAGGGGTGTGTATAATATAGAATGCGGCCTCCAGTGCTGTTGGACAGCTGAACTAGCAATTGGGAAAGAGGGTGGGGGGGGGGGGAGAATTTATTAGTATCTGCCCCATGTGTATGCTGTCCAAAGAAATTAGAGTTGCTAGGTTTTTAGTAAAGATTTTAAAAATGTGCATGTTTCAGGGGAAGTAACTGAAGAACTGGATTGTATTGAGTGTGATTTTTCTAAGGAGGAGATTACTCGTCTATTAAAAACTATGAAACCTAACAAAGCACCTGGCCCTGATGATATGTATCCTAAAATTTTAGTTGAATGTGCAGAAGAGTTGGGGGATGCAATTCTGACTATTTTTAGGTCATCATTTATTTCTGGACAGGTGCCAGCAGACTGGAAATTGGCGAATGTTACTCCATTGTACAAGAAAGGACCTAAATCTGATCCAGGTAATTACAGACCAGTTAGTCTTACATCTGTTTTAGGTAAAGTTTTTGAGACATTGTTGAAAATGCGTATAATGACTTTTTTGGAAACTAATAATTTACTTTCAGATAATCAATATGGCTTTAGAAAAGGTAGGTCTTGTACAACTAATCTTTTAAAATTTTATGATACTGTTACAGAAGAGATTGATAAAGACAATATGGTTGATGTTATTTACATCGATTTCCAAAAGGCTTTTGATAAAGTTCCTCATGAAGCTTTGTTATTTAAGTTGAAAAGATTTGGGTTAGGGACTGCTGTGGTCCGTTGGATTAAAAATTGGTTGACGAATAGAAAACAACGGGTTCACATTAATGATAAGTACTCTGATTGGAATGAGGTTGTAAGTGGAGTGCCTCAGGGCTCTGTACTAGGACCAATTTTATTTATTATGTTTATTGATAATATCAGCTGGGGGTTGAATAGCAAGTTAAGTATTTTTGCAGATGACTTAAAAGTGACGAGTACAGTAAATTCTGTTGAGCATATTGAGCAGTTACAAAATGATCTTACGAAAATTACTGAATGGGCTTCACGCTGGGGCATGTCGTTCAGTGTTAACAAATGTCAAACCTTGCATTTGGGTAAGAACAATGTTAATCATTCTTATGTTTTACAGGGAGAAAGTATCCAAGATAGTGAGTTCGTTAGAGATTTAGGAGTTTTGGTGAGCAATGATTTCAAAATGAGTAAGCAGTGTGTTGAGGCAAGTAAGAAAGCCAATCGAATGTTGGGATATATTAGAAAAAGTATCACTTCTAAATCTAAGGAGATTATTTTGCCATTGTATAGGGGATTGGTAAGGCCACATCTGGAATATGCTGTTCAGTTTTGGTCTCCCTTCCTCAGAAAAGATATAGAGTTGCTTGAAAAAGTTCAGCATAGGGCTACAAAAATGATTAAGGGCCTATCTGGTATTGATTATGATAACAGATTAAGATCTTTAAACATGTATTCCCTGGAAAACAGGAGAGCTAGGGGTGATTTAATACAGTTATTCAAGTTCATAAAACAGGGAGACATGTAGGGCTTAGATTTTACTTTAAATAGCCGGACCAGAGGTCATGATCAGAAATTGAATAAATCGAGCTTTAGAAGGGAGGTAAGAAAACATTATTTTTACAATAAACAACGTCAACGAGTGGAATGCCAAGGAGTGGAATGCTTTACCAGATTATGTTGTGCATTCGAAGAGAGTAGAAGATTTTAAGAAGAAACTTGACGGACATTGGAAACTGGTAATGTATTAGATTCATTTTTAGACCAACCTTGCTGGGCCTCTGGCCTGTTGTTGGTCGACAATTTTTGTATTTGTATTTGTGTGGGTGGATTGTCGCCAAGGTGTTAATATATAAATATTTGAAGCTATTAGTTCCCAAAGCGCTTTGGCTAGAGAAGTCAGAACGATATTATGCTTGTGTTTGTCTGAAATGAGATTTTCCCAAACTCCAATACAATTTTTAAATTATAATGTGACCTTGTTTTAAATTTAAGTTATAGTTTTCATAAGATGCTGCTCAAAATTTCATTGTTTATATTCACTACAATCCATGCGACTGAACTTGGAAATTTGTAGTCAGCTCAAATAAAAGCGGATCAAAGAAAAAACACAATTTGATCAAGCAAATAACGTACACACTAAAGTGATTCAGTCCACCAAATGAGACAAAATCTGTTCTTTGCATACCTATAAAAAATTGGCTTTTTACTGGACGGACTTTTTTTTAAAACAAACTATGTTCCACGTTAAAGACTAATTATAGGGTTAATATAATATATTTAAGTTCATTTTTATTAAATAAACTAGCTTTATAAACCCAGCGTTGCACGGGTGAACCTTTAATAACCCTAATTAGTAGGTTTTTTTTTATGTAAACTTTTATTTTATAACAATTGATCCCTCCACTGTGGTCCACTCCATCGGGATATTATAATCTCCTCCCATTCTGATATGAGGGGTTGATTTTATCCAGGCCCTTCCGGAGTTTGAGGGCTTTTCCCATAGGGCCCTATTCAAATTGCCAGAACCGCTATATGTTATAATGACCTGTTTATATTTCACAATTAGCGCAAAACGAAACTGCCCAAATGTGGTAAACCCATTCCACTTCATATTTCATACAACTCGATAGGGTTGGGGGACCCAGTCGGTAAAGACTTTCGTCTTACATGCGGTAGGTCCCAGGTTCAGGTCCGGGCATCGCCAAAATAACTGCCGACCTATGACCGGCTCGTGCAGCCAAAACATGTCCGATGAATGAATAATACCCCGTATAGAGGAAGGACACTTTAAATATCCTCCAAATTCCCAACGCTGCGTACGATGTCGCCCTTAAAAGTCGCATTGGGTACCAACTCACGTTATCGGCTCGTAACTTGACTGTGGTTCTAAATTACGATTCCCGTTTCCAATAGCACTCGTGTGTAGCTTTAATGCGACGATAATTCAAACTAACCTTAACCCATACAACTGGATGGGAATAGCTACCCTACGTTAAATTTTCAACTTCGCCAAAAGCCGCCAATGCCAAAATTCAATCGACCATTACGCCATCTTAACATCAGAAAACAAAACAGACAGTCATCCTCTTGTATGGTTGGAAAAAGTTTTATAAAGTACAAATTCTTTATTTATACCGAATATATTCCGGGTAACCTAAAGAATCGTGGCCGGCAATTTTACGCCAAATCTGGTAAGTAATTGCATTGACAATTTCTAAATGTTAATCTATTTAAATACTACAGTTACAGTTTTGAAGCCTGCCCTTCGCATTACTTTTCAAATTGTTGAATGGTTGACCAATGCGTTGTATTTGAGCTACACATTTTTTTTTATTGCTATAAAATCATAGTAGGTTGCTATCTAAAATGCACCTGTCAATAAAAAAATATCTCATGAGATAAACATTTATACTTAAAGGTTGAAGTTAAGTCAAATGGCGTAGACTACATCTGAGCTTCAATAAGGATAGATTTAATTTATCGAAAAAGAGGGGTGTGTATAATATAGAATGCGGCCTCCAGTGCTGTTAGACAGCTGAACTAGCAATTGGGAAAGAGGGTGGGAGAATTTATTAGTATCTGCCCCATGTGTATGCTGTCCAAAGAAATTAGAGTTGCTAGGTTTTTAGTAAAGATTTTAAAAATGTGCATGTTTCAGGGGAAGTAACTGAAGAACTGGAGTGTATTGAGTGTGATTTTTCTAAAGAGGAGATTATTCGTCTATTAAAAACTATGAAACCTAACAAAGCACCTGGCCCTGATGATATGTATCCTAACATTTTAGTTGAATGTGCAGAAGAGTTGGGGGATGCAATTCTGACTATTTTTAGGTCATCATTTATTTCTGGACAGGTGCCAGCAGACTGGAAATTGGCGAATGTTACTCCATTGTACAAGAAAGGACCTAAATCTGATCCAGGTAATTACAGATCAGTTAGTCTTACATCTGTTTTAGTTGTAAAGTTTTTGAGACATTGTTGAAAATGCGTATAATGACTTTTTTGGAAACTAATAATTTACTTTCAGATAATCAATATGGCTTTAGAAAAGGTAGGTCTTGTACAACAAATCTTTTAAAATTTTATGATACTGTTACAGAAGAGATTGATAAAGGCAATATGGTTGATGTTATTTACATCGATTTCCAAAAAGCTTTTGATAAAGTTCCTCATGAAGCTTTGTTATTTAAGTTGAAAAGATTTGGGTTAGGGACTGCTGTGGTCCGTTGGATTAAAAATTGGTTGACCAATAGAAAACAACGGGTTCACATTAATGGTAAGTACTCTGATTGGAATGAGGTTGTAAGTGGAGTGCCTCAGGGCTCTGTACTAGGACCAATTTTATTTATTATGTTTATTGATAATATCAGCTGGGGGTTGAATAGCAAGTTAAGTATTTTTGCAGATGACTTAAAAGTGACGAGTACAGTAAATTCTGTTGAGCATATTGAGCAGTTACAAAATGATCTTACGAAAATTACTGAATGGGCTTCACGCTGGGGCATGTCGTTCAGTGTTAACAAATGTCAAACCTTGCATTTGGGTAAGAACAATGTTAATCATTCTTATGTTTTACAGGGAGAAAGTATCCAAGATAGTGAGTTCGTTAGAGATTTAGGAGTTTTGGTGAGCAATGATTTCAAAATGAGTAAGCAGTGTGTTGAGGCAAGTAAGAAAGCCAATCAAATGTTGGGATATATTAGAAAAAGTATCACTTCTAAATATAAGGAGATTATTTTGCCATTGTATAGGGGATTGGTAAGGCCACATCTGGAATATGCTGTTCAGTTTTGGTCTCCCTTCCTCAGAAAGATATAGAGTTGCTTGAAAAAGTTCAGCATAGGGCTACAAAAATGATTAAGGGCCTATCTGGTATATGATTATGATAACAGATTAAGATCTTTAAACATGTATTCCCTGGAAAACAGGAGAGCTAGGGGTGATTTAATACAGTTATTCAAGTTCATAAAACAGGGAGACATGGGGGGGCTTAGATTTTACTTTAAATAGCCGGACTAGAGGTCATGATCAGAAATTGAATAATCGAGCTTTAGAAGGGAGGTAAGAAAACATTATTTTTACAATAACAACGTCAACGAGTGGAATGCCAACGAGTGGAATGCTTTACCAGATTATGTTGTGCATTCGAAGAGAGTAGAAGATTTTAAGAAGAAACTTGACGGACATTGGAAACTGGTAATGTATTAGATTCTTTTTAGGACCAACCTTGCTGGGCCTCTGGCCTGTTGTTGGTCGACAATTTTTGTATTTGTATTTGTGTGGGTGGATTGTCGCCAATATAAGTCGCCAAGGTGTTAATATATAAATATTTGAAGCTATTAGTTCCCAAAGCGCTTTGGCTAGAGAAGTCAGAACGATATTATGCTTGTGTTTGTCTGAAATGAGATTTTCCCAAACTCCAATACAATTTTTAAATATAATATGACCTTGTTTTAAATTTAAGTTATAGTTTTCATAAGATGCTGCTCAAAATTTCATTGTTTATATTCACTACAATCCATGCGACTGAACTTGGAAATTTGTAGTCAGCTCAAATAAAAGCGGATCAAAGAAAAAACACAATTTGATCAAGCAAATAACGTACACACTAAAGTGATTCAGTCCACCAAATGAGACAAAATCTGTTCTTTGCATACCTATAAAAAATTGGCTTTTTACTGGATGGACTTTTTTTTAAAACAAACTATGTTCCACGTTAAAGACTAATTATAGGGTTAATATAATATATTTAAGTTCATTTTTATTAAATAAACTAGCTTTATAAACCCAGCGTTGCACGGGTGAACCTTTAATAACCCTAATTAGTAGGTTTTTTTTTATGTAAACTTTTTTTTATACAATTGATCCCTCCACTGTGGTCCACTCCATCAGGATATTATAATCTCCTCCCATTCTGATATGAGGGGTTGATTTTATCCAGGCCCTTCCGGAGTTTGAGGGCTTTCCCATAGGGCCCTATTTAAATTGCCAGAACAGCTATATGTTATAATGACCTGTTTATATTTCACGATTAGCGCAAAACGAAACTGCCCAAATGTGGTAAACATTCCACTTCATATTTCATACAACTCGATAGGGTTGGGGGACCCAGTCGGTAAAGACTTTCGTCTTCATGCGGTAGGTCCCAGGTTCAGGTCCGGGCATCGCCAAAATAACTGCCGACCTATGACCGGCTCGTGCAGCCAAAACATGTCCGATGAATGAATAATACCCCGTATAGAGGAAGGACACTTTAAATATCCTCCAAATTCCCAACGCTGCGTACGATGTCGCCCTTAAAAGTCGCATTGGGTACCAACTCACGTTATCGGCTCGTAACTTGACTGTGGTTCTAAATTACGATTCCCGTTTCCAATAGCACTCGTGTGTAGCTTTAATGCGACGATAATTCAAACTAACCTTAACCCATACAACTGGATGGGAATAGCTACCCTACGTTAAATTTTCAACTTCGCCAAAAGCCGCCAATGCCAAAATTCAATCGACCATTACGCCATCTTAACATCAGAAAACAAAACAGACAGTCATCCTCTTCTATGGTTGGAAAAAGTTTTATAAAGTACAAATTCTTTATTTATGCCGAATATATTCCGGGTAACCTAAAGAATCGTGGCCGGCAATTTTACGCCAAATCTGGTAAGTAATTGCATTGACAATTTCTAAATGTTAATCTATTTAAATATTAAACGCATACAATTTATTCTGAAGTTCTCTTATACTAGTATTTTATTAGTTAGATGCTTAAAGATTTTAAATAATTATTTACTTTTTTAAATCAATTCTTCGGTATTTTAAAGTTCCACTTTTTTTATAAATCTGGGTCTGCAATTTAATGAATTTTTCCGTTGTTTTAAGTCGGCCATTTTGAAATTAGGTAGTATTTTTGGTCATTTTGAGATGGCAACCATCTCGGCAAGTGCCGGGGTTTGTTATTATTTCGACTTGGCGACATTTTTGAAAATTCGCCAAATCCGGTCATGATTCTTTAGGTAACATATATTCCTCTATATCCTCCATTTCTTACCATTTGTAAACATCAATTAAATTAAATTCGGAAACATAATTAAAATCTAGTTGAGGAAATCTGATCCACCATTAAAAAAAATGAAAAGATTTAAAATCAACAAATGAAATAAAATACTGATATTCAAATAACAATCCAGAAAATTAAACCCACATGCTCTTCTTTTTTCTTAATTTTCGTTCGTGCTGAACGCGCTGAAATTTCTTTAAATTGAATTAAAACAAGTAGGTTTGTAACAGAATCTGTCACTTAACCCGCTTCCACACATTTGTATTTAACAGGAAAAAACGCTCCAAACACAACATTAATTCTATATCAAACATTTACACGCTAAATTTGGGTAGTTTCATTTATTTTATTTCGAAAATTCAATAATTATTACTTATCATCTGCAAAAATTTATTTATATTTCAAAAAATAAATATGTAATATTCCTCGCTTTTATAAATAGAATAAAAACATTTCATATCAACATACAAAGAATCCGTAGGGAAATATATTTGACGTCATTTCAAACTGATCGATGTCGCAAAAATAAATTTATTTTAATTTATTGTCTAAAAGAATTAAATTTTCTCGAGCGATGGTTGCGAATGGCAAAGGTGATTTAATTTTAATAAAAACAGGGCCTTTAGCTATTTGTAATTCAAAGTTTTAAACGCCAAAATTAACTATTTTCATATATCTTCTTTATCAGATTTAATAATTAGACTTTATCGTTTGCTAAATTTGTTTGAAGTTCGAAGAATAATGATGTAATCTTTTTTAATAAATATCTTTGTGTCGCCACAATTTCCCATTTACATTTCTTTCGAAAATTCACTTATTTATGGTTTGTTAAATTAGTTTACAGTTTAAAAAATATATAATTAGTACAATTGATGCTTTAAAAATAAAAGCGAAACTTTGCATATTTTTTATGCCCAAGTTAGAATTCTCTATGCATCTTTCTTCATACATATATAATGAACCGTCAAAAGAACTCTATTGTGATATTACAACAATCCAAACTGAATTATTACACATAAATAAATATTCTCTCAAAAGTATTTATTTTTATTTCAAATAAAGTTTCTCGTACGTTTAACGAAATGGCAACAGTGAAAATATTGAATAAAAATCATAGATATCATAATTAAAGTATTAGATTCAGAGACATATAATAGAATGGACTGCGCAGTGGCAAACCTTAAGCGATCCCCTCATGGGTCACGTGCTGGGGTAAGATTTACCCCAGCACGTGATCACGACCAGTTGGCGAGTTTTTTCACAACGACTTGAAAATATGAGGCCGACAATCTAGTGATATGAAAAATAAGTTGGGAAAGGAACAAAGATGAATTGCTATTTCGGTGAAAAAGATTGCTATTTTTGGCAACTTATAGCAGCTGTTTTAATAAAAAAAGCTAAACATTATTTTTTATAGTTATATTATCGTGGATCTGATCAATGCATGTGGCGCAGAAGGCTAATTCGAATTTTTACAGAATATTTTTATCAAGAAAATAATCCCTGACCTTAAAAAGAGCTTATAGAATAATTTACTCTAATCAAAGTATAGGCTTTTAGGAATAAATTACTATAAATATACCTATCTAAACAATCTTACCTGTAAAGTATCCCAAATCTTTTTTAATTTATGTTTACATTTTATAAACTGCCAAAAATTAGGCATCTAACAAAGATAAAACGAATGGAAGCAAATATTTCTAACTAGCAAATTTATACCCGTTCTTCGCACGGAATTAAAAAAAATATCAAATAGATTCCAAATATGTGTACCATATACCTTGTTATAGGATCATAAACTATTATTGTTTCCACTCGTTATAAATTATAAAATCCAGTTTCATTGCCTTAAAATTCCAAAATGAAAAATACGCTATAAAATGCACTCATAAATGTCATCACAATTCCCTCATAAATACATAAAACCTTTTAGCTCATTTGGCGTGTTTGGGAAATGATTTGGCGAGAAAATAGATATAGCTACCCACACCCATTATACAGCTCTAACACAATGACCTTAGAACAACCGACCAGCTTATAAATTATTTAAAAAGAAATTGACTATTTGGCGAATTTTAGTTAATAATTTGGCGAGTTTGGCAACGTCTTTGGCAAAAAAATAAAGACATAAAACATTAATAGCTCTAGTGCGATGGCCTTTATTAACCATCATAGTTCAGTAATAGCTTAACTATACATTTATTGCTTAAATATGCATACATGCAGTCAACAGAAAAATCAATGAAAAATCATCAAATAAACCCACA
This sequence comes from Oedothorax gibbosus, assembly GCA_019343175.1. Classification (NCBI taxonomy): domain Eukaryota; kingdom Metazoa; phylum Arthropoda; class Arachnida; order Araneae; family Linyphiidae; genus Oedothorax; species Oedothorax gibbosus. The sequence continues at coordinate 29,108,717 of CM033279.1, forward strand.
ATAAAATCCGGGAATGAAGACTGGCGGAATTACGTCACTTGAAACATGTCAATATTTTCAAATAATGAATTTAGTTTCTGACATTTGAATTTAAATGTTTTCGTTAAAAGTTTTATTTAATTTTTTCAGCCGATGGCATCAGGAAAGAGAAAAAATGATCGATTTGAGCGAAAGTGGTGTATTTTTTCAGAAAATTCGAATTTTCTCTAAAAATTGAACAAATATGAAAAAACTAAGCCTCAGGTGCACACGTTAATATTAAAGGGAATCTATCTTAAAAATTTCGAATTTCTGAGGGCAGTATATGTAGGTCTTTTACGATCCGATAACAGACACACAGACAGACAGACTCTTTCTTTTATTATTATAGATTGAACACAACAGCAAGCAAATATTTCTAATTGAACACAACAGCCCACGTGACTTGGACTTTGATGTGAGTCACCATTGCGGTTTGCCACGCTAGATTTACCTGATTTTCAGGTCTGGCGACAATTGGCATAGTTCTAACGAAACAGTAGCGATAAGTTGCCATATGTTGCAACCTTTCTGCTCTTGGCGATTTTCATGATTGGTACGCTTTTAGAAGCTGCTTGACAGAGCAATGAGCAATCCATTCCATTTATGTCTATGTGCGCGTCCCGTCGTTAGCATGTCACGTGATCAGCCAATCTAATACTTTAATTATGATATCTATGATAAAAAAAATGGAATTTGCATGGTTATTTCAATGTAGATTGAATTTTTAGTTATTTAAATTTTAAATAAACTTCTAGTTTAAATTTTTTAATGAAATTTGGAATGTAGCCTAATCTGATTTTTTGCTTCAAAATGACGTATCCCACTTGTCTGTGGGACTTATGGTTCTTTCTGTGAAAGTGGGTGACGGACAGACGGACGGACAGACAGACAGACAGACGGACTGAACGATTATAAAGCCTTCCACTTTTTACGTTATAAACGTAGTGTGGAAGCTAAAATATAAATTCTAATCTTACAATGCTATTCCTAAGAGGAAATCGGCTCACGTTTTGCACTTCTACACCCGTTTGGGTTCGAAATAAAAAGTATCCTATAGCCTATTCCTGGTTTTAAGCTACCTCCCCACCAATTTTCAGCCAAATCAGTTCTGCCGTTCTTGAGTTATAAATAGTGTAACTAACACGACTTTCTTTTATATATATAGATATATGCACACTCGAAAAATCCTTTTCGTTTATTCAGCGATATTTGCGTTTGGGAATATTTTTTTTCAAAGTTGTTTTTGTTTGATTTGTCAAAAAATTAATTGGAACTGAGGTTTCAACATAAAATGAACTTTCATATTGGCTTTTTAGGATTAAGTTTAGTCTACAGATTTTCAGAATTTTTAAAAAATACCAACGTACGAAATACAATATTTAGAATAATCTATTGTTTTATTTTGTCATAAATGTTTTCAAAATCCTTTCCCATTCAAGAAAATAAACAGTTATGTTATTTCAACAAACGTGGTATACAATAATAACCAACAAAATATGGAGCCTTAAAAGAGAACGATAAAAATATTTACAGATTTTTGTAGGAGTGTAGATTTGTTTCGGGAATTGGAATGGGTATTAATTGAAATTAAATTTATAGTTAAATACTGACCCCAGGTGTCTCGGAAGTTGTCGACTCTTAGTTCATTTCCGTGGCCCTCCCAGCCAGCCCTGTCTCTGTCTCTAATCAGGATGTCCCACACACTCATCGTGACCTTATATCAGCCACGAAATGGACCCAGCATCCTTTTGACACGTTTGCGAACTACTAATCTGGTGGCGGTATTGTTAATGAGTAACTATTTCCCGGCTAGGATTTTTTTTTATTGCTTTGAAATAGTAATATGGGAGATTGGCATTTTAATTTAAGGGGACTGGGTAGGCAAAAGAAAAAATTATTCATTTTTTGCCTAAAATTCTTGAATTTTTTTCTGCCGTTCAATAATAATAATTTTAAAGACTACACAAAATTTCAAAAAATTACAAACACAATTTTTTCAGAAATTTGATTTTTAGCGGAAAAATTTACGTTTTATTGGACATCTTTAAAATGCTCCTTGCGATTCAAATTTTTAGTCAAATCTAGCTAATACTTTTTATACAAACAGTTTGAATACAATTTTACGAAATTAAGCATGGATTTTGCATTAGCGTTTTTGGTTAATTTTTAAAAAAATAAAACTTGCTGTGACGGCAAAAAAAGGGATTTTTTCAACTACATGAATTGCAAAAAGTGCAAATAAACAATACATAATTATCAGATCCTAAAATCCATGCACAATTGTCTTCTAAACATTACAATTAATAATTACTCCACGTTTCCAAAAAATACATCAAACTTTTGAATCGCAAGGGATCCATTGAACATAATAAAAATATCAAAATACACCTGCTGAGTAAAAGGCTATTTAAGATAAGGCCCGCGGGACTGAATAACAGACGAATTTCGCTTGGCGCGTTTACAAAAATTGAAATTATGATTTAAATTCTGCTCGGATAAAGTATGGTATGTATGGAAAGCTAAAAGTATACGCTATTTTTCCCCACTAAAATAAAAATTTCGAAATTTTTGAAATTTTTACCTTCCCGGTCCCCTAAGCAATAAATATATAAGAATATGTGTGACATCGAAACCCTAGTAAAGTAATTGAAAAATATTTCGTCGTCTCGGTCATATATGGCGTTAAGATTTGGCACGATTTTTTAGCCTACTTTTCTTTTTTTAATTCGAAAGAATTAAAAAAATGAAAAAGTAGGTATTGACATGCGGTCGATGTCCGTCTGTCCGTCTGTCTGTCTGTCTGTCTGTCTGTCCGTCTGTCCGTCTGTCCGTCTGTCCGTCCGTACCCCCCTTCCAAAATCGGTTCTAATCATCGGATCTTAAAAATTCTTTTTTTGTTAGAAAGCTATAACCTCAGATACCCAACTTTCATACTTTTTGTCCGTCTGTCTGTACGTCCGGACGGACATAAATCTACTATCTGTCGGCGAATTTCCCATTGAATTAGCATTGAAATTCAATTTTGAGTCATTTAAATCACTGTAGGTATTGAAATGCGGTTGATGTCCAACTGTCTGTCTGTCCATCTGTCTGTCTGTTCGTATGTCTGTCTGTTCGTATGTCTGTCCGTCTGTCTGTCCGCCTGTCTGTCCGTTTGTCTGTCTGTCTGTACCCCCCTTCCAAAATCGGTTCTAATCATCGGATCTTAAAAATTCTTTTTTTGTTAGAAAGCTATGACCTCAGATACCCAACTTTCATACTTTTTGTCCGTCTGTCTATACGTCCGGACGGACATAAATCTACTATCTGTCGGCGAATTTCCCATTGAATTAGCATTAAAATTCAATTTTGAGTCATTTAAATCACTGTAGGTATTGAAATGCGGTTGATGTCCATCTGTCTGTCTGTTCGTATGTCTGTCTGTCTTTCCGTCTGTCTGTCTGTCCGTCTGTCCGTATCCCTCTTCCAAAATCGGTTCTATCCCTCGGATCTTAAAAATTCTTTTTTTGTTAGAAAGCTATGACCTCAGATACCCAACTTTCATACTTTTTGTCCGTCTGTCTGTACGTCTGGACGGATAAAATCTACTATCTTTCGGCGAATTTCCCATTGAATTAACATTGAAATTCAATTTTGAGTCATTTAAATCACTGTTGCCAAATCAACAATGGCATGAGAAACTTTATTTATTTAAACATATTTGAAGCAAAATAATATTTACATGAATCAGTTTGGAAAGACGTCATAAAGTGTAGCACAATTCGATTCTTTGATTATTCATTAATTATCTACCAAGAAAGCGGCAAGGCATACTTTTGCATGCAATTATGCTTAGTTTTAATTTACATTTCTTATTTTTTAATGCAGTTCGGAGTAGTTTCATTACTTTTGTTATTAATAAATATTTAATTATTCTTCGAACTACAAATAAATCACGAGCAGATGATAAATAATATTTAATTAATTTGCGAAAGAATATTAAGGAAAATAGTTGATTTTGGCTTTTAGAAGTTTAAATTATAGCTGGGTGCTGTGTTTCGATTTTTTTTTTCTAATGTGTATAAATCTAGTGTAGAAACGGCTGTTGATGATATTTACTTTTGGAACATAGTTTTTTTTCCCGATTAGAACTTCAGTAAGTATTTAAGTAACAGGAAAGTAGGCTATTTTAGTTCTTTATGAACTTCTTGTTGTTCATTTTAAATTTACCACACACGTTTCGAAGTTTTCTAAAACAAAAAAAAGTAGGGGATAGTAGGGGCTATTGGGACGCAGGGCTAATTGGACAAGGGGCCTAAAGAGGGGAAATATATACTTTTTTACAAATATTTCTACGCTACAGCATTGTAACAGTTAGACTTCACATTTTAACAACCAAAGCCTAAAGCATATGTTGAAGTGGACAGAAGAATTGTTGTTTTGAAGAATCCAAAATTAGTTAAAACTGTACCTTCTTTTTCACTTTTAAAGTATTAAATAAAAACTTTCTATGAATTAAACTATAGTTTTAAGTAGATGACATATCATAGAATAAGATTTTATAGGTCAAATACTGTGGTGAAATGCACGTGTTTTTGTGTAGGATCATTTATAAAAAACAACATTGTGGGGTCTAATGGGACAGAAACTGTGTGGTCAAATGTGACACAAATAAACCTCGCTTTGTATGCTTCTCTTGAAGAATCTATATAAATCTCTAATATATTATTCAGTCGATTAGCCAAAAACTTTTTAAAACTTTAATTTTTAACTTTTTGAATTTTTTTCGTCGTATAATAAGTAAAAGTTCAAGTAGCTTTATTGGTTACATTTTGCTACCTGTAATTTCATTAATTACTTATGAAAGAGCTTGGCGAATATAAATGATTTGTTGCTAATAAAATTTGCTAGAAAGCAAACTATTCTTTATTAAGTTGTAAAAATTGATTTCTGAAATCGAAAGCGATGAACTTCGGGTAAGCTATTTGGAGATAAAGACGACCTTTTTTAATTCACGCACCCTAAAAAAGAAGACAAGTTAGGGATACATTTGAGAAGATTTAGTTATAAAACTATACTTCCCAGTGATTCAACAAAAATTATGGAAGCATCTTCGATTTTGAGTTTTAACTTTGATATTTCACCCTTCAATGAGAAATAATTTTTTAAAAATATAAATTTTCATTATGTATACATTATGTAAATGTTTTTTTGCTTTTAAACTTTATTTTCAAGTCATTTTCTGATTCCTTTCCACCCCAATAATTGGGGGGGGGGGGGGGGCTAATGGGACATTTACTTGTTTGTTTAAAATGCTCAGCAATTAAAATATATGGTGAGTTTTAACATCTATCGAATGACTTTTTAAGTAAACGAATGTTCAGTTTATGAGCTTGTAAAAAAAGAAATTAAAAATCTTGTATTTTTGCTGAAATACAGAGGTTAATAAAAATTTGTCCCAATAGCCCCACTCTCCTCTACAGCTAAAATTAACCATTATCTGGTTGAATTTTTTTTAATAATGTCGCTGGAATTAAAAATGTATTTGAGTTTTTTTCTCTTAAGGCTTTATAGCTATTAATAATTATTACCCAATTCGGATTATTTTTAATTATGAAATAATAATGTAGGGCTCAACAACAGAACATTTTTAAAAAATAGATCTTTTGTTATATCTTCTTACCATTAAAAAAACTAAGGAACCTGCGTACTGTATAGTTGTATCCTTTGTAAGATTTTTTATAATTATAAAGAATTGAATTCTTTCATTTTTTTTTCTTTGCTTGTACGTTTCGGACTTCTCTGGTTGCAAGTAACCATTTCGTGGTTAGGAGGGGGTTTTTCTTTCAGAAAATAATAAGGAATAATCACTTAAAACACATCTTAATATTATTTGTGATACCTTCTTAACGTTAGCGAACTTTTTTTTATTATATAAGTACAGTGTAATATATAAAAGAAATAAAACATGTTTTATATATTTAAAAATAAACTTTCTTTAATTTTTTATTACTTCCCAAAATGTTCATCTTAATTAATACTTGAACTTATTTAATTATGAAAATAGGAAAGTGTAAAATTTGAGGAGTAGGGTAAGTCATGACTTGACTGAGTTTTCTTGTAGTTGTTAGATTCATCTTTACTATTGCTGAATATGGGTATATTGTTGAAAACATTAAGTGTTTTATGCATATCAGTAGCTCAGAGCATCAGATTTTTCGAATGTATTCAGTTTGTATTTTAATTTTGTTTTAAGACATAAATTGTGTTACTATTTTGGAAATATCGATTATCTGTAATTTTTAACATAGTGTCAAAATATAGTCATGCCAATACTAACTACTTTAACAGATCCTATAGTTTTACAGATATCTGTATATGATTAAAAGTTTTCTAGTAAAAGACAAAAAAGTTTCTTATTACTCTGAAAGCATTCATTGTTATACGCAATACAAAAATATAGCAATGCTTAAAATATGTTTATGAACATTAAATTACAAGTTTATTATTTTTATTTTATTATTACAGTTTTTTTTACAAAACAAATGCATACTGTATAAAATAACTCAAAAAGAGAGACACATAAAACCATCTCACAAGTAATACATCTTAAGACACTACCTAGCAGTTCGACATCCGTTGGAATTCCAGCATTATGACAATGAATAAATAAATATAATGTATGAACATAAACATGAATGAAAAATGAAAACACCTTTTACCTAAAAAATTACTATTCTTCATCACAATATTTCACACACATAGCTTAACTGTCTCTGTTTATTTTATATGGGATTAGTTAAAGAACAATAGTAATCAAAATGTGTGATCCACATTGTTGCATAAAAATATGGGTGATTATGAAATGCCATTTAAGGAAGAAAAAAATATTCTCAATATATTATTGTGAAAATGTATATAAATAACAAGATAATAAACATGAATATATTTTATAAATATCTTTTAAGGGAAATAAGAGTTTGGATATAATCTCTTTATATTTCTAAATTATTTTTATGGAACGTATCAGAGCTAAAATGACCAAAGATAAAGTAATTCTTTAAATGACTTAAGTTTTTCAGGTCAAATTTGGCCTCATCATTGGGATCTGGAGAGCATTCACCAAGAGCATCCCTTTTTGAAAAATTTTGAAAAATAAAATTGAAAACCTTTGGTTATACTTTTTCCATAATAATACTGAAAGGAAGAGAGCAGTTCAAGCCCCGAATAACAGTAACCTCAAAGCAAAATTTTTACCTCAAGAAGTTATTCGAAAATTAGTTTAGAAAGCAAAACATTCTTGGCAATAAATACCACGGTACTTCACTCAATGAAACCCTAAACAAAGATGAAATAATTAAATAATGAGTGATTAATGTCACACACCAATGTCTTTGAAACGACATAAAAGGTAACGAAAAAATAAACCATTATATTTAAACTTTAAAGACTTATTCTGCTGTTTTCATTCACTTAAATCTGTCTTCTGGTTTACTTGCATATCCTTTCGCAGCATACACAAGGCTTTGTTATAAACCTAACTGCATAAATCTTAAATTAGTCAGAAGCAACGAGTGTATTCCGACTCTTGGTTATGGGTCTGAATTAGAATATATCAAAACATATTTAGCCAAGCCTAATTATACTCTCTACATATTTTGCTTTAAACCATTAATTGATACTATAATCTTCATCAAATCATTACTTAATACTATTATAGTATTATAATTTGTTTTTAATAAACAATATACAGGGTGGCAGTTTTAAAAGAGGGCTCAAAAACTCAAAAAGGATAACGGATTGTGTTTTGAAGTCTTTTTTAAAATGGCCACCCTGTTCTACACTCGTTCTTATTCGTCACCCTTCAAATGAAGACTATAAAAACTGAACCACGGTTCATTTCAAAATCAGTTCATTGTCTAATGATAACGTTCAACTTTGCTAAACGCAAGAATGCGATCGCAAAAGCTATCTTGAATGGCGGTAGTGAGAACAGCAAATGTCCACCATTGAAAGTCTTTAGGCAGAGAATAAGGCACTATTTGGATAGTCCGTGCCCTAACAATCTAGTGACATGAAATGTTGTTGGACACTTTTTTTTTTGTTTAGTAGAATCGTGTTTATATGATGTATATATTTCTGTTATAAACGAGGTCCTACTTATTCAACCAAGTCACGAGTGAACATACATTTCCACCATACGTCATTGCAAAAACAATCAATTAAAATTATAACACTGTTTAACGTTTAACAAGCTATTAAGACTCCTACTGCTATTTTGTGTATTTTTTTTTCTATTCTATGATTTACTGGCCAGTTTGTCGAATAAACAAGATTCCATATCAGATAAACACGACTCTACTATATCATCACTTTGTAATTCCAAAATATTATTAAATTAATTCAGCTAATTTTTCAGTGATTTTTTTCGTTCTCGGTCACACTTTTTGACGGAAATCTTCTAAATGACGGCGGCGAAAAGTCGAAGTCGGCCGGAACCTCAATTTCCTGAATTTCTCCATCAGGATTCCGGATCGGAATCTTTCTTCTCGACCGAAAGCCTTCGTCGGCTCGATCCACGATTATGAAGGAAGACGTCACTGAAGCGAATGCTGGTTGCTCAGGATCTTGTTGCTGTGGTTGTGGATTCGGTTGAGATTGCGGAAGATTCTGCCGAAGATTCCGTGAAAATCCGAATCCTCTGCTTGGCACGGTCTTTTCCTGTAGTCGGCGCGGCAGTGGCTGCAAGTTCTTTGCATCAGAAATGGCTGCTTCGTAAATGGTAGAAATCTGACGTTCCCCGCGTTGGTTGGTATCCCGTTTAACCACTCCTGCAGGATTTTGTTTGTTGGCGACACCAGCTTGTTCTTGGACTTCAACGTCGTAACCAGGTGCTTTGAATACATTAGAGATCACGTCGTATAGCGAATACGGTTGAAAAGGTTTTCGGATATCATTGACAATTCCTTGTGAGGTAAACCTATTTTCATGTTTTTCTGGAAGTTCACTATAGGTCGGATTGCCAAGAGATGTGTTTACATTGTCTCTGTTCTTGTGAGAGGATTCAGATTTAGGGTCATTTATATCTTTTTGAGAATTAGTTGGATCTTGAACGGATGAAATATACTCAGTAGATTCAATAGGAATGGTATGAGTGGACTGTAGTTCATGAGTATCGTATAGAATATCAGGATTTCTGTTTATATCAGAGTCTATTGTAGCCATTTCTTCGGAACTGTTAGCAGCCGTATCATTATTGTTTCCTCTGTTGAAAACGTATAACGCCAAAGTAGTTGCAGAGTTAAATTCTTGGTCATGTTTTGAGTTTTCTGCAACAATGGTCGAAACTTCTGTACCATTAAAATTCGGTGGGGATGTGTTTGATGTAGTTGATTCATTGTTTACGTAATCTTTTTGGATTAAGTTAGGTTCAAATTTAGTTGAAGTAGTTTGGTCATTGCTATAATTTTGTTCTGGACTGTTATTCTGAACAATTTTAGCTTTCAAATCCTCTTCTTCTGGAGAAACATCAACTTTTGTATTGGAATTTTCAGTGTTTTCTGAAGCCTTTTCAGTTGTTTGAGAATTGTCTTGGTTTACATATGTTGAATTTTCATGAATTGGTAAAGCATTGGAGTTAGATTCGGTAAGTAAATCAGTTTCGACGGTATTGTTAATATCACTATATTCTCCGTTGGTAGATCCAGAATTAAAGTTCTTTTCTGTCGTATTAGAAGAAAGATTCACAGTGGTAAACTGGCCATAGTTTGATTCACTTGAAGCAACAGCATCAATGTCTAAATGTTCGGCACTTTCCCCGATTTCGAGAGGATGTTCTTGAGATGAATTTGCACTTTCGGTTGAAACGACATCCGTAGAGTCAGATGTTGTAGAACTACTAAAAAGGTTTCCAAGGTAGCCCAAAACACTGAAGTTATCTTTTGAAGGTGTGGTATTATCCTCAACTGTGTCTATATCTGAAGAATTCCCCTGTTCATAAGAAGTAGACGAAGACTTTACAGTTGGATGAGAGTTTTCAATTAGTTCGTGGGTATCTTCTTCACTGTCGTATTCATTTTCATATAAATCATCAATGTGATCATGTATTTCGGGTTGTTTTGTGGTTGTAACTTCAGATATACTTTCAACAACATCGGGTTTTATGGTTGGTGCATCTCCTATTTCATGTAAAGCTACTCCAAAATTATTTTCATCAATTGTGATGTGGGATTCGGCAAGTTCGTCTCCCTCTGTTTGAGGTTGTATTAAATCCGTAACTGAAGTTACAGAATCGAGCTGAGGTTTGTAGATGGTTGAGAACCTATCAGTAATTTGTCCGAATAAGATATTAACTTGATTTCTTGTGGTTGTTTCACCAGGTTGCACTGAAGTTAATTCTTGTTCATTTCCTCGGTGATTGTTATAAGTGATAAGTTCTGCATTGTCTTCAACTACAGGAGCACTGTTTTCTAAAACATAATTTTCGGGTTCAAATGGAGTCGATTTTCCAGCATCTGTATCTGCAGTAGATTCGCTAACGAAAACTGTTTCTGTTTGAGATACGGATTCTTCAGTTGCTGGTTTATAAAATTGAGTGTGTTGGTTTTCTTTTTCGTGTTCTTTTATAGTAGAAATCATTGTTGAAGAATAACCGTGCTCTACGTCGGAAGTGATTTCTATGTCTTCTCCTAGATCAGAGACAGTAGTGCTACCATTGAACTGTTGTTTATCGGAGGAAACTTTTACATCATCTGGAAATAAAGTGGTAGATACAAATTCAGTTGAGTGTGATGGTTGCAATGTGCTGAAGTGCGTGCTTTCATAAATGTCAGAGGAAGAAGTAATTTCACCTTCACTAGATGCAGTTGAAATGAAAGAACTTTTGTTTATTTCATATTCTGAAGGATAACTACTGGAAGTGGAAATGTCTGATTCATGTGTATTGGTTGATTTTTCCATGTTCTCTTCTTTTGGTGAATTTGTTTTTAAGTTTTCGTCCAGTTCTAACTCTAAAGTAGTATTATCAGATATTACCGTTGTGCGAACATCTTCACCCAATGAAATTGCTTCTGTGTGGTACACATCCGGAGAAGAAACAATATTTGGTTCCGTTACAACTGACTCATTCTCTTCTTCTGGAAGCTCAGCGCTAGCCGAAGACAAAATTGCAGAAACATTTTTAATTTTAGTACCATCCTCATTACCTTCTAATTGGAAATTTTCTATGGGAACATTCAGATACGGAATCTTTTCGGATGTGCCATTGCTTTCAACTGAAAGCGCAGTTTTATCAGATCCACTGTGTACTTCCTGACTTACAAATGTATCATTCACATCATCCTCAGCATCTAAAACACTATAATCGTCGAATTCTGAGTGAGTAGTGTTTAAACTTGAGTTAGTTGAGACAAGAAGATCTACGTCATTAGAAAAATTTGTTTCGTTTGCTTGAGGAGGTGTCAAGTGTTCAGAATCTTGTTCATTGTTGAGTAACAATTCATCATATATTATACTGTTTGTGTTAGTTTCCTGAGGTATAGAATTAGATTCAGTAATTAGGCCTTCAAATTCTGTACTCGTTTCATTTAAAACATTTTTGCTGTTTTCCGTTGGAATATTTTGTTCTTGTGCCGAGTTATTTGGTAGCGGGTCCAAAACCGTTATTTCTTCTGCATCTGCAATGTCGTAAGCAATAGAGTATTCTGTAGACACATTTGGGCCATTAATCTTCGCATCACTATCTGTCGCATTGTGATTATTTTCATTTAATTCGGTTTCAGGGAATTCTTCTACATAATTAGGATATGAAGTACTTTCATTGAATTTCTGATTTTGTTTAGTGAACAGACCTTCTCCAGGTATTCCTGATGTTATTTGAGGTAAAGATAAGTTATGAGCATTTTCCATACTGATGTTACTTTCTTCTGTGGTCACATGTTCACTAAAATCTTCAGTTTTAATGCTTTCTTCCTGATTATCAGAGGGAGTTGGATTGCTTGAAATTTCTACCTCTAAATTAGTGAGGACAATATGCGATTCATTTTCGTCCAGAACAGAAGTAGATGCTTCAGATGATGCATACTCAGTCTGTTTATTGTAGGAAATTGTTGTGCCATCTTTAACTTTTCCTGTTGAGTGTTCATTTGCTTCTTTTGTAGGTTTCGGTAATTCAGTTGTTTGGAGTGGCTTATTATTCACAGACAGCAACCCGGATAAATCAGTTTTCAAAGGATGTAATGTAACTAAATCCGTGTTAGTTTTATCATTGATATCTGTGCTGATTGTCATACTTGACTTTGTCTGTAATGTTTCCGGATCAGGAGGGCTTTCGGTGGTTTTTTCCGCAGTGTATTCCGTTTCATCAATCGGAAATTTTGTTGTGGAAATCTTGTAGTACTCTTCATTATTTTTGTCTTCAAAGCCTTCAGTTACAATACTTTCTTCTAAATAATTTGGTGAGCTTGTATGGGAAATAAATGGATTTCTAGACAAACTATTATCTGCGTTATTTAAACTCTCTGCTGATTCTGTTGTAACTAGGTCTGAAACGGCTTGAAACGCAGTCACATTATGTTTCAGTTCTTCTTCAGTCGGACCTGTAGGATAACCTGTAGTTAAATCATGTAAAATGGTTGGCTTTACTGTTCTTATAGATGTATCAGTTGAAGTTACTTCTGAAAGTTTGTCCGATGAAGTAGTATGTTCGTTTAAATCATGTTTTTCATCGGGTTTGTCGATTTTGCTCAGATCATGTTCATTCTGACCATTAATAGCATGATATTCATTGAAATGAGTAGTACTTTCTTCGATCACCTTTTCTAAAGTGCTGGTTGTGGAAATGTATTGTTCAGGTAAACTTGAATATTGTATGTCTAGAGCATTATTATCAGTTCCGTTAGTTTCACCACTGCCACTTTCTTCCAAGTGTGACGACGCATTTAAGTGTTTTTGCATTTCTGACTCATTAATATCGAAATCTAGTTCGTCAACTTCTGTTTTGTTTGTGATTAAGGCCGCTCCACTATTTACCGTTATGACAGATGATGATTGTTCATTAGTAGACTCTTTATCTGGTATTTTAGAACCTAAAGTTTCGGAGGGGTCACTAATACCTAAGAGTTCGTTCTGAACGTTATTTGTTTGAGATTCAGTTGAGTATTTGAGACTGTTTTCGGTTTGTGATTCAAAAGTCGTCACAGTACGATCGTTTTCAGAGTCGTGAGTTGACAGCTCATTCATTTGAAGAGGAGTGTGAGTGGTAGTTTCAGATTCTATTACTACGTTACTTTCTATAGTAGTTAAATGAGAGCTTTCATTATGTCTAACAGAAGTTGTAGTAAATGTGGATGATGCATCAGTGGTTGTTTCTACAGATTTAGAGAATGAACTTTGTTCTTTCGTTTGGGGATCGTTATAAGTAAATGATTCTGTTCCTACTGAGGAAATTGAAGTGCCTTTCATGTCTTCGTCTAGTATTTCACTGGTTTGTTCGGTCTGTTCAGCATTTACTGTTTCTTCATGTGTTCCAGAAAAATATTGTTCTTTTGTATATGTTGAGGATTCAAAATGTACATCATTTTCATTCGAACTTGAACTTTCTCCAGCAGTTGATGAAGTAATTATAGAATCGGGAACATTAGATGTCTTATCTGATTCGGCATTAATAGTTTCGTCCTCCGTACTGCTTTCATGAAGTGGCTTCTCAGTGCTTGGAGTTAATTCTAAGAGATCGGTTGGTTTTCCAGTTGGGATTTCTTTTTCATTGGAAAATGTTTCAATTGTACTGATTGAGGAAATTTCAGCTATGTGTTCAGGTGAAATAGTTTCTTCAAAATTAAAATGAGTTGAGGAAGGATAGTGGGTCTCCGTTACATTGATTGTTTCTGTAGGGGCATTTATGGAAATGCTAAATTCCTTTACATCATAACCGTTATCAGTAACTCTTGTTTGGGAATCAACAAAATCACTACCTCCACTGTAATCATCACTAAAAACAGTAACAGTGGAAGTTTTAAGCCCATCTCCAGTTAAAAGAGTTGAAATTTCAATGTTATCGGTTAATATTTCAGTTTTATGAGTTGTAGCACTTCCGGAATCTTCGGCCGATGAATCCATTTCTGAGTTTGTACCTTCTGGTTTTAACGTGGTATATTTTGCTGATAAATCATGCACATTGAAACTTTCTTCCGTTTGTAGATCAGCAGCTTCAGAAAATGACGATTTCTCTAAAGGGAGAGCTGTAGTTTTAAAACTATGCTCATCTTTTTCTGAAAAAAACTCTGAAGAAGACGCTGAAGACGATTCCTGATCAACAACGAAATCTTCTGATTGAGTTTTTGAAGTCAAGGTTGCACCAAAGTCATATCCAGTGGTAGAACCTTCAAACGAATCTGTGGAAAAGGAAAAAGTTTTTTCTTCAGTCGTGGACCTTTCGGACACGGTGTTTGAAACATCCTGATCAACTGTAGAGCTATCTGGGTAATCTTTTGAAGTAGTTGACTCGAAAGATGTAGGATCAGAAGATGGTGCAATATCGTCGTGACCGGAGAAATCACTTTCAGAAAAGGCATCCAAAGTATTTGAAATAGATTCTTCTTCATCAACCGAGCTAATCTCTGCGAATACAATAGTGGAAGTCGAAAGATGAGCGTCAGTTATTTTGTCGTTATCCTCTGAAGGCACGCTTGGAGTCGTGAACTTAATTGCATCATAGTCTAATGTTGAACTTTCAGATGTAACTTTTGAAGCAACAGAAGTTGTTTTATATGTAGTACTACTTTCTGAGACTGCACTAGTTGATGAAGATAAAGCTACATTGGTGTCGTTAATAGAGATTTCATGGAACACATCGGCACTTCCTGTATATGGCGTTTCATAATTTGTAGATGTAATTTCTGAAGGATCCCCCGTTATGTAATGGGAAGTTGAGTCATGAGAACTTTGAGTGGAAGTATCTAGATCGTTAAATGAAGACGTTTCATAATCTTCATAGACTGTTTCAGTGGTTTTATTGGATTGATAAACACCATCTACTATACTTTCTGTGGTACTTTCCGGAGATTGTGAAGTTCCACTGATGTCAGCTGTAGAACTTTCCAATGACATATCTTCAATAGCTGAGGAAGAAGCATGCCGGTCAATGGTAGAGCTATGCGTGAAAATATCCACATCAGTCTGCGCTGTTGTGTGGTCGGTATCATGCTGCTGGGTCGATGTCGGTAGAGGTTCTAAATCTTCGGTAGTAGATTGTTGGGTCGTTGTAGATAAACTCTTTTCTGCATGGATTGTTGTCAGTGAACTATCTTCAACAAGAGACTGATGGATTGTGGTCGATGGTCCTCCTTCAGCAAAAGGTTGTGTTGTAGTTTTTGATAGAAGCTCTTCACCAGCAGATTGGTGGGTCGAAGTCAGCAAACCATATTCGGTAGAAGATTGCTGTGTCGTGGTAGATGGTCTACTTTCTGTAATATGTTGTTGGGTGGTTGTCAACACATCATCATCAGCAGGAGGATGTTGAGTCGTTGTTGATAAATCTCCTTCGACAGAAGTTTGATGAGTAGTTGTGGTCAAGTCAGAATCAGTATGTTGGGTCGTTGTTGATACATCACTTGCGACAGGAGGAACACTGGTAGTTGTCGTTAACCCACCATGGGTATCATCAGGAACAGCATACCTAGTGGTTTCCGTGTACGTTCCCGTTTGCAGGGGAAGTATAGAAGATAATGTCGTAAAGTCGTAGTCGTGAATGCTCGTGATTCTACCTTCGGTCAATGTGAACTTGACTGTGACAGATTCATCAGGCGTGGTCGTGAAGTAGGAAGAAGTCGTGAAGATTGAAGTGATGCCGTGTTGTATGTCTTCAATGTGCACCGTGGTGTCTGCATCAGTAAATTTTTCAAGATGCTGTGTGGTGAGGTTGATGAAATGTTCCTCTTGTTGTACGATGGGTGATGTGCGGGCCGTTGTTGTAGTAGTAGTTGATTGAGTAGTAAATATGGTTGAAATGGGAGTTGTAGATGTTGTTTCTGTGAAAGAAATAATAAATATGTAATCATATAAATCAAATATCAAACACATACTCGACTAATTATAATGTTTTATAGTTGAATATATTTTTATACATTACATAGTACAGTAGTATACTCACTGATAGGGGGGCAGTGGTCATACCGGGGACAGCACTCCCCTTGCACGTATTCCGGGGGGCAGTCCCCCCTGAAGAGGCAGTCGGCGAACGTACATGAGATAGAGCTTCCGTGGCACCGACACGTGTAACAAGCATTCTGCAGGTCCCTTATAACCTCGCCGTCCTCATAGACTCGGTTGTTGTGGATGCAGCCTAGGAAAAAAATATGTAAGATCCAAATTACGCCAAGTTCTATTTTTCATTACACAGTAGAACTTTCTGTCGTGTAAATCATGTCTGTAAAAAGTGATTATCACTACAACTTTTAAAATTTAATGAAAAAAAGTAAATAAATATCCCACAAACAAACCAGTTTAGTCGTCTTAACTAAAACGGTCAAGCATACAGTGACGCCTCAGTTACGTCAAGCATTGTCTTCTTTTTCACAAGCAAACCATGCTCTGACTCGTTCGAATAGTCCTTTATCAGTAACTATTGAGACCGGTTCCCTTTCGGAAAATCAAAAATTAGGAAAATTGAATTTTTTTCGAAAAAAATGGTACATTTCAATTTGTTACTGTATGTGAGTTGAAAATGGAAAGAAAAACATCTTTTCGGAAGAAAAAGAGCTTTCAATTAAGTGAAAAGACATAGTATTTACATGTTAAGCTTACTGATGAATAACTAGATGGAGCAGAAGATAGCAATGGATTTTGAATAACCGTAGTTCAGATAATCAGTTCTGCCCCGCATCATTATATAGTTATAAATAGTCTAAGAGATTTTACATTGTATTTAAGACTCGAGTTTGAAAATTGCAACTCCAGAAGCGAGCCCAGAACTTGAGCGCTACCATTCAGAGCTCTATGACGTTTTGCACAACGGCGACGACGCTAACGTCCTATTGTACTACAGCTGCCACATTGTGGCGCTGAGTTTATAGAATGGCCTTTTTCAAAAACGAGTAGATCGCACAAAACAAAGGTGCAAGCATAGAGTTGAGTGCAGGGTTTCATTTTAAAATATCCGATAAAGCTCATTTAGATTAGTTAAAACTACAGTTTAAATCATTTGCATAAAAATTATTAAATAAAATTAGTTTTATATTTATATTTTTTACTTACTTTTTTAAGATTTGTTAAAAAATGGAATGGGTTTTGAATGGGTCGCCAATTTGCCATTTCTGAAAATTTTCCACGCTATAGGCTGCAGCCTACTTAGCCTTTTTTGGAAATTTAGTCATAATCAGCCCAGTCTTAACAACATGCGACATACCTTTTTTTATTTTTAAGTGGACTGTTCTACAAATCATGAACGTCATTCGTATAAATCTGCGAGCTGCACTTTCAATTTTGATTGCATTCTATGCAAGTAATATACATGATTGACGGTTATTGACACACAGTTTTTCAGATTCTCTGATCGAATTACTTCTATCCTAAAATCAGATTTATGTCGTTAAAAAATCCATCTGAAAATCTCCGTCTAGACTAGACTGTACTGTTTTTTATAAGTAGAGGTACTGCAGATAAAAAATATGTTTATCCCACGAAACTTAACTTTACATTTTCATTTTACGCACTGCAAAAAATTATAAAAGAAAATTGTGTAGATATGGTACGAAAACAGCTAACTGGGCATGCTGTTTTGGTGGAAAATACATATCCTTGACTTTTAATATATAGGTATCATTCATTCAAAACGTCTTCTTAGAACAACTATTTAGAATATCATCTATTTGGATAATGATATGTTTTCTGTTTTGCCGCCAAGGACACAAAATAATAGGGAAGGCGAAGTACTCTTACAGACACGCAATTAAAAAGTTTATGGTTACGTCTTTAACACAGCATAAAACTTTTTTTTTTCGAGGAAAGGGCTAAAGAGGGAAGGAGACTACAATGAAAAAGTCCCGACGGTAATAGCGTACTGTGTCGATCACAGCCAAGTTGTGTGCCACCTCAAGTCACTTTAGCTCATTGAGTCTTGGTATTTATTACGCATAAGTTGGAACTATTGCCACTGGTATAGTATTTACGATTAGAGTACAAGCCTGCTTCCCCTACCCCCTCGTTTGGTTTTCCAGGAAACGGCGTGAGGGGCGATCTTTTCTCCCCCCTCCCCCCACCTTACTTGGGTTGGTTGATACATATATATACATTCCGGTTTGTAAGCTTGATCGGAGACCCGCTTATAAACCTTCGTTGAGTAAGACAGACACAAACAGAAGTTTTACTGACACAGAGGGAGAAAGTACACCCAAGGCGAAGGCGGGAATCGAACCCGCACCCGTTACAGCGAGCAGACTGCTACCGTAATGGGCTACGATCCAACCCACTAGGCCATCCGGGCCCGTACTTGGGTTTGGAGAGCAATTGCAATTAACCTCACAGCAGAGAATCAAGCAAGATAGGTATAGAACACAACGCTCGCGTAGTTCCTAGGAAAACCACTCGAGGGGGTGGGGGAAGCCGAGCTTGCTTTGTATTCGTACTAGTACGTTTCTAGAGAAATACTGGATAAAAATAGATGAAATTTGGTATTGATATAACTTATTGTATGACAATAATGTGTGCAAAGCAAAATTTAAAGTGTCATTCATTGGCAAAAGTTATTACCAACAATCCAATATGGACTGAATTTCATGTTGGAAGACGGCTATGAAAGTGAGACTTGTATGGTGTGTGAGGTCGCCTCTACCTCTAATATAGTGTGTGGTCACTTTTGATAGATAGACATCATGCACAATGAGTATGCATGCTGTTAATAAGAAAAAAAGGAGTGCTTGTGGAAGACACTCCCACTCTTCCAACAGAGCAGTTTTTAACTCCGGAAAGATTCTGGGTGGGAGTTTGCGTATCGCTATAGCCCTCCAAAAAGAACCTCAAGCGTGTTCAATGGGATTAAGGTCAGGAAATTTGGCTGTCTAATCCATTCGATGAATATTTTCCCTTTCCAGATAGCCATCAACGAAGCCGAGCCCTATGTGGTCGAGACTTGTCGTCCATGAAAAGGAATTCAGGGACTACAGCACCCCTGAAAAGACGCACAGGGTTCTAAAATCTTCAACCAGTACCTATGAGTATTCACAGAATCAGTGTCAAACACGCGGTGTGAGGGTACCTTATATAATCCCTGCCCAAACCATTAATATTCCATCAGCATATACATGATGTTGCTGGGATTATATCGGGTCCTAGGTTCCCTTCATATGAATATTTGCCGAGAATCAGGTTGTAGACTGAATGTGGACTCATTTGTGAAGAGAACATGCCATTTGGCAACTGTATTCCTTGAAACTAATGCTCATGTGGCAGCAACGAAGTCCCAGGGCAGTTGTGGTAGACTTCCTGTGGCGCTTGGCAGTAAGTACCAAATACTGGTCGTTATTAGCCGTTGTTGCTATCGAGCGACCTGGTCCAGGTTTTCTGGACACTGTCCCACTGTTTTGAAACTGACTCCACAAATTCGGAACAACACTTGGAGTGACTACCCACAATTCTCCGCCTCATACTTTCCTCTACACGAAGATGTTCACTCATTTCACTTAAAAATCAACAAAAAACAGAAAGATTATTAGAGAAAACACAATAAAAATCGCTATTTAGTAGGAGTGGGAAGTGAACAAGCTGTGCAGCTGGATGGAGACTATTATACCTCTTACTGACTTAGCAGGCCCCACAAAAATACGTAAACTAAATTCAGCGACACCAGCGCCATAGTGACATTATATGACAACCAACTGCCCAGGTTATATGTGATACTTTCCGAGAAATGTGCAAAAATGCTTTCCATCTCTTAATTTTGTCCACCAGTGTATATCAGACTATAGTAGTTGGCAAATGCTCCTTTTCACCACCTAAGTAAGTTCATAACCGATTTTCAGCCCAATAGCAATCCGCAATAGGTTCACCAGAATAAGGAACTTGGTGAACATTCATTCAAACCAGAATAATGAACTTGGTGAACGCTTGCCATATCGGTAATGTTTCGTGACTCTGCATATTTTAGTAGAACTACTGTCTACAGTCCTTACGATTACAACGCAAGCTTGGCTTCCCCTAACCCCGCTTTTGGTTTTCCAGGAAACGACGGAAGGGTCGCTGTTTTAAACTTACCTTGTTTGCGGCTCTGCTGTGAGGTTCATAGCAACTGCTATCCAAACCTAAGTAGAGTGGGGGGAATCGAAAAGAGCGCCTTTTCCTAGCAAACCACGCGAGGTGGCAGGGGAAGCCAAGCTTGAGTTGTAATAGTAAGGACTTTAGACAGGTGGCTCTACTAAAGTAGGCAGAGTCGTGACAACTTTGCCGATGTAGCAACCAAGTTCATTATTCCAGTGAGCACTATAAACTTAGATGTCTTCGAATAGGATGTAAATTAACTTGGGTGGTGAAAAGATGCATTTATCAACTACAGGGTGGCGCAAATAAAAGTGGACCCGTCATGGAGATAAGAATAAGATAGAATTGTTACCAAGTTAAAAAAAACAATGCGAAAACTGGTTTGCTAAGTGCAGCTATTGATCGCTTCAATATTAAGCCCAAACAAACGCTTGGCGAATTATTTGCCTTCAACTATGCTATGGTTTGACAAGCTAGTTAGAATGCAATAGAAACTGAAGGTTTGTACCAAAGAATTCTATAGTAGGGTAGAGACTAAACCTGGCAAAAGCATCATGGACCAACACGGAGACAATATAGAGTGGCATGAGGGCCCGATGGCCGAGTGGTTTGGATCGCAGGCCATAACGCTAGCAGTCCGCGCGCTGTAACAGGTGCGGGTTCGATTCCCGCCTTTGCCCTGGGTGTACTTCTTTTCTCAGTATCAAAATTTTAAATTAACTAGCACTTTTGCCACTCTATTCGGGCTCTGTAGTGAGCCATTTCTGCCGATGGCAGCTTAGTACGAGTCGTTCCTCTACCCTACTATAGAACTCTCCGGTTTGCTGCTGGTTTACAGCTGTGCAAAAGAAGTTAAGTTATTTTCTCACGAATGAAATGTATCGGTTTACGTTCTTCTTTCATTTAATTTTATTGTATGCATACACCGCTGGAGTGGACCGACGGCCGAAATACCCGCTGGAGTGGTCCGACGGCCAATTTACAGGTATCGGGTGTAAAATGTAGGTAAATTATAAGTTAACTTAAGTCATTTTCTCAAGGCTGATTTTTACGTATGTTTTAGAAACTATTGTTAAAATTTAACAATCAATCTGCCAGACAATAATCAGTCTGTAAAGTTCAGACTTTGTCTCACACATATGGTGGCGCGATATAGCCATAAGTATTTTCCAAATAAACAAAAATTTATTTAAATCGAAATGATATCTTTCTTCGTTTTTACTGCTAATCGACTCAGCTTTTTTTTGCCATCATAAAAGTAACTAATAATTACAGTCGCTCCAAAAAAATTAAAAAACGTAGAAAGTTTGTCATTTCAATTGAATTAATTATTTTTGTTTAGTTAGAAAATACGTAACGCCATAGCACGCTACCAGATGCGTGGGACGAAGTCTGAAGTTTACATTGACGTTTAAAGTCTCTGGCAAAAGTTTCGGCCGGCGGAAAGTGTCTGGCAGATTTGATTATTTACTTTTAACAATATTTTCTAAAACATACGAAAAATCAGCCTTGAGAAAATGACTTAAGTTAACTTATAATTTACCTACTTTTTACACCCGGTACCTGTAAATTGGCCGTCGGTCCACTCTAGCGGGTATCCATACACTAAAATTAAATGAAAGGAGAACCTAATCCATAAACATTTCATTCTTGAGAAAATAACTAAAGGTCTGGGCGCCCTTGGCTCTTATTCTATAAAGACATAACCCTATGAGGAGGTTTGCTATACTCACCGCACACGTATTCCGGGCAGCACTCTCCCGCCCTTCTGACCGCTTTACAGCCGGGCTTGGTGTCGCAGTCCCTCAGCACGCACGAGAACCCAGGGGGGCGACACGTACATTTCTCACACTCGTCGTCCGTGGGGACGGGGTCCCCGTTCAGGAACACGTCCCCGTCCACGATGCACACTGGAAACGAAGGAAAGCGAAATTATTATTACTAACAAAATGTGACTAACACTATTATTACTACTACATAGACTACTACATAGACTACATAGTCAGTATCATAAAAATTATCCGCATTTGTGACGGTTTAAAACCTTCAACAATAAAAAAACGTCACCGTCCACGATATGTACACTGGAAACGAGAGAAATTTTTTATTTTCACAGACACGGCAAAACACCCGTCATTTTTACAGAAATTTGCTGAATTTGCGATTTAAAAGCGTCACAAGAATAAACACCGCCATCCACGATAAGCACACTGGAAACGAGGAAAACGTAACTAATATTACTATTCACCGCAAAAAAACGTTATTTTGCATACATTACCCTTATTTGGGATGGTTTAAAACCGTTTGGCTTATTTTACTATTTTGAACACTTCCTACCAAACAAAGTTCGAATGAGAAGGGGTGTCCGAACCAAAGTGCCCAAACTGTGTTTATGCAATGGAAAAAAATAATTTTCTTAGCTATTTCTCCGGCTGTATTGAATATTTTAATAAACGGGTTTTTTTATATAACTATAGCTGACTTACATGTATCTACACTCTTAAAACAAACGAGCGGTTTTAACTCAGTCTGAGTTAATTTCCACTCCTTTCCGTGCCGAAAATGCACTTCCCCTATAGGAGTGAATTTCACTCTTTTTCGGAGTGGGTAAAAGAAAACAATCTGCGTCCTACACTCTTAAAACGAGCGGTTTTAACTCAGTCTGAGTTAATTTCCACTCCTTTCCGGTGCCGGAAATGCACTTCTCATATAGGAGTGAATTTCACTCTTTTGTTTTAAGAGTGTATAATCTAAATCCCACTTTTGAAACGGGTTCGAATATTTTTTAAAATTTTCAATAACTAATTTTACAAAAAATATTCGAACAAATTTCAAACAGAGACCTGTTAGTCAGCTATATTTATCACATAACAAACTATTTATAAAAATATTCGCTACTAAAAATATTCATTTAACTGTGTGTCCTTGACATCGGTAATATCTACAACAACAAAAATCAGTGACCAAATTAGTCACTAACCAATTATCCTTACCACCTTTTTTATCGGTTGTAGTCATTAAATGTATCAAAAGAAATTGGTTGAAGGTATTTTTTTCGGATACTGCAGTTGATATTTGTTTTAAAATGTACAATTCAATATGCTTAAGATACAGATTTGTACGTACTAGTTTCATTTGCAATGTAGAAAGCTGCTCTTTTCCTTATTACACCTAGAAAGAAAAAGGTATAGTAAATATTAAACCAGATCATTAAGTGTCATGCATGTAAACATAAAATAAATATAATTGTTTTTAATAACAATCGATCTATACTTATAAACATGTTTAAATAATGGGTTTAAAAAATTGCATACATCAATCGATGTTAAATAACTTATTAAAAATATTTCATTACTAGGTGATAGTTGTAAAATATTTCTATAAGATGACAGTGTTGATAGTTTCTCATATTCCATCAATTTACCCATAAAATACGTTTCGATTGAACAACTAAAAAAATGTACGTTAATTTAACGTATAATTAATCAATATATTTTTTTTTTTAAATGCAGGTTCTTAAAAAATATTATTCATTTTACGTTTAAAAAATGAATATTTACAAACACTTAAATAGTGGTTTCTATGATAATTCGTTAATCGTATTCTAAATAGTGAAGACTGAGGAATGTGAGATGGAATACTCTATTTTTCGTTTACAATAATATCAAGAAACAATTGTTTATGATACTATCACTAAATTTTTCCTTAAAAAAATTGCATTTAATGTATTAGAAATAAAGTAATATTGTTTCAAAAGTCTAAAAAATTACACATAAAAAGATATCTCTCACAAAAGTCTTCGTACACCACAAAATTGTTTGGTGATATCCTTTTTTATTGTGTTCCACAAAACTGAGTTTCTGATTTTCCTCCTATTTTTATTGTTTTTTTTATGAATATGCATTTAATCCACATTTTATTGCTTTAAAGATATATTTTAACATGTAAACCCTCAGGATATTTGATTACATATTCTTGATATCCTTTTTTTTTCTTTATTTTAGGAATTTCTGTGGTCAAACTGAACGAAAAATATCATTTTAGTTAACTGAAGAAAGCATTCATTATACATATACCTTAGTTTTGGGGTTTTACATACATTTGCAGTTTTGCATGATATAATATCGATTGATAATATCGCTCTATAATATCGATTATCTTTTAAAAGTTTATATAAACAAGAGTACCAAAACAAGGTTTCTTAATCCAAACAACCATGCCACTTAAAAGATAATTATTTAAAAGACCACCCAAAAGTTATGGTTCATTATAACAAAGCTCGTTACTAACGCATTATTACTATAAATTTTTAAAGGAAAATATCCACAAAAATATCTCTTATGCAACGGCAAAAAAAAATTGCATTTCGAATCGAAGAATTCGCATCGCACGACCTCTAAATGGTCCTACTCGTCACTTTTTAACCCTTTATATCCCCGAATAATAGTATAAAACATTAGGAATGAGGGGTGAACGACCGGTAAGTGAGCGGGACAAAAAATGGCCACAACGAAGGATAATTACTGCACCCTTTAAAATATAGTGGACAGCAACAATCTTCCATTGTGGTGAAAAAAAAGGCATTGCTTTGAGATACCTCGAGTTAGAGACACGGATATCCGTCGTGTAATAAATGTTTACCAGCCTACTACTTTAAGATTTCTTTTTTTTTCCTTCTGTGGTTTGACGCAAATTAGGCATCGAGAGGTTGCAGGTATATCGTGCAATGTGAGCGGAAAAAATTCTTCTGGAAATATAAGTGAATGTTGCATCGTGTGATTTGAATTCGGTTTTTTTCTACTGATTAAGTAAATTATGGGTCCATAACACTGTGGTCTTTGAGAGTGGTGTTTTGCGAGAGAAATGTGCACTGGCAGGCCGTCGGTTTGTTATTCAAATTTGCTGACGGCCAGGTCAATTTAGTGGAATTTGAGGTTTCGAGCGGTAAAAATACACATTTTTGTTTTGCTATGATTAAACAAACAAGCCTTGTCAGTTTGCTTAAAATTACTAGTGCATTCTAGCAATGTTTTAATGCAGAATGTGTAATAAATTTACCACTGAAAAAACTTGAAGTTTTAGGGTAAAAAAAATTGCGAGACCATCGCAATCTGCTTGACCTTAGAAGACCTTGAAGACTTGTAGACCTTGAAGTACATCCTTTTTTATGCAATTATTAAATCTGCTGCTACAATATCGGTATTTTTGGAAAGCTTTATAATCATAATTTTTAATAAAAAAAGTTAGCATGGAGAAAAACTGTAAAAGAAGATTGTAAAGCAAATTTCAAAAAGGTCAAAGTATGTAGCGAAGAGGAAATAAAAAAAATAGTTTACTATTTTTGTTGCATAATTTTAAAAAATATTAATAAACAATAAGTAGGTTTAACAGAATCTTCACTTAACTCGCTTCCACACAACAGTTGTATTTAACAGGTAAAAAGGCGCCAAACGCAGCATTAATTCTATATTAAACATTTGCATGCTAAATTTGACTAGTTGGCTAATATAATAATTTGGCTAATATTTTATTTCGAAAATTCAATAATTATTACTTATCATTTGCAAAATTAAGTTATATTTCAAAGAATAAATATGTAATATTCCTCGCTTTTAAATAGAATGAAAATATTTCATATCAACATGCAAAGAATCTCGTAATGAAATATATTTGACGTCATTTCAAACTGATCGATGTCGCAAAAATAAATTTATTTGAATTTATTGTCTGAAAGAATTAAAGTTTCTCGAGCGATTGTTGCGAATAGCAATGGTGATTTAATTCTAATAAAAATGGCTTCCTAAGCTTTTTAAATAAGCATTAAATGTGGCAGTTTTTTTAAAATAATTGAAGTACTTCGAATTCTTCTCTGAAATTTTCAATGTATTCTAATTTCGATGCGCTGAATTTTTTTGACGTATCACACTTGTCCGTAGCATTTGTAGTTTGGGCTGTGAAAGTGGGTGACAGACAGACGGACTGGACGATTATAATACCGTCCACTTTTTACGTTATAAACGTAGTGTGGAAGCTGACACTTTTTACGTTATAAACGTAGTGTTGAAGATAAACTATCTAATTATGCTCTTGGACCATTTTACATAAACTTTTAAAAGTATTTGCATAAACTTCTACGCTATTATACCTTCCATCCACAAAATCAAGCCCTAACAATCAATTCGATCCAGAATACCTTCTCGAACGAGAAGAAGCATGTAGTTGTCAATGACCCGTGAAACCCCAACAATTGATCAGTCCTCATGATGCACTTCATTATTATTTTTTTCGTTTATTGGTATCAGGAAATTCCTCCGTGCGCCTATTTCCCCGACATTGATCCCATTGATCGATAACAAGATGATTACAGGTGTAATGTTCCCTCCTAATTGCACAATTCTTCCATTCGTCTCCAGAGGTATATCAACAAAGGGTTAGTAACACGGCGACCTTCGGAGCCCTAACCTTGTTCGACGGGATGGGGCTTTTTCTTGTGACTAAGTGGCCTCCAAAAAGGCGGGCTCCTGTTTCTGGGAGCCCTTGTCATATTCAAACACGTGGCTTTGATGAGCTGACCTTTTTGTTTTGCCGTCTTATGAAAGATGGTTATGATCGAGGGTCAGTCATCCAATGGGTTTTTTAAACGCTAAGAATAACGCGAGGATTAGAAAAATCGGAAATTTGTACTTGTCTGGTGGAGTAATTTGTTAAAAAAAAATATTCGCCAAGTCAAAAATTCTACTTGTCCAAAATTACTTTATAAAGTTATTACTTAAATATTTAACAAGCATTAATAATGTCCCATCTATGCACACTATAATTCCAAAAAAGTACAATTATCAACAGCAACATGAAATATATTTTCAATAAAAGTTAGTTTAGTTCTTAAAAAATCAAAAACTACAACAAAATTGTACTTGCCGATCATAAAAAAAAAAATACTTCCGAATTTTAACTGGCTCCGGGCAAGTTCAACATTAGATTTTCCCCATGGTACATGCATTCTAGGTAGCACAAGTAGACTCTACAGTAGTATACGGTATTTAAATCTACACGATAACTTCGTCCTACTCTTTTCGAAAACGAACAAATTTGCACGTTGTTATTATTTTTTTTACTTCTTAAATACTTTTTGTGCTACCTGGGACACTGTTATAGCCTCATATTCGGACAAGTATGGCGTCTAATATTGTTAGTAAAGATAAGAACTTTGAATTAATAATTTTTTACGCTATTTTAAATTAAGAGTTTATCAAAATTCCTTTCCACGCCGATTACTTAAAAAGAAAATTTTACAGTATTCTACGAATCCCGTAAACTTTAATAATATCACGTAGCTCGGATGTCTTTTTTATAACGATTGTATGATTGGTAGATGGAATTAGTTCGTACTTAAATGATAACTTTATATAAATGGTTCTTCATTTATGATATAAATAAACAAAAATTAGCACCTAGAACAATTTCAGCAATCACAAACACAGCCGAATCTTGGTACAAAAAAAAAACCACTGCCCCGCAGGCAGGCCACTCATGTGTTGTAAACAGCCACAATCTGAGAAATTAAATAAAACATATTTGCGTAAGGCAGAAGAGTCAATGGCCCGTCGATCGGTCTGGTGGCGCCACCATTTTTTCTTTTCTTTTCTATGGATATTAATTATTTCTTTATCCGAGTAACCTGCAAGTTGGGAGCCTTCCCGCGGGGTTAGATGTGGAAGCGATGGTAGCGCATCTGGAAGTTGCAGGCACCTGTGGTAAAAGGGCGCTAATTTGAGGCACGCCACCGCCTCAGTGACCTGTTGGCTACATTGTTGCTCTGAGTGGGGCTGATACAGATGGCTGGGTGCGTTTTCACCTATATCGGGAGGGTATGGTTAGGATGGCCATATTTTTTTATAGGTACCCAGCAAAATTCTACAAGCAAATTCTTCATAAAAACATATTTTTCAAACAAATATGTATTAAAACAAACGTTAGTCAGGTGAAAAATAAACATTAGTTAGTAAACAGGTCATTAATATATATTGTTACAAAAATATATTAGTGACATATTGGCTGATACTGATGGCTGGGTGCGTTTTCCCCTATATCGGGAGGGTAGGGCCATACTATTGTTAACCCAATGCGGGAGGGAAATATAACCTCCTGAGTACCCAGCAAAATCCTACACGCAAATTATTAATATAAACATATTTTTAAACAAATATATAGATTAAAAAGTATGTTTTGCAATTTTGAAATGATAATGTTTAATATTTGCTATAAAAAAGACGCTAATTTGAAGCACTTCACCTCCTCAATGACCTGTTGGCTACATTGTTGCTCTGAGCGGGGCTGATACAGATGGCTGGGTGCGTTTTCACCTATATCGGTAAGGATGGCCATATTTTTCTTCACCCAGTGCTAATCTTAACCCAGAGGGAAATATTACCTCCTGAAACCCCAGCAAAATTCTACACGCAAATTCTTCAGATAAACATATTTTTCAAACAAATATATGGAGGGCTCAGAATACAAGTGAACCAAGTCCGCCAAAAGCTTCTTTGTGCTACAGAGGTTTAAAGTTAAAGCTTTATAATAAAATTACCTACTAACGTTCTTTTAATTCCTGTGTTGGACAATACTACAAACATTATTTAGTAAACAGGTCACTGATACATTATAACAAAAATATATGAGAAACCTGTTGGCTACATTGTAAACAAGGTTGATGAGTAGGGCTGATACACATGGTTGTGTGCGTTTTCACCTATATCGGGTTAGGATTAGGAAGACCATATTTTTATAAACCCAATGCGAAAGGGTAATAACCTCCTGAGACTCAGCAAAATCCTACTGCTAATTCTTTATATAAACATATTTTGAAAACCAAAATGCATATTGAAAAGTATGCTTTTGCAAGTAAGTTTGAAAAAAAAATTATATTTGCTGGAGGGCACGACAATTTCATAATATTTGAGGTCTTTTAAGCCCTAAAAATATACAATTTTTAGTGCTATGGATGCAAAACAATGTTTCAGTTTTTTGTAATTAATATCTCATTCAAAAGTTCTTTTTAATGCGAAATGCCTTAAAAATTTACTGCCGCAAAAACTTTTTGCAACAACTCAGAAACCATGTTGACCCTCGTAATACTTCATTAAATAGAAAAAAGTAGGTTTGTTACAGAATCTGCCACTTAAACCGCTTCCACACAACATTTGTGCTCAACAGGAAACAAACTATTTACAGTCCCTGGACAAATTATTAGACGCACTGTATATTTTTTAGTAATGATGAAAACATACCAAAGAATGCCATATCATTAAAAAAGATGTCGATATATGTATTAAGTATAGCAGATAGTATTTTCTATTCAATAGCTTAACTTTAGGAACGCAAATGTCCTTCTAAAGATATTTTGTTCTTCATTGATTGATACATGAAATCTTGCAGTGCGTCTAATAATTTGTCCAAGGACTGTATATACCACAGAAAGAAATTCGCCAAACAGGGCCTTTAGCTAGTTGTAATTCAAACTTTAGACGCCAAAATTAACTATTTTCATTAACCTTCTTTCTCAGAATTAATGATTAATTAAGAATTAAGGCAAAATTTGTTTGAAGTTCGAAGAATAAAGATGTAACTTTTTTTATAAATATCTTTGAGTCGCCACAATTTCCCATTTACATTTCTTTCGAAAATTTAGTTATTATTTATCATTTGTAAAATTAATTTACAGTTCGAAAAATAATAATTAGTAAAATTGATGCTTTAAAAATAAAAGTGAAACTTGTGCACGCATTTTTTATGCAAAGTTAGAATTCTCTATGCATCTTTCTTCATACATATATAATGAACCATCAAAAGAACTCTATTGTGATATTACAACAATCCAAACTGAATTAGATAAATATTATTTCAAAAGTTTTATTTTTTATTTTAAATAAAGTTTCTCGTACGTTTAACGAAATGGCAACAGTGAAAATATTGAATGAAAATAGAATTTGCATGTTATTTCAATGTAGATTAAATTTTTCGTTATTTAAACTTTAAATAATCTTCTAATTTAATTTTTTTAATGAAACTTGGAATGTAGCCAAGTTTGATCTTTTGCTTCAAAACGACGTATCCCACTTGTTTGTGAGACTTACGGATCGTTCTGTGAATGAGGGTGGCGGACGGACAGACAGACGGACGGACGGACTGAACGATTATAACACCTTCCACTTTTTACGTTATAAACGTAGTGTGGAAGCTAATAAACGAGTAATACGTGTAATCAAAGACTGAAAAGTGACTTTCAGATCTTGTTCTATCAAACCGATTCAGTGCTTAAAGTTTAATATGATAAATCTTGTAGTTCCAGAAACGTAAAACAAAACATCCATTTAAATGGATGTCAGATCTAAGGAAGATAAATACAGATGCAGCAGTGAATTCCCGCATAGATAAAGATTTTAAGCCTCCAAATGTAATCAGTTCAAACATTTAACCTCTTGCGACCTGGCTCCCATTTGGGACATTTTTTTTAAAACCTCCCCACAAACAATTAACACGTTAATTGGTTCCGAAATTGACCTGGCCCGATAGAAGATCCAAATATCAGTTTTCAGCCTTTGATTACAGGTATCAGTCATTTATTTCTATAAAAAAAATGAAGTTGAACGAGGGTCAAAACGATATTAGAGTTCTTAAAAAAAATATTTTAATTTTTTTTCAAACTTTTCAAAAGTTCTTTTAGTAGTTAATTTTAAAGGCATTTTGCATTAAAAACAATGTTAAAATAATCTGTTAACTACAAATATGTGATACGGCCTTTTTTGTTGCATTTATGGCACAAAAATGTGTATTTTTACAGTTTAAGGCTGTCCCTACACTGTAAAAAAAAACCTGTTGTTTTTACAGTTAAAAACTGTCAACTTAGACGCCAGTTAATAACTGTTTTTTTTACAGTTTAAAACTGTAATTCTTTTACAGGAAAACTGTAATTTTAACAGAGAAAAACGTTAATTTAGCAGGGAAAAACTCTTAATTCAATGGTTGTTCCCTGATAAGTAACAGTTTTTTGCTATAAAAAAATATGAAGTGAACGAGGCAAACAGATATTGAGCTAAAAAAATTTCTAAATTTTTTTCAAACTTTTCAAAAGTTATAGCTGAATTTGAAAGGCATTTGCCATAAAAACAATGTTAAAATAATCTGCTCTAACTCAAATATTGGGAGGCCTTTTTGTTGCATTTATGGCCACAAAAATGTGTTTTTTACAGTTTAAGGCGTGTCCCTAAGTAACTATTAAACATAATTTTTTTTAAATTTCTTTGAAAAACATACTTTTTTGCATATATTTGTATGAAAAGGATGTTTAGATTAGGAATATACGTGTAGGATTTTGCTCGGGTCCTTAAGAGGTTAAACTAAACTTACTCCGCTTTTTTAAATAGTAAAATTATATATTGTTAATAGAAGTTAAGTAATACGAAGTAGACAACACAAAAAATTAGGAAAAATTGTCATAAAAACTTTTTTTATTGGTAAAAAAAAGGTCAAAGTTACGCATTACGGTCAATGAAGTCATAAAAAAAAATATTTCCCAGTCGTGAACAGATTCCCTAAAATATTACTTGTTATCATCTCCTATGAATGAGTTGTCACAAAAAAGAAGCATTCCTCAACGTATGCTAAAAGATTTATCGCAATTTTGCTCGCACAGCATTGATAAAGTGTTTGAGCTGGTTAATAAAATCATTTGCATGCTGAGATATTCGCTCGGAAATCCAGTTTAGAGGACATTCCACTCAGGACACCACAGTGAGATACTTGCTATGACAGAATGGTGCTGGTGGTACAAGAATATTTTTGAAAATATGAAGGGATTTCACGTCTAGGTTGTTGAACCTTTTAATTAAAAGGTGTAGTTTTGCAAAACTCACGTTCTCCAAAGCATAACTAAGATTTAGGGTCCGGCCCGTTTAATGGCGAATTTTGACGGATGTTAATTCTATTATTCGAAGTCGCCAAAGAACAGACCGGCCACTCTATCTTAGTTGGAATGTGAGTTTTGCAACTACAATCTTCAAATATTTTCGGCTTATAAACTTGCAAGAAAGAACTAATCGGCAATTCGAAAAGATTGTCAGCATTACTGAATTGTAAAGCTCAATTTATATTAAGATCCTGTTAAAAATTTTCTTTTATATAGATGGGTTTTAATTAACGTCGTAATATTAAGGTTATTTTTTTGCATATATTTTTATATTCAGACGTTACAAAAGAGCGGTTTTACCAGGATGTAGGTATTTAGTTTTTGTATTCATTTTTAACATTAAACAAAACTTATTTATTTAAAAAAAATTAAAGTTTCATTCCTATTTCGGAAAATCCTTTAGCATTTATTAACTTATAATTATATACATCATTGTCAACAAATACTAATAGGATAATAAGGCAATACCATACCAGTGGAGCTTACTAATTCTACAGATAGATGTGAATGATTTTAAATGGAGATCAGACACATGCTTGGGGCCTTTTTCATTTGTAAAATTATTACTGACATTGCATTTGTGTATTATTACTCTCACTAAAAAGTTATCCTCCCATTTCAAATAAAAAATTCTAATCTAAAAATTCATGAATCTTAAAATGTCATCAACTCATCTCGCTAGAGTTTACAGGACACGCACAAGCCCATAAATATATGTTTAAAAAAATCCCTCTGTTTATTTCAATACTATTATCTTCCGATCTCAAGAGCAGTGCTATAAACTGTGAGTGCCCCGGGTCTTTTTTATGCCAATCTGCCGCCGCTCGAAATAATGGACGATCTGAGAAAGTTCACTTTTTTTTAAAGAGAAACAGAAGAAAAAGAAAAGAAAAATACATTGTTAAGGAGAATGAAAGTGAAAGGAGATGAAAAAAGAGAGAATTATTCGCCTCTGGGCAGCAATGAATTCGCCAGTCTCTGACCCTTGAACTGGTCCCGAGCATCTTTTGCTAAAGAAAAGGATTTGAAAGGTCTTTTATTTCGGGGAACAGTTGAACAATGTTCTTGTTGTTTTCAGAGGCCTGAAAAGCCACGACTGTCTCTACTAATATAGCCAGAGAAGCTCTCTGCGACTGCGCACTATCCGTCCAGTTCAGGTTATCGGCTCTTCCGTCGTCCAGATCAGTTTGAGTACTTTGGTACTGTGTTGTATATCAGTTTCGGTGAGAATTCCAATCCTTCAACATTGCGGGTAACACAAATTTAAATTTTTTTTCAACTTGGCGATACTTGAAGGGATTTCCAGAACTGAAGTTCAATTCATCCAAACATACAAAGTCACACTGTAACTAGACTGAGAGCCCAGTCGGTATGGGGTTGAAATGCATGCGAAAGGTCCCAGATTCGAGCCCGGGCATTGCCAAAATATCTGCAGACCTTTAAACGGCCTGTGCAGCCAAAAATTTCGACGAATAATACTTCGTGTAGAGGAAGTTCACGTCAAATATGCTTCAAAGTTCCGACGCTGCGTGCGATGACACCCTTAAAAAAGTTGCCTATCCTGTAAATCGGATATGTACTGGAAAATACTAGAAAGATCAACAATTAATTATAGAAGTGTCAGTACACTGTGACAGACGTGTTCGTTAAATCTGTGGATTACTATGTCCTAACTGCGTTAGCGTACAATGTCGAGAAACACATTATAATTAATATCATAAAAGCAAAGAGAATTCAATGGCTGGACATATGGAAAGAATGGACAATGGCAGAGGAACAAATAGGATTTTCTAGGGACAGTGTCAAGCAGAAAAAAAAGAGGAAGACCCAGAAAAAAGGGTATGCATGAGGTGGAGATAGAGTCTAAAGGCCATAAAGATCGAAAATTGGAAAGCGAAAGCGAGAGACAGACGGCTTTAGAGTTGTATTGTTAGAGATGGCCATGGTTCAACATGGACTGTTGTGCCAGGATTTTTAATTTTTCCAAAACAAAAGTATTGAGTAATCAAGATATATGTGTTTCCTTGTTTCGCATCCCCGCTAAATAACCATCTAGAGAGAGAGAGAGAGAAAGTGAAAAGTAAATCAAAGGAACCTGTTTGCTTCTTTAAAATGGTCTTCACTCGCATTCCCCGCTGGACAATGCCAGACAGGATGCGGGAGATTCCCACCCTTCGCAACACTCAATTGGGTGTTGCACAAAAAAAAAAAAAACACTCTTCCCCTTTAGTTAGACGTGACGCGAAAAGAGTTGAAAACCCTATGAGGCATAAGCGAATGGAGAAAATATGTGAAACATGTTTTTCATTGTATGAGATATAAATTTAAATTTCCATCTTGCTACTTTTTTATATTTTAACTTCTAGTTCAATTTTAACACCTTAAAAATTTTTGTTTATATGTTTTGAAATGAATGTTTTAAATTTTTTTTCAATAGCTTAAAATACAATAAACTTCTGAGTATGCGATTCCCACCCCTTGCAACACTCAATTGGGTGTTGCACAAAAAAAAAACACTCTTCCTCTTTAGTTAGACACGAAAGAGCTGAAAACTCTAAGTCTATCTGAAGCTCTATGACGGATAATCGAATGAGGAAAAAGTGTAAAATTTGTTTTCACTGTATGATATAGAAATTTGAGTTTTCAACATATTGCAATGCTACCAATATAACCTTAAAAGTTTAATAATTTTATATTTTTGTAGCAAACGTTTTAAAATTCTTTTCAATAGCTTATAATTTAATAAAATTATAAACTCCGAGAATGCGATTCCTACCTTTCGCAACATTCAATTGGTTGTTGCACAAAAAAAAAATTTCCCCTTAAGTTAGACACGACGCTAAAAGAGTTGAAAACCCTATGACTACCTGAAACTCTAAGAGAGATAAGCGATGAAGAAAAAATATGAAATTTGTTTTCACATACCGTGTGAGAGATAAATGTAAATTTTCAACTTTTAAATTTGTATTTTAATGACACCGCTATAATTTATTATTTTAATAATGTGATATTTTGTTTTTATTTTTGTAGTACATGTTTTAAAAATTCTTTTCAATAGCTTAAAATTTAATAAAATTGTAAAATTCCGAGAATGCGGTTTCTACCCTTCGCCACACTCAATAATTTGATGTTGCACTAAAAAAAAACACTTCCTCTTCAGTGAGAAGCGAGTTAAAGTTGAGTGACTGATTACAAACCCTCTGAGTATGCGGGATAAGCAAAGGTACACACTTAATTTCACTAAAGAAGACAAAATTACATTACCAACTAATTAATTTTGATATTTTAACCCCACCAATTAATTTTAATATTTTATAAATAGTTCGTTATTTAAATATTGGTTTTTAATTATCTATTTTGTAGTAAATCTTTCAAAATCTTCCGTATTTCGAAATTTGAATTTGAATAAAACTACGATACGATCTTGTGACTAGCCCTAGAGAACGATCAAATCCTGTTTACAAAAGCTTAAAAACCCATTTCACTGAATCAAAACTAAATAAGGAAAATCAAAATATAGCTAAAAACCTTAACGATTTCCGAGAGGTGTATTCAAATATAGACCGATTATCTCCCCCCATCCTCTTCATAAAGCCCGACAAAACATCCACTTTCAGAAGTTATTAAAAATAGCTCTTAACAATGTATTTTAGTCTACCATAAGTTTCGCAGCTCAAAGTGAAAACGGCG
Source organism: Oedothorax gibbosus (assembly GCA_019343175.1). Lineage (NCBI taxonomy): Eukaryota > Metazoa > Arthropoda > Arachnida > Araneae > Linyphiidae > Oedothorax > Oedothorax gibbosus. The sequence goes on from CM033279.1 coordinate 29,144,619, forward strand.
TAACTTGCCAAAATACAATTTTTTGTTTTCTGAGATACATTCAGTTAATTTTTTAACAACTTTTTTTTGTGTAAGAAAATGATGTTTTCATTTTGTAAATCAAAAAAGGTCATTCGTCTTGTATCTTATTAGAACTTTACATAATCTAAACAGCACATTTATTGTTGAAAGCTCCATGACTTTATATGAAGCTCCACTGATTTTTAACTTTGCACCACTGATCTTTAACTAGGTGTTATTGTTCTACAATCTACGCTGACCATTTAACCTCCTACTTTAGAAATATCAATAAACGCAGACGGTATAATTAAGTAATAGTAAACAATTTACCGTATAGTAAACAGTTCATACTTCTAATTATGCTTTTTGTTTCCGATGTTATTTGGAGAAACAGGACAGTATCCATTCCATACTTGTACAAAGTGTGAAATCACTGATAACTCCTGTAAAATACTTCACATCATTCTAGCCTGATACATACATTTTTGTTGACAGTTAAATTATGTTACACAGTTGCCCGAAGGAACAAGGCAGCATTCCCTGTCTACTACCCCATGGTCTGTGTGTGTGTGACGCCACAAAAACTCCTGTCAAATACTCCACATCATTCTGTCCTTATACGAACATTTATGTCGATAATTAAAATATGTTACACCATTACTCAAAGAAACGGAACAGTATTCTTTCTCCACTCTCCCATAATCTGACTCCACAAAGTCTCCTGTCAAATACTCACATCATTCTGTCCAACATTTTTGTCGATAATTAAATTATGTTACACAGTTTCCCGGAGGAACAGGATAGTATTCCCTCTCATGGTACAGTCCCCACAGTACTCTCCCAGTGTGTGCCTTCATGACAGAACTCCAATAGGACTCCTGTTAAATACTTCACATCATTCTTGCCTTATTCTCTTCACTCCAGAAGTACACATGAGTGAACCTTTGTAAAATTCACTTCACTACTTCATTTTACTATTATAATATACTAGAATTTTCACACACAAGCTTCCAATAATATTGAAGCAGACGATTTATTTTATAAAAGTAATGACGAACCAAGAAAATCAAGCAGATTTCGAAGGCCTTGCTAAAAAATAAAAAATAAAGTTTTTTCAGCGGTTAATTTATTGGACATTTTGGATTAAAACAAACGTTAGAATGTACTAATAATCATAAAAAAAAAAACCCGACAGAGCTTTTTGTTTATTAATACCACACAAAAATTGTATATTTTACCGCTCAAAACCTCAAATTCTAGTAAATTAACGTGTCCCTCAGCAAATGTTAAGTCATTCTCAAAATTACTTGCAAAACATACTTCTAAATGTATAATTGCTTGAAAAATATGTTTATAAAGAATATATGTGTAGGAATTTTTTTTGAGAAGTGAAAAGCGATGTTCTTGTATGCTCGCCTTTCTGCCGATAACTATATTATATTACACGTTTATACCCCTTTGCTTCTGAGGTACAGTATTGGAAATAGCTCTTGGTAGCATCTCTGTCTACCACCAGAGGTAAAAGATTCCCGGCCGGGCTGGTGACCTGCAACCAGAAGATCGCGCCCGCTGCGTTCCAGCAATTAATCGCATCACTGAGCTGCTCTGTGTACTTACGTCCCTCTGTGGGTGTCCAAGACGCGAAGCAGACGACCAGAAACAGCAGAACCAGAAGAGGCATGGTTCCTCTGTCTGAAAGAGAGACAGACAGAATTAGAACAGTGGTATTTAAGAGGATTACCTCTGAAGAAAAGGGTTTAGATTCTTTTTGTGGAAAGTTATTTGTCTTTTTAGAAAGTGAGGTGATGGTAATATTTTTAAGCAAAGCTTTCTAATATGATGACACATTACACAGGAGTTGTTGATATTTTGCTATCCAAATCGCGAAAAAGAGAACTAACAGCAGAAAGGGCAGGGCTCCTCTATCCAAAAGAGACAGGAAGAATTAGAACCTTAACAGTGGTAGACAGTTTAAGAGGATTGCGTGTAAAAAAAGGGATTAAATTGATTCTTTTTGTAAAAAGCAACTTGTTTCCTTTGTTTTCTTTTGAAATTGAAAGTAAAGAGTCTGTGGTGCCGGTTTTTAAAATTGTATTTAGAATAGAACTTTTCTAAAATAAGTATAGTATTTTTCTTTAAAGAAAATTTATCCGTCCGGATCAGTTTCTTTTAAGTATCATCCAGCCTATCTACGCTAACCTTACGTCTCGAAGCTGTTCCCGGAGAGAGGTCTTTTATTCGTATGGTATGGGGCAGTATGGTTAGTATGGTATGTATAGTCAGTAGGTCATAGTGGTATGTCAGCAGTACCTCAACACCTACTTCCAGTAGTTAGACACCGTCCGGTTCGTCGACGCGATACCTCAAGCTTCTTCTACCTTAAACATTAACCTGGGTTCTAAATTACAACCCTAGAGGGTATATCACATGGACAACACAACCCTCAACTCATGGACAACTCGCCGACCTGGTGGCACAACGGTTAGGGAGCTAGCCTTTGGAGCCTCTGGGTTCGGGTTCGAATCCCGGTAAGGCATGGATGTTTGTGTCTGTCGAGTATATGCGGAGTACGTGCTCGTTAAATCTGTTGGGTCCGAAAGTCCTGTGGGCGGTCATTGCGCAGTTTCCCACGGGTACAGGTCCCTGGAGACTATTTCCCTCCCCTTCAGGGACATGTCTAAATTGTGGAGGTGGCGATAGATGGCAGCATCTGTCATATATGTGTGTAAGTCGTGTCCGTCCTTCTTGACGATGGTTTATAAGCGGGTCTTTGTGACAAAGCACACAAGCCTGAAAATATATGTCTACCAACCAACCTACCATCATGGACAACTCGATCTTCAACTTTTATCTCAATTTTGACTTCGCGAAGTTGGACATAGGGTTGCCAGCGTTGAAAGAACAGTTGCTCGCATATTCTATTTTCGGGCAGTCCTAAATAGAAATTCACTCTCATGTTTGGCTTAAATTTATGTTTGTTCATCAATGTTGACTGAATCTGCGCATGCACAAGTTCAGCTATTGAAAAAGGTGCAGCATAAGAGCAGCCATCTTTATAGTGACGTAGATATCTTCGCTGTCCCGAAAGCAGTAATCTATATGCATCCATTGGTAAAAATACTAAGTTGGATCAACCAGGTCGTGTGGAGTTAACGCCGTTGAAGATACTTTTTCAATCCCAAATTTCATGGCAGACGGCAGATTACATGTGCTTTGCGAAGATATGGTTGAGTTGAGGGTTGGGTTCGAGAATTTTCGCTCGTGTGATATGCCCTTAAACCGTTCCGCTACCAATTCATCCCTCCGCGACATGCTATCTTGAAATTGCTCCAACAACAAACTTAGCTCTAGAGCGATTTCATTTGAACAACCAAACGAACGTTGCTTTTAAGCTTTCTACATTCACATTTTATTGCACTTGGCGATAAAATTATGCAGCCAAACAGGTGATAATTAAAGAAATTTGGTTTAACTGTGTTGGGCATATAAGCCCGTGGCACTAAGCGGATTACCAGTGAAAATATTTTACATTCTTTTTTTAGAGAAAAATACTTTTTGTAAGATCAACAGTACAGTTTCTTACCCTTCATACTCTCTTACCCGGCCACGCAAATCAGTCGTCTACAAAGAGTTCTATAGTAGGGTAGAGACTGAACCTGGCAACAGCACCATGGACCAACACGGAGACAATATAGGGTGGCCTCTAGTTGGCCTCTGTCTCTAAAAATTAGATGGATCCACTTATGTGTGTGTGTTGTCTGTTGTGTCTGTCTTACTTGACGAAGGTTTATAAGCGGGTCGCTGACCAAGCACACAAACCTGAGTATATATGTCTACCAACCAACCAACCAACATATAGGGTGGCATGTGGGGCCGATGGCCGAGTGGTTTGGATCGCAGGCCATAACGCTAGCAGTCCGCGCGCTGTAACAGGTGCGGGTTCGATTCTCGCCTTTGCCTTGGGTCCTTTCTCAGTATCAAAATTATAAATTAACTAGCACTTTTGCCACTCTATTCGGGCTCCGTAATGAGCCATGGCTGCCGATGGCAGCTCAGTACGAGTCGTTCCTCTACCCTACTATAGAACTCTTTGGTCGTCTACACAGCGATGCATTGGTTGATATTTGTTTCGTGAACTAGAACGTCTTATGTAACTACGAGCAATGGTTAGAGGCTATTTACTAGGAAACGACTTAGTGTCGGAAAAGAAGCCTGGAAAAAGGGTCTAAAACAAACAGGAAAGACCCCAAGCCATCATCAAATCTCAAGCGCTACACTTTCTACCAATAGCCTCGAAGAAGATAGAAATGATACAGACATAGAACAGGTAAGCTGTATTGAGAGGTATTTTAAAGCCGACTAACCACACTCTTTAATCTCGGTAATCCGGCGGGTTTTTTGCACCGAATTAGCGAGAGTGAACTGTATTCAATTATTGAACAACATTGAAAGGTTATCAAAAATTATTTTTGCATTTTCTAGACGCGAAGATAACAGGCAGAAAATATAGTATATGAAAAAGTATTACATATAATACCTTAAACTTAGAAGAAATTATCACTTAACAGCATAGTAGTGGATTGCATGTAAGAGGATTACGGTGAAAAGGGGAGATGGAAATGGAGTTGGATTGTTTTCTAGAGAGTAATTTCTTGTTTTGTTTGCTTTTTTCGAAAGTGAAAGGATTCCGCTGCATTTATGTTGAACATTGTTTTCTATATGAAGATTGATGTCCACAGAATAAAAGAGACAGAATTTGAAAAACTGAACATTTACAATGAAATGTTTGAAGTAAGTCCAATAACGTTTGTAGATAACGTAATAACATTTTATTTATTCTGATATTAGCAAATACAACTAACTTTTTTAATAAAATTGTTGTAGTTTAACCTTACCTTAACATACGTGACTTTAACGTTTTTAACTAATTGTGTGTTTGAGATAGAATTATAATTTGCGAGGGTCAGAGAAGTAGTAATAGTCTCATTCTTTAAAAATTTGTAAGAAAGGAAGTATTAAGCACTTAAATTCAAGTAGTTTCGTGGCTTCATTTTAGGAGATTATATGCCTAAAAGTAGTCTCAAAGAAAGGAATTATTTTTGTGGAATATATTTTTGTTCCATGTATGAATATTTCTAGTTTTCGTAGGTGAAAAGAAAATGGATCTTTTTAACACGTATTGAATTTTTTGACTATAAAAAGGCAAATTTTTGCATGTAATACACCTAAAATAAAATGGAAACGCGAAACTTAAGTTATTAGAACTTGTATGTAGGACGCCTAAGATGTTTTTGCATCTATACGTAACCAACGAACAAGTTTCATAAACAATGAACAATTTTTTTTAAATATACATATATAAATCATTTACTAAAATAATTACCAAATCGTTAGAAAATATGCATGGTTGTAAGTCTAGTTTACCAATAACTATTTTGTTTCTGTCTAGCCATTCAAATTTTCCGCTAGTTTTCGGATTATAAATGTTCACTTACGTAACTGGTTTTGCAACGCTTCTAAGACTTCAATTGAAAAAACAAACCGAAGCCACATCGTGTAATCGATATCCCTTACCTATCACCCCTTTCTTGTATCACACATCTACGTATTTTATACTTTTCTAGACCCACGCATACAACAAACATAAAAAACTTAAAAAAATTAATATAATATTTTAAAATAACGAATTTATTAAATTTTATAGTATTAATAAGTCTTTCAAAACTATTTACTACAGAAATATATTTTTTTTTAAGAAGTTAACTTTTGATTGATTGAAATCCAGCAATAACCTTCCTTGTTACTCTTTTTTAATTCTGTAAAACGAATTACGCTACGAAATTCTATAAGTAAGACTAAACATACACCAAAACTAACTCCAAAAATATCTAAAAACAGAACGATGCACAACTTTTTATTGCAACTCAAGACTGATTCCTAACTTGATGAATACAATCGAGAATAATTTTTTACTTCAGTCATTGCTAAGATAAAGCTCTCTGCAGTTGAAATGTAGGTTTCCATACATTAGCACTCAGTCCTATAAGTTATGAAAATTGACGCTTTTGCACACTCGCTTATCATTCAGAGTGAGAGCATTTAAATTTATTTCTCAAGCACCCTCATATACCTCTAGTGCGAAGTTAGTTTAAGCAAACAAAATCCTTTTCCAGTGCAAGAATTAAAAAAACAAGTTATAAAAAAGTGATGACACAATCATTCACCACCATTACGTTATGAATTTAAATTATTTTTTTGAATTGGGATTAAATATGTTTCTTGCATTAACGTGTTTGAAAAAACTCATTTATAACAATAAGTATTAATATAAGTATTAATTTATGTTTGATTTCTTGCAATCGACCTGTTATATTTAAATTATAAAACAACACCAATTGATTTATTCTCTTTCAACGTAATCTAATCATCTATAATAATAAAAATGAAGTTTTGTGTGTATGTCTCTTATAGACTAATAAACTAGACATTTGTTTGACTCGTAACTTGGCACAAATGTGTAGTTCATACTTAAGTTACAGATTTTGAACTTTCAGAGCTCAAATTGTTCCATTTTTGAGAAATTCGAATATCTGAAAAATACACCCTTTTGCTCAATCCGATTATTTTTTTCCTTTCGTGGCCTTCGGCAGAAGAAATTAAATAAAACTTTTAGGAAATAATTAAAATTAAAATGTTTATTTTATTCTGCTGCATATTAGGGTTTAACGTTTTCATTATTTAGCCAAATACGTTACCGAACTCGCCAAATTCTTACCTAAACGCGCCAAATGAGCCTTTTTTAGTTTATAATGTTGGTTGATTGTTCGAAGGTCGTCGTGCTAGAGCTGTATAATTAGTGTGTTTGTATCTATATCTCTTTTCTCGCCAAATTCTTACCAAAAAGGCGATAAATGAGCTAAATGGTTTTATATGTTTATGAGGGAAATTACGATAACTATTATGCATACATTTTATAGCGTATGTTTTTATTTTGAATTTTTAAGGTAATATAAGTAACAGTATTTCATACTTTATAACGAGCGGGAATAATAACATAAGTTTATTATCCTATAATGGATTAAATTGTACATATACTTGGATCAATTAAAACTTTTTTTAGTCCGTGCGAAGTACGGGTATTTATTTGCTAGTTCTTAATAAAAAAAATAGCCCAGTGTAATTAATTTGATCTCGGATATGTATCGTATATTATTCTGTATTTAATTTCTTCGGTTGGATGTCAACTGCATATCTATTACAATATCTCGTATTGTTTATTTTAATTGAATGCCATAAATTTTAATTTAATAGCTTTTGCTCATATGGAAGAGAGATAATTTGTAGCAAAGGTGGAAATTCTATGGCAACGCGCCAGCGAGTGGCAAAATGTATATCATGAGCTAATTATAACTAGATATTTATTAATTTGTGGCATATTTTGATATACTGTAAATTCTCGTATTTCTGCTTCAGTATAGTTAAATTTTGCTGTTAAAATTTCTCTACTTTCTGTTCCAAAAGATTAATTTTGCTGCTCGAAAAATTGTTCTAAATTGTCGCTTGTAAAATTCTCAACCCTGTTTAATGTTTATAGACTTTTCCAAGTGACATAACCAAAAAATGCGCGGCTTCTTGCAAGTTAAAAAAGTTGAAGACAACTTTTTGCATAAACAACTTGCAATAATGTTAATACAAAATACTAAAATACATTTGAATATGACCAGGAAATAAAAGAATTTTCCAGGTTAAGAAAGTTCATATACTTACAGTGAGAGGTTGTCAAAATCTTATGTCGCTATGTTAAAAACTTTATGACACTATACTATTTCGGGTTATCCCTTTTTTAAATAAAAGATCAGTCGTATTGTTCCATAAAATATTTTTTAAAAGTGTATTTTCTTCACTAAAATGACCTGAGACCCTTGTAGTTGAATTTCAAAGACTTGAATAGTAGCGTAGTCATATCAGAAAAGCGAAGCATAAAATGATGTGACCTTTTTTAGAGAAAGTGTATAATAAGCTTAAAGACACATTTTCTTAGAATAGTACGAATTTTCTTAAAAAGTGTCAATCATTTTATAAACAAGGGGAAAAGGTCATGATATCACATAAATTTATTACGTAAAAATAGTACACACTTTTTATGCACGGCTGTCATAACAAATTTTATTGTTGCCGAACAATGTCCGATTTTTTTTATTTATTTATTCATATTTTTTTAGTTAGCTTGCTCTTTGTGACCCAATGTTGTTCTCCTACAACCGAATTTATAAGAAAAGTCGAAAATAGAAAATGGAAAAATGTAAGATTTTAACGAAAAGGTAGCGGTTTATTGGTTAAATATATATTTGATAATGGTGTATAAGCATTTTCAATTCTAAGCCGCCCTAACACGACTACATCTGACTACCATATAAGGCGTCACATATTCTGACAGCAATGATTCAGTTTATTTATAATGGTATCAATATTTTGATATTATTCATTTGATAGTAAAAAGTTAATGCATATATATTGGTACTAATAATGCCGTTTAAGAATTGAATAGAAATTTTTTTATTGTGGTAGGCCGTAGCTAATTTACAAAAAGTGGCAAAATAGAACAAAAATTACAAGTGTTATAAAACGGTACACAATATCACATAAAGTTATTCAAACATATTGAAATTTTAAAAAATTATGACCACTTCTAAAAATAGAACAAATGTGAATAATTGGACATTTTTAGTCATTCAAAAGTTCACTCACCAAATCCTCCCTAAATTTCAAAACATTAATAACTGAAGTAATTGATATACACTTGGTCCTTAGGGTAATAAATGCACCCTTTTATCTTTTTATTTTACTGTATGAACAAATCACTCTAATATCTTTAATTGTTAATCGAATGCTAACATATCTGAATTTAAAATGCTGAAAAAAATTAGAAAAAAATAATACTAATGTCGTTTTACAAACACAAGGAAACCCTATTTTTAATGAACATTTTTATTACAATTTATTACTACTGACCAACATTTTATAGTGACTTTTTCGCATAGTTAACTACATTTCTGAAAGCTAGTTTATAATTTGAAAATTAGCATTTGGAGCTGTGACTGATTTTGCATAATAATGTAGAATGAAAAGAAGTTGATTTTAGAGTAAAACCTTATTTTTTAATTTCGTAAAAACGTTGTTTAATTACTTTTCTTAGTTTTAAAAGTTGTGTGAAATATGCATTTTCGGTAATAAGCAAATCATGGTAAATAATTAAGTGATTACAATTTATCTAAATGAGTCCATATTAGGAAAATGGTCATTTTGGGACTCGAATTTTTAAGATTTTTTTAAAATAGTCTCTGAAACTATATTTCTTATTTAGTAACGATATTATTGCTGATAAAATCCTGATAGTCACATTTTGTGTGTTTTAATAATTATTTTTAAAAGGTTTTGAAAATTTTAAAATTCAGATTGGTAACGTGTCACAACAAGCGATGCATACATTGCATATATAAACAACAAAATGTGCGTGTCACAAGTATACATGTCAGATCGGTAACATCAACTTCCGAAACGAGTTCCGGGATGAATACGCCATTTCCGGAAAATAACTTCGTCATTAAATCGTCCCTGTAGACTTCTTTTAAAGTTACGGGCTGCAATTTCGAAAATTCCGGTGGAAAACAAGTATGAATGTTTAATATATTTTTTTAAACACGAGTTCACACCCTAAATTACAGAAATATATATTATACTAGCTTTATAAACCCGGTGTTTCACAGGTGTACCCTTAACAACACTAATTAGTAGTTTTTATGTAAACTTTTATTTTATACCAAGTGATCCCCTCTCCACTGGTCCACTCTATCAGGATATTATAATCTCCTCCCATTCTGATATTAGGGGTCTTCCCATTCTGATATGAGGGGTTGATTGTATCCAGGCCCTTCCAGAGGTTTGAGGGCTTTCCCATAGGCTTTAGTGCGACGATAATTTAAACTAACCTTAGCCCATACAACTGGGTGGGAATAGCTACCCTACGTTAAATTTTCAACTTCGCCAAAAGCGATCAATGCCAAAATATAATCGGCCATTAAGCCATCTTAACATCATTTTAAATTGAAATAAAAATTATAAATACTAATCTTACAATGCTATTCCTATGGGGAAATCGGCTCACGTTTGGCACTCCTACACCCGTTTAGATTCGAATATCGAAAAATCGCTTCTTAAATGACGCCTACGATATAAAAGAATATTTTCCTAAAATTTGGTAGCTGTACCTCCAGTAGTTTTGACTGGGCGTTGATACGTGAATGAATGAATGAGTCAGTCAGGACTTTGCCTTTTATATATATATAGATAGATAATATTTTTTACGTCAAATGATAGATTCCATGGACGTGAAGAAGTGTCGCGATTTCCAGTTGATAATACTAGAAAAAAAATTTAAAAAAAGCAGTAACAATTTTCTTACGAATTAGTCAGATCGGTAACGTTTAGAAGAATTTGATTTGATATTGAAATGACGATTCCAGTACCGGCTTTCCTTAAACATGAGCTTAAGTCGTTATAGCATAGTTTTTCCTATATTTTAAAGTTTTAATAAATAATTGATATTACAATTTAATTTCGTTGTCATATCTGTAAAGCTTCATCTCATCAGTAAATTTGCACCTTTCAAAATATTGACTTAAATATTCAAAAACTGATATTCATCAACTATCCACTTATCCGGACTCCGACTATCCAAACTCCATGCAATGGTGTCATATATCCATCTATACTCTTAATGTGTTAAAGTATTTCCTTTTCATTTCATTAAAAGTTTTTTTATTTAGTTTCTCCGATTTTCAAATATAGTAATTAATAAATCCTTCTTTCAGAAAAAATACCAATAATCTCAATTTCTGATTTTCCGAATTATGAGCGGTGCCAATTTTTTTCCGATAATTACTGGAGTTCAGCTACTGTAACCATTAGTAGACAAATTCGTAATCCATTTTGACCGAGCCCAATTTCGACGATTTTTCGAGTTACATAACCTTTGATTGATCGACAAAACCACTAATGAGGGGGAAAAGCATGTAGAAATTAAATTTCTAAGAAAAGTAATAGTTATTTAAGCAACTAGTGCCGAAAATAATACTTTATTAAGCGAGTGGCTTTTATTTCACGAGACCGTAGGTCGAGTGAAATAATGACAAGAGCTTAATAAAGTATTATTTGGCACGTGCTTGCTTACAATATTTTTTATAATAACGTGCAAAAAAGTATTTCTACCAATGAGTGATTTTCACGACATCATTTAGTTTCCATGGCGATATTCGAAAATGCAAAAGTAATGAACCAATAGAAATAAGTGAGTTCCATGACATCTTTTTGTTTTTCTACCAATCAGATACTCTTATATTTACTTTACCGCACTAGTGCCGAAAGTAGAACTTTCGGCACTGTCTGTGAGGTAAGCACGTAAAGTGTCATTTTCGCAACGATTTATGAATGAATATGATATAAAAAAGTGAACTTTTTTGCACGTTGTTATAAAAAATATATTTAGGTGGGATTGCAACTATATGGTAATGGTTTTTCTTGTTAACGATAATGACTTAAATACCCAAACGAAAATTGTTTTAAGCAGACGAGTTTCACATATACCTATTCATTACGTATACCTATTCATTTTACACTGAGGAAGACGATTTTGAGTGCAAGAAGGATTTTTAGTGCTCATAGATCATATAAAGATTACTAGAACATAGCGAATACTAATGATCTGATAAAATTAAAAGTATTATAACAATCACTCAAACGTTTATCAAACAACTTATTAGAAACTGATTCTATTTTCTCTAATTCTTTTTAAAAACTGAATGATTTATTTTTACTCAAATATCAATTTTTTGTCAACTAATATGCATCTAAATAAAATACTTTTTAATTTGGGACTGTCAGTAGAGGAGAAGTATTAATATTTTAAATGTAACTTGTAAGACAATTTTTTTAAAAAAATTAAATTTTTATGAAATTATAACAGTGTATTTTTAAAAACATTCAAAAAATAAATATTCTATTCAAAATAACAGTTTTGTCAATAAAATTGTTTGAAGAGTTTAATGCAATTTTTTTAATTTCTTAAATGATTCGTAATTTGAAGTACTTATTTGTTAGACAGTTTGTGAATTCACAGTTTACTTAAGGCTGATCGCTATTAGCTGAAATCTCAATAAGTAATACGGAAATGTATCAGAACTTTTAAAACGGCGTAATTTAACAACTTTTACAGCTATTTTTCTAGTGATACACTTTAAATAAGAAAATTCAAAAGAATGTCAAGAAGTGTTGGAAATTCGTCTAAATTTTTTTATTACTCTTGACTAGTTTTTGAAAAATTGAAACGTTTTGTAAAGTGGATATATAATATAAATTTCATTTTGTTAATTATGAGATATTCTTAATATTGTCATATTATTCTGAATAAATAAATTTGCTAGAAATTGCATAATATTGGCACATTCTTCAAGAAAATATAATAAATGTATAGAAGTAACAAACATTAATATATTATTTTTATTTATAAGTAAGTATAGGAAAAAATCGTAACAAACTTTTTATTTCAATTTGTTTCTCCAATACTAACTTTCTGTGACTTTCGGATTAAAAATAATTGAAATTATATCATGTATCATTTATGTAATTAAATACAAATATTTCATTCATAAAGTAATAGAAGTTGTAGATTTGGTGATATTTTACATTGATTAAAAAATGTTAACCGGGGGGAAAGGTTAAATTGTATCTTAAATATAGTAATTGTCAAGATTTTAAGGCAAAAAATAAAACATAAACATATTTAACAACTAAAAATTAATAAAGTTCTAATTTTACTTACCGGAAAACATCACGATCTCAAAACGCCGGTATAATACCGGTCACAAAGAAAGAGATCTCACACAGTCCTCGTCCTTTTCTCTTTTTTTAAAAAGAAAAAACTCTTTCCAAAATCAAAACCACTTTTTAACCAAAAATCACTTTTCACTAAAAATCAAAACTATTAAAACACAAACAATCACCGCATTCCAATTGATCAATCCCGATCAATTCTCGATGAACCGATAACACCGGAGATGAAAGATGCCGGAGAAACGATGCGAAGCCAATCTTCTTCCGATGGAGATGGTGAGAGTTCTGGTCAAACACCCCGAAGAGCAGACGGACGGAATCTTAAGAAACCAGTCTAACCTCGGGGAAGGGATTTTTATAGCTGCGACTGGATAGGGGGATGGGTGAGACCCGAAAGGTTCGATGGGTTTATTTTTTTTAGTATTGTCTTGAATTTTTTAGTAGTCTTTATTGTGTCGCAGTGATTGTTTTAAATTGTGATTTTTATTTAAGGAAAATAGATTTTTAAACTTTTAAGGACCATGAGACATGCGACACATTTACATTCTGAAATTTTTTAAAAAATCTACAATTTATTCTTTCAATTTACAATTTATCAAAGGGACATACAGAGAATGGTTTTTTTTTTGAGTTTTAGCATTGTTTTGCGTCGCAGTGATTGTTTAAAACTGCAATTTTTATTTTAAAAATATTTTTTTTAACCTATAAGGACCAGGGGACAAACGACACATTTACATTCCGAAAATTTATTAAAAAAATCCACAATTTATTTATTTTTTCAATTTACTATTTATCCAAGGTACATATCGATCTTTTTTTTTGGATATTTTGATCTTTGGATCATCCGGATCGTCCTCTCACCATCTTAGGAATTTAGGATTTATTTGAGAAGAAATGTTTTACGTACCATCAAATATGGCAACTTTGGTCCAAGCTTTTCTGTATCATAACTCTTCATTGAATATTCTTATTTTTTCCTGGCTTTTTTACAATAGTTGTTAACTCTATCTTTGACTTACAAGTAAAAATTTTATCAAATTTAAAATTGTTAATAGAGTTTTCTTTCGTTCGTAGACTAAAGTTACCCTTTCGAGTCAAAGTTTCCCCTTTTTGTTTAATGTGTGCCTTGCCTCCGATTAGTTCACAGTGCTGTCTACCTATCTGTGATTTACCCCAGGATGTTTTACCCCCAGGTGATTTTACCCCAGGATTCAAACAAATATTTTTAAGAATACTTCGCATTTTTTAAACGTCGTAAATGACCATTTCTAAGCCACCCTCATGAGTGCATATTGCCATGCTTCCATATGTAGTCTAAATTATATTGAATTTAATATTAAATGCACATAATATCAGTCATTGTAATATTATTTTTAAGCTGAATATATTAATTAGATTTGAGTTAAAAGTTACAATTTGGCACTTTTTATGAACCAGAACGACGCATTTACGTCCTAAAAATTTATACAAAATCTACTTTTTTTAAAAAAATCTACAATATATCAAAGAGAACAGAGCCCGAAAATCATTTTTCAAATTTTTTTCTAAAGAATTAGTAATCTATTTAAGTTATAAAAATTTATTTCCGTTCACATATTTAGGAATTATCTACAAGCATTTTATTTTGAAAAATACAAAATAATGGCGTCTAACAAATAAAGTACAATACCTGTTCCAGTCGTTAACCACCTCACTGATCCGATCGTATAAACACTAAAACAGTCTAATAGGAAGTGTTAGTTTTTCCAACAGCACTTGCAATTGTTTTTGTAACTGATATGACTTTTAACATTTCATTAAATTTTAAAAATAATAATTTTGGTAGATTCATTCAAATCTATTTACCACAGAAGTATGATTTTAACTATTCCTATTTTTTAAATAATTTGTTCAAATAAAATTTGAATCTCATGAGACAAAAACAAGTTTACGATTTCTCCCATTTGTTTATCGCTCAAAATAGTTTTGGTGTGGCATTAATTGAACCTCAACAAACTTATAATTAAGGGTCGTAAAAAACAAAAACAAAATATACAAAAAAACGCATACGGGAGAAGATACGCAAATATGTAGTAGCATTTTCTCAAGATTTCAAAGTGTTCATTAATTATGAGCTGATTTCTGTGGTCGGGAATGACTTAATGACGCCAAAGATATCAGTCGTATCATTTTGTCTCTGGAAATCAATTTATATCAATTTGAGGTTGTTAAATCAAGTTAGATCATTTGAGAAATACACAATTATGTATTTTGTTTATGTGTTGCTATTTTTGGAAAATGGTTAGTCCGCTATTAAAAATTTAAGGAGGTAACAGGCAATTATACGAACCCTAACTATTAAAAAATTTAGTTCGTTAAAAACAAACGGTATTAATAGGTTTTATTAATACCATTTAAAGCCTATTTTCCTTTTTTTTTATTCGAAAGCATTTTTTTTAAACAGAAAGTAGGTATTAATATGGTGGAGATGTCCGTCTGTCCGTGGGATCTCGAAAATTCTTTTGTTTAGAAAGGTATGACATCAGACAGCTATATTCCACTTCTTTTTGTCTGCCTGTACGTCCTAACGGACATCTGTCAATAAAGTACAATACATATTCCAGTCGTTAACCACCTCACTGATCCGATCGTATAAACACTAAACAGTCTAATAGGAAGTGTTAGTTTTTCCAACAGCACTTGCAATTCTAAATAGCATTGAAATTTTATTTTTATGTGTTTAAATCACTGTTGCCACAACAATTGCCACAAAAAATATTTATTTTAAATGAAAATTTGAAGACAAATATATTTTTGTAGGATAAATCAATATGGAATGACATCTAATATGGAGCACAATGGGATTCTTTGATTGTTCTTTATTTATTTCGTCAAATTATATAAATATTAACTGCGAAAGAAAATTAATTAAAAATAACCAAGTTCGGCTTTTAAAAGTTGAAACTAATGATGTGTTTGGTGGTTTTATAAATTTTACGTGGAAGCGCTTCCGGGTGACAGTTACAATCCTACTTGGTTTTTTTAATGAAAATTTCAGTGAGTATTAAAGTAACAGGAAAGTATTCAATTTTAGTTCTTTTAGGACTTCTAGTTAATACCAGTTTTTGAAAATGAAATAACAAGAATTTTTAAAGAGTTTTTTAACGGTATCAACAACAAAAAATTTAAATTTTTATCCTTGAATGTTTGCTTACAATGCGTTCTGATAATGAGGAATAAGTCTTTAAAGGGAATGAGGCAATGTAAATAGTCTCTATTCCCATTGAAATAAATGTGACACTTTAGTAGGGTTATCAAAAAATTCCTTAAAACACTTTTATTAGAAATTTCAAAACAAATTGTTAATGTTGAAGTACAAAGCAAAAGATTTGTAACTAAACTTTTAGTAATAACTAAATTTTCATACCAAAAAAAGATAAATTTATCGTGCACTTTACTTTTCAATCAATGTATTTAAATTTTTATACTCCTACAAAAAAAACTTATAAGTAGCTAATTTGTGAATTCTGGATACTCTGGAATAAATGACATTTCATTTATTTGAACCTTTACGGCTTTTTCTGTTAGATTTAGTTTATCATTTTGTAATGCACTGTTCAATAATGCAAAATGATTCAACACGAATTTGGAAATCTCCTCCATGGCATATATTTTTTGCAAAATAATAAAAACTATTATTAAAATTTTAGCAGTGCCCATCCTATGAAATAATATTAAAATAAATATTCTAAAAATATGTTTATTTATAATGGTTAATTGTTTCTAAACAAATAAAAAACAGTAAAAACTTTTTATGCAAGAAAATAGTTTCGAATTGATATCAAATTTTAAATCTATTTTTATGAAATTAAGGAGTTACAATAAAACATAAACCAATATTTTACACCATTATAATACTTTAATAAACATTCACAAGTATCCAACATATGAATTTTTTAATGAAAACTTTGATTACATTGTTTACTCTAAATCTTCTTTGAAAAGTATTGCAGCGGCCTTTGTTTATTGAAACAGTTGCTTTGAAGGATTTATAATGATGTTTATTATCAACATCTCATTGTTATATTTGAAATCAAACAGGCTGTGTTATTTTATTTAGTAAATGAGTTTGACCGATCTTAGCTTGGAACAAACATGTGGTTAGGTGGTCCAATGATGGCTAAAAATATCAATTTGTAAGCGGAAATTTATTTCTTATCAATACTTTTTCCAAAGAAAATTAAATATTAAATACCTCCTGGAAATTTTCTTTGATTAAAAGGATTTTAAAAGTATTAAAAAGGAGGAATCATTTCATCAATTCTCAAGTGGAAGCTCTAAGAATGGAAGGCGTTATTATTGATTCCCATCGGCCACATATTTTAATTATGGTACATTCTGACGTTATAACGTTACAAAAAAATTTTTACTATAAAGTTAAATAAAATATTATATCGTATATTAAATCGTATTATAAGCTTAATGTGAACAACAAATATTACACCTCGCTTAAAAGTCATGTTTGTCAGTTACCTCGCTTTTATCGAGTGCAGTGAGTTATATGAATGTGTCTGAGTAACAATTGATCCTCCAATAGCCCTTGTATAGCTCTAGTGTGACGATAATTCAACCCAAACCAACTCATGGTAATTTAACTAACTATAACATTGCGTAAAACAAAACCAATAAATTGCAATTTACATCTTTCATATGAAGGAGAATATAAGAACCTTCAATAATATAAATATTGTTCTAAAATCTAAAGTTGCCATTTTATAAATTTTTATAGAATAAAATTAGAATAATCAAAATTTTCATCGAATAAAATTCGACGTTTTCTGTTGGAATATTATTGAGAGTGCGCAGTGCGGTTTGTATGGGCGTATCGCATAGATTTGCAGACTTCGGGATGTCTTCACTTGTTTTAGTATCAAACATGTCCATCTTATTCTAATCTCCATAGAATGGAGACACATTCAATCCGAGATCAAAGACAACCTTTAAAAGAGCAAACCTCCACATTAAATATACAAAGACAGGTTCTCGTGGTAGTTTATGGTCGTTAGACAGCTATTTATTGATTCACTAAAACTTTTGCCACAGAAACTTAGTCCGTTTAAATTCTTAATTATCATCCCTAATAATTTAAATAGTTTATTTCTTGGTTAAGGTCTTGGTACGAACTTAGTTTAAAGGTTTTAACTATACTTAACTCGTTCGCTGTATTTTAGTTTTTGCAAAAATTCTTTGACCTCATAAAAAATCTTTTATTTACATAAACGATAATTGACATGGTCAGTAGTCCTCATTCATAGATTTAACCTGAACATATTATAACGTTTTTACGAAAAAACTGCTTTGAAAAACTTATAATGATGTTTATTATAAACATCTAATTGTTATATTTGAAATCAAACGGGCTGTGTTTTGTTTATTTTATTTAGTAAATGAGTTTGATCGATCTTAGCTTGGAACAAACATGTGGTTAGGTGGTCCAATGGTGGCTAAAAATGTCAATTTGTAAGCGGAAACTTATTTTTTATCAATACTTTTCCAAAGAAAATAAAATATTAAATACCTCCTGGAAATTTGCTTTGATTAAAATGATTTTAAAAGTATTAAAAATGAGGAATCAAAGCATAAAAACTAGTTTTTCTATTAATCTTGTAAAATCAAATCTATATTAAATAGGCAATCGAAAATATTATAGCTCCGAAACTTAATAAGGTTTATATGATCAAGACATCTTTCAAAAATAAGATGTTAGATTTGCAAACCTTCATTACGGATTGAAATTGCATATAATATGAACTAAACATTGAAATTGCATTCAATCTGCATCAAACATTGAAATTGCATTCAATTTGCAGTGTATTACAATCTGCAATCTATATTCAGTTAATCAACAATGTGCAATCTATATTCAGTCAATCAACAAGTGCAATCTATATTCCGTCAATCAACAATGTGCAATCTATATTCAGTCTAAACTGTGAGCATTTGTTAAAGCACAACACTGTTTAGGAATTAAAAATGAAAAGAATGCGGTGCATTTTCGAAATCTGTAAGGAGAGACTATAAGCAGACAGCATAGGGCACAGACAGTTTTTATGTACATTCAAACATTTTTAATTCGATATCCATGAGACCTACAGCATTGTAATAGTTCGTCTTAAGTTCGTTTCGATAGGATGGGAGACACAATATATTTGACGCAATATGCGTAATTTTGTTTTTCCTTACAATTTGTCTTAAAAATAACTTTTACTTTTTAAAATTACTTTTTGTTCGTATAAAATAAGCGAATTTTCTTTGTAAATTATACAATATTTTTCTAACAAACCAGCTAACTGTTTTTTCTGTAAAGACAGCTCACTTTTTACAGTGTACCCAAACCTATACTATCCCGTCTAATCCCAAAACCCTTTTCTCTGAAGGCTACCTACAACAAAAAAAAAACTTCACTTCCCTTGATTACTGAACAAAGTGCGAAAACAGTAGTTACATTCATTGTCTTCCTTCAATAGGGTGGAGCTCATTCTATTACGGACAACAGAAGGATAGTTACTTTGCAGTTAATTCCTCTCGCTTCTGAGTATTGACCCTCCACAAAGAAACGAAGGTCTTTGTGTCCTTATTGTTTTCGAATTGTTGTCTTCTGTATGTGTGAGGTCTCTTCGTAATTATTACATCAGAAATATTTTGATAGAGGTTTGGCAGACGCCCTACGGTTGGATGGAAATGGATTGATGTTTGTTGGTGTCGGGTGTTAACAGGTATTATAAAGAGTCAAATAATAAAGCTGAGCAATTACTTTTAGCTTCTGGTACCTGATATTTAAGAAATATATGATTTTTATAATAATACATTGTAAAACAATTTCGACACGTTTACCAGCACGAGTGTTATGTATTATAAAGAATCAAAGAATTAAGCTAGATGATTAGTTTTAGCTTCTTCTACATAATATTTAAGAAATATATAGGATTAATTTTTATGATAGATAGTAAAACAAATTTAGTTAGTGTACCAGAACGGGTGCTGTTTTTGAACGCCTACGAGGTGTGCTGCAATTTTTAAGCACATGTGCCTCAGTCACGATCCAGTTTGAATTCCCGATTGATAGAAATAAACACTGACTAAGGTCATGGCAGGTCACAGCTAAAGCGCAAAAGGAGAAAATACAGCAATGTTGCAATCACCACTAAGCAGAAATAAGGGCTGTTAATATGTGGTAAATGCGCTGTATTTTTACAGAAATTATCTATAGTTATATATGGCATATATATCTTTTTATATAATTTTTTTTAAAGCCCATCTTTTGTAAGGTAAAAAATGGAAGCTTTAAGAGTGGAAGATGCTATTATCGATTCATATAGGCCACATATTTTGAGAATGGTACATTTTAACGTTATTATTTATGTTACATTTGCTTTTCGAAATAAAGTTAAGACCTAATTTATTACGAGCTAATGCATATTATAATAAATACAACACGTCATTTTATCACTTTCCACAAACCATATGCTATTTATCGTCCGACAGATCTTATATTTTGGAATAGTGTAGAGATTCCCAGCTTAAAAATCATATTTGTTGTCAATTGCCTCGCTTTTATCGAGTGCAGTGAGTTTTATGAATGTGCCAGAGCAACAATATATGATCCAAGTCCACGTCCGAATTATAACGCTTTGGTTCTGAAATAATTATATTACCAAACTCAATTATCTCTTTCAATCTTTTGAGTCTTTTAACGGTGTCGATAAATAGCAGAGTACGAAACTTGATTGCGAAGTTAACAAAAGGTTCATCGTCGAACTATTTACTTGTCATCGACATTCGATAGTACACTGCTCAAAACAATTAGGGGAGCACTTTCCGTACTTTTGTAAACCCTTTTAGTTTCAACTTTATGTTTTTTATTCTAAAAATCTAAACTTTCTGAAATAGATTCATTATGAATGTACAATGAAATGGTATAAAACAGAGGTAAAAAATCTCAATTTTTAACTAAAATTTAAGGAGAAAAATTGGTATCATAACTTTTGAATAAATTATAACAATAATTTTTTCATAACTTTCTTTGTTAAAAAAACTGTTAAAATCAATTTTTAATCATCTAAGAATGCACGCATGAAGAATTTATGGTCAATTTATTCCATAAAATATTTTGGAAGTAAATTTTATTTTATCGTATTTTTCATATATTCATTAAATTAAAACAAACATCATTTAATTCTTCAAAAGACATGATCTTCCATCTTACGATAAATAGTACGAGCTCAACTTAGTGAGATAAAGAATCGCAAGCTGATGATTCTAAATGGAATCATTGGGGTGAAAACTTTTAAACCATGCATTCCCCTAATTCTTTTAAGCAGTGTATAAGCACCCCAGTCCTGAAGGCTACAGAAACGAAGATGGGCTTTATGAGACTTGAACTAACTAAGGTTGGGGAAATAAAATTAATAACTTACAATGGGGCATGTTTCACGCCTTGAGTGGTAGCAGGTCCAGCAGTATTGTTTTCATTTTTGACCTTCTGGAATCACTTTTGTTTTGGTATTCGCGAATGTGTTTTTGGGGTTTCTTTCGGTTTCACAAATGTTATTACACACATTTCTGTCAGTAGAACTAAAGATTTTCTCTTTTCGTAAATCACGTTGAATTTCTGTCCTACAATTTCGCTTAATTTATCTGCATGAGACAGAATATCATCTAAACCGAAGGTTTCTAACAACGTTTACGTTTTGGTAATGCTTGCATAGTTGAAATTTAATTTAATTGAAACCGACAACGTTTTATAAATAGCATGAATAAAAACAAGCCATGCGTAAATAATTGTAAAATAGAATACAGCAGACGAAAAAACTGCGCATTGAGGGTGAAACCAACGCAACCAATGTAACCGAGAAAGCGCAAGAATGAAAATTGGAAATAGTACGTCATCTGAAACAAGACTATTCACATCTTTAATATGAAGGGAAATGTAAGAAGCTTATATAAATTAAGATGTACTAAAATCTATAATTGCACAAAATGCAATTTTATCAATTTCAATTACAATTTACAATAGAATAAAATTGGACGTTTTCTGCTGGAATCTTATCTGCTCAGTGGTGTTTATTGGGAGCACTATAAGTAAGGTATTTTTTGAAATTAAAATTTTGTACTACAATCTAAAGTTGCACAAAATGCTATTTTATAAATTTTTTAATCACAAATTACCATAGAATAAAATTAGACGTTTTCTGTTGGAATCTTTATCTGTGGGGTTTTTTGGGCGTATCACACCGATTTGGAGACTTCGTTACAACTTCACTTGTTTTAGTATCAAACATCTGCATTTTATTCTAATCTCCATAGACTTGAGACACATTTAATCCGAGATCAAAGAAAACCTTTAAAAGAGCAAACCTCCACATTAAATATACAAAGACAGATTCTCGTGGTAGTTTATGGTCATTAGAGAGCTATTTATTGCTTTGCTAAAACTTTTGCCACAGAAACTTAGTCATTTAAATTCTTAATTATCATCCCGAATAGTTTAAATAGTTTATTTCTTAGTTGGGGTCTTGGTACGAACTTAGTTTAGAGGTTTTAACTATACTTAACTCGTTCACTGTATTTTATTTTTTGCAAAAATTCTTTGACCTCATAAAAAATCTTTTATTTACATAAACGAAAATTGACATGGTAGACAGTAGTCCTCATTCATAGATTTAACCTGAACATATTATAGCGTTTTAACGAAAAAAAACTATTTTAGCCCTAGAATTAACATAGTTGTGCATATAATTTACATAGCTGTATGTAGTTCAGTTTCGGTCACGTTTTTCTCAGAAAAAAGTTAGATTTCTTGAAAGAGTTCAACGAAAAAGATTCAATGTTTATCAAGTTCAATTCAAGTTCCTTTCTTGTTAAATTCGAAAGAATGTTTTTTTAAAAAATGGAATCGTAGGTATTGACCGTATGTCCACCATTGCCCCCCCCCCCCCCCCTACAAAATTCGGCAAATTCGTAATTTTTTTTGCTTTGTGTGTTAACTAAGAAAGCGAATTCGTTACGTCGCACACATTTTTTGCATAAAATACTTGTTTGTTTTAATTTACATTTATTATTAACGTATAATTCTATAAGAGCGTTAAAATATAAAT
Source organism: Oedothorax gibbosus (assembly GCA_019343175.1). Classification (NCBI taxonomy): domain Eukaryota; kingdom Metazoa; phylum Arthropoda; class Arachnida; order Araneae; family Linyphiidae; genus Oedothorax; species Oedothorax gibbosus. Next base: position 29,167,643 of record CM033279.1, read on the forward strand.
CATGCAATGCGGTATTTATTTTTGATTTTTTTTTCTGAAAGTATTTCAAAATCACATCGTTGAGAGATTATTTTGAAGATGATTGTTTGCATATTGCTGCATTGTTTTTCGAAAACTATAAATCATTGTTCGAATATAAAAAATTATAAATAATTTAAATTGTGTTAGGATAAGTTTTGTATCGGTTAAATCCTAGTGTCGTTCCGGTGACATTTGGCGACAATGTCGGAAGGCGATAAAGTTTGCATTTTTTATGGTTCTTTTCGTTTTTTGTTATTACTAAATATTCCGAAAATATCAGGGTTTTACACATTTTTTAGTTAATATTTATTTAGGCGTTGGCAACATTTTCAAAACCTGCCAAATTACTCCGGAACGGATTCTAGGATTTAACCGACTGTCAATTTTTCAGAAAGCAATATTTCCTAATTATTCTTTATACTGCAAAAAAATTAGCAAATAATGAAGATTATTAACTCTCTGAAAGATAAACAAATAAACTTAAATGTATACTTGTTTTCATTGCCTAAGATTGAAATTTAATTTTTAAATGAATTTTACTTCCTTTAAATTGTAATATTTCTGTAGAGGATGATTATAAATAACTCATCAATACTTCTAAATTTTAAAATTTAGTAAGTTTATAATATTTTAAAAATTATGTGGATCACTGGAAAACCTGATAGTCAGGTGACGGGTTTATACATATGTATCCCTTTAGAGGGTTAATTGAATTTGCTAGAGAAAATTAATGAAAATAGCGAATTTTACTGTCAGAAAATCCATTTACAGACAGTTTTTGGAATTTCTTTCTATATGATAATGTCCCAAAAACTGAATAAAAGACGATTCCACTTGACTTTGGGACACGAACAAAATGGCGTCTATTAGCAAAAAAGACCGCGGAAGTCTTCCTTTTAATGACTCAGGAGTATTCCACAATTAGTTTCTTGCTCTTGAAAATGAATCGGAGGGGGGTTTGTTTCCGCATACCTACCGAATGCCCAAGTTTCACGTGTCTGAGAAAAATATATCCAAATCAATTCGAGAAATTCGTATTCATTGATTTGCGAGAATCGGCCCGTTTTCTTTGATGCGTCTCGATTCCGTTTCGGATTATACTTAACATAATATATTGCTGTTATTTTTCTTACTTATAATGGAATTTCGTTTCTTACTTTTGATTTTTTCATGTGCTTTAAAATTCAAGATTAATATAATGTGAGCTTTAACATAATTTATTTTTTGTAAATTGAATGAACTCTTCTTAATTGAGGAATTGGCCCAAATTAACATGCTTATTGCTTAATACAAATTTCATTAAAATTTCAAAGCATTCTAATTTTTTTTTACCGAAACAATAATTAACTTTATTTTAAAGGCCAACATAATAAAATTTTACACTTTTGAATTTTGCGGACGCAAGCGAAGAAGTTGCCAACAATGTACAACCACTATTAAATGAAGTATTTCCATTGATAACAATAATAACTGCATATACTGTGGTCCTTTAACTATTTGTACTTTTTTTATCGCCGAAAAATTCCGTTTTCCGCCAAAGATTCCTTTTGGCGATATCTGTGTTCTCGAACTGGAAGAGAACCTAAAATGTTTATATCATTGAAATGAAAAGTGTTAATTAATGAAGTTTCATTTTTTGAAGTTATCATGCCAATTTTTCTATTAAAAATCATTCGGTTTCATCAAGACCGTTGGTTGGTTATAAAATGCTTAATAAGTACCTTCAATTTCGAGAAATTACAATGATTTGTTAATTGACTGTAAATATTAACTATGAATGGAATATTTATAATTCCGAACTTATTATTAAGTAACGTTAATTAAAAATTATCATTTATCGAATATTAATATTCTTTTAGTGTCAGTGCTAGATTAATAGGTTAAACTAAAAAATCATGGCCGGCTATTTTACGCTAAATCTGGTAACCCCGACAGATTGGTATTATGGCAACCTTTGACAAAATTAGCAATTGCATAAACAACGGGAATATTTCTTATGATGTCACGCTCTCCATACTGAGATTTCATTGGTTGTTTTGTTTTCTTTGACAAAGTGTTAAAACAAGTCCATTTCTAAACGTTAATCTTTTTTAAATCTTAAAGGCATATAATTTACTAGCTTTATAAACCCGGCGTTGCACGGGTGTACCATTACCCGTACTAACGGTGATTTTTTTAATCTAATCTTTTACTTTATGCCAATCGATCACCTCTCTCCTAAACAACACTCCATCATTATAATTTCCTCCCATTCTATTATCAGTATTATTTTTTAAAGAAGTCCGATTGTATCCAGGCCCTTCTAGGAGTTAAGAGCGCTTTCCCATAGGCCGTGTTAAAATTGCCAGAACAGCTATGATATAATGGCCATTTTTTATTTGCCCTCCTACACCCGAAAATACCCAATATATGGTAAACATTCCACGCTATATTCGACCACCCGACAGGGCTAGGGAGCCCAGTCGGTTGTCTTTGCATGCAATAGGTCCCAGATTCGGGCCCGGGCATCGTCAAAATAACTGCCGACCTATAAACGGCCCATGCAGCCAAAAATGCCCCGCGTCCCGAATAATACCCCGTGTGGTGGAAGGGCACGTTAAATATTTTTCTACGTCCCGACGCTACGTACGATGTTGCCCTTAAAAGTTGCATTGGGTGCCTACTCAGGTGTCGGCTCGTCACTTGACTGTGGTTCTAAATTAAGACGCCCGTGGCCAATAGCCCTCGTGTATAGCTCTAGTGCGACGATAATTCAAACTAACTCTAACCCATACAACTGGATGGGAATAGCTACCCTACGTTAAATTTTCAACTTCGCCAAAAGCCGCCAATACCAAAATTCAATTGGCCGTTATATCATAGCTGTATTAAATTGCCAGTTTCATAAACATAAAGTACATCAGCTATATGTAGAGAGAATTGACATTTCTTAGAAGTATTCATCAGATCTAGAATAGTTATTGCCTTTACTGTTATAAGACATTGTAAAAATATCTTAATTTCTTACCGTTTGTAAACATCAATTAAATTAAATTCGGTAACAAAAAAATCAATATTTAAATTCAATAAATAAAATAATGATATTCAAATAACAATCCTACAAATTAAACTCGCGTGCTCTTACGTGTTTTTACTTAATTTTCGTTCACGTTGAACGCGCGGAAATTTCTTTTAAATTGAAATAAAAAGCATAAATTCTTATCTTAACAATGATAATCCTATGGAGAAATCGGATCACGTTTTGCACTCCTACACCCGTTTGGGTTCGAATTTCGAAAAAGCTTCTTAAATGACGCCTACGATATAAAAAGAATATTTTCCTAAAATTTGGTAGCTGTACCTCCAATAGTTTTGGGCTGGGCGTTGATACGTGAGTCAGTGAGTCAGTTAGTTAGGATTTGCCTTTTATATATATAGATACTGTAGTTTTCTTATACTGATATTTTATTAATTATATGCTAAATGATTTTAAACAATTATTTACTTTTTTTTAATTAATTCTTCGGCCTTTTAACGTTCTACTTTTTTTATAAATCTGGTCTGCAATTTAATGAATTTTTCCTTTGTTGAAAGTCAGCCATTTTTAAATAAGATAGTTATTTTGGTCATTTCGGAATGGCAACCATCTCAGCAAGTGCCATAGTTTGTTATCATTTCGACTTGGCGACATTTTTGATAAGTCGCCAAATCCGGCCACGATTCTTTAGGTTAACCGATTAATATTTTAATTGACTAATTCTGATAAAACAATAACGGTAGACTTCTCACCATTTTTTTAAAAATTAAATATGCTATTTGAAAAAACATAAATTCAGGAGTTACGCAAACCTCACTATATCAAAAAATTGCCAATTCATTGTTTTTATTTCCGGAAAATTAGTTCATCGTAACTCATTATACTTTTGAACTATTATATGGGCATTAGATGCCATTGTTTAACTATATAGTTTCAAAGATGATAAGAAAAAAAATATTACACAATTTTTTTTAATATATATCCGAAAATAACCATTGAGAAATTTCTACGAGATTTTCTTTTCCCTTAAATTATATCAATTTATAACATTATTAAAACTTATAATGAGCACATTCTGAAAATTTTAACAGTGTACTTTGATTATTTTTTTGTAAAATCATGTTTTGATACAACATGCATATATTTTCGTGATAAAAATAATTTCTTCAGTGAACTCTAATGAAGGTATAACTTCAATAGGCATTGCATGCATTATTCTTCATTAAAACGGATACCACTTTTTTATAACCCATGCAGAAAATCATTCTTATTCAAATAAATGATTTTGTGTAAAATCATGTTTTTAAGAAACCTGTGTGCAAAAGTTACTTTTAGTGAGAAAATAGTTATTTTTGAAATTAGTGCGAAAAATAAGGACTTTTTTCACGAGTTTGAAAAAAACTATTTTTCACATGTTGTCACACAGAATTTTTCATGATCACGTTCAAATTTTTTTTCTTAGAATTGCATTGGAATGGGCTTGTTTCAACACCTTGTCAAAGAAAACAAAACAACCAATGAAATGGCAGTTTGGAGCGAGTGACGTTACAAAAAACCAATGAGCTTATTTAAACACTTTTCAAAGAAAACGAAACAACCAATGACGTCGTAGTATAAAGAGCGTGACGTCATAAGAAATATTCCCATTTAACCAGTCAAAACGTAAATTCTTTTTTTAAGCAAAAAAAACCGAAAAGGTTATTCACATTAATTATTATCAAATTATTATTCAAATAAAAAAATTCCACCAAATCAGATGCTCTCATTTACTTTGTCGCACTAGTGCGTTAAAGTAACTTTTTGAGCACGATTTCGCTGAAAGCATCACTTTTGTAAGATTATTGATTTGAAAAAGTTCGTTTTTTAAACGGCTTCAAAAAAGTAGCGTTTTACCACTGTTTCGTCCTAAATTACACCTACATTTTTAATTTTTGTACTTGAGTATAAAAATATTATGTAGTGTGAAACATGTCCTAAATAAAACTATTTTAAACTTGAGAAACTTATTTTTTGACAATATGCATTCCACGCTCGTTAAATAAGCCTCGTCAATTTCCCAAGTTAAAAAAAAGTTTTACTTTACGTCCTTATTGCGTAAATAACTAGTGTAAAGTTTTACTTTAGGCACTTATTGCGTAAATAACTAGTGTTTATATTACTGAAGACTTACAAAATGAACTTTATAGGAAAGTTAAGACTAATGGTGACTTTTTATTTAATAATTTAAAACAATTAAAGAAAAAGTTAATTTTCTTAAAATTTTACTTCTGAAGGAAAGAAGACACCTAGCAAATATTTAATATTTAAAATTAATGGAAAAATTAATTTCCCAAATTGAATATTAATTATGAAAAATAAACATCAATAAACTATCATTAACTGTTTTTACTAAACTTAGTTGTTTCCCTTTTGCCCCTTAAAACGCTGTTGGTTGATATAGATCAATGAAAGATGTTCTAAAATAAATAATTCTTTTTTTTTTAGTTAGTACTTTCAAAGTAAGTGCTCATTCTGAAAGTCTTTCACAAAATAACATTTAAAAATAAAGCTTTTTTTAGAAAATACGAAATAAAGTTAATCTTATGAATTCTAGTATGTTAAAATCTTTGAATGAAATTCCATTTCGAAAAAAAAATGAATGAGACGAATTCGGAGGTTAAAAAGGGAATAAAATGGAAAAGTCTAGTTATAAAAGTCCTTACACTTAAATTCTATGTTTCATAAAAGTACTTTATTTTTGGCGAAAAAAACTCATAATACCTTAGATCAATTTGAAACTATAACGTCTTACTATTTAAAATTTTCAAATAAAGAATTTTATAAATATGTAAAAAAAATAAGAAATACATAGATTGTAAATAAAATAATATTATACATTTTTTCCCATCATCCAGAAGTTCATTTTCTTGTCAAAATAAATGGAATGAATGGACTATATAAAAAAATACACAAATGATCTACCAGCATTTGTCGGGTAAAAAGCTCACATAAAACAATACATTAATTACATTGTTTTCATTAACTTATTGCGTTTTAAAACTTCAAAGTTCTCTAACTCATTTCGAATCTAAAAACAAATGTACTTAAACCACACACAAAAATATCACATTAATTCATTCCCGAAGTCAAACAAGTTATATCTTTACAATTATCAAATTCAATTATTGTTTTTAAATTGTTTATTCGATAATATTTTGAATTAGCCTGATAAAAATGTTGTGACATCTATGCTATAGGAACTTCTGTTTAAAAAGTTTAATACTTGACGTTCTTTAAAAGTTTAGAAGTACAAAAATATTATAGTTTTCAACTCTAAGAAGGAGTAACTTTTGTCCTTATACATTTTTCATGAAATGAAAAAGCACATTTCAGCACGATGAATTTTTCTGTCAAATTGTTCAACATAGACTTTTTTATAATGAATACAATAAGAGTTGAAGGTAAACAATTGGTTTAACTTGTAGCTACTTCACACATGCATGTCATTAATGCGTCTTAAATGTTTAAGTAAAGAATAATGAACACTTACTTCATTAATGCAATCATCCTTTATTAATTAAACATTACATTAATGAGCATTTATCACAACAAATACATTTCTAAATACATTAAAACTATCAGGAGATTTCAAAACAAATTTGATGTTTAAACGGCTGATACCAAGATACAATTACTTTTATTGTTTATAAGGTAGTATTTTTTATGTTTTCCTTTTTCTTGAAATACTTTTAAACTATTACTTTGAACAACCGAAACCCCATTTTACCTAAAGAGATATTCAAATAATTAGTTTACACGCTTGGAAATATAAATGCTAAAGATTTGGTATTGATTCATATGCTAAAATACTCTACGAAACCATGCTAAAAAACAACTGGTTTTGGCCTTATGTATGGCATTATAGGGCGTGTCCTTGTAGACGGAATGAGCCTTGTTTCATATAATTTGTCTGGTTGACATATAATTTTGTTGGTTTTCATAAAGATAAGGTTTTTTTAGATAGGTACTTTTCCAAATTACCCTGCTCTCCATAATTATAGTTTTACATCTATTCTAAGAAAAATCAAAAAATTTAGCATTTTGTTATTCTATAATAAATGTATGCGTGGTGTTTTTTTTAGTTATGTAATTTAAATATTTATGAAACAAGAACCACTAGTGCAAATAACCTGAAATTTCACCAATATGCCATCAAAACAAAAGAAATTTGTTTGGAAAATAACTGCAAAGATAGATTAATGGAGTAGGATTACAATTTTATGCTTCTAAAGACATTTTCAGGATTTCATGTATCAACAACGCCCAAATAGTCATTCTGAGTACTTTGCACTTCTCCATTACTCCATCACTCCATTGGTCTTAATAAACAAAATTCATTTTTTGTGAGCATACTAGGAAATATTCAAGTTGTTTTGGTCAGTGGTTCTGCCTTTTCAGGGTTTTCATTTTACAACTTTAGAAAAAAACTATGATTAGATAAGGTTTTCTGGAAAGAAGAGTAGGGAATACCTATTTTTGAAAAAATATACAATAAAAGATGTAAGAAAAAGTAAAATTATTAAGTATAGTTAGACAGTACTTCCAGCTGCTTATAACTAATCTTTCTTTAAAGGATTTCGAGCAGCTACTTACTACTAGTATTTTATTAGTTTAAAAAAAAAAGATCAACTAACGATTAATGAAGTAGAAATGCACAAAAAGATTTTTTTTTTAATTCTTAATTAACGCCAAGATTAAATAACATCGCTCTAGTTTCGTTTAGAAACAGAGTTAAAACCCAATTTTTATAAAATTGATCTGAAACCTAATTAACACATTTTGCTACGGATTACGGGATAAAACAACTGAAGCTTTTAATGTTAATTATGTAAGCAAGTCATTACAATTGTTTTATGTCATTCGCTTTTATCATTCACATGCCATTAAGCAATTCGTTTATCATTATATATTTTACTTATTACAGTAATAAGATGGTCAAAATATTCTAATGTAGTCGACACTTCTTTTTGAAGTATTTCACACTATCGTTCATTTAAGTACAGTACATGTAGTGAACTTTTTATTATGAAAAATTTAAATTACATGCTTAAGAGTTACATTTTACAGCGAGGTAAAAAAATGAAAGAAAACAGTGTTCGAGTCAAATTTTTTATCGGAAAGGCAAAGGATCGTTAACACGACAATATTATATAGACATTCTTTGTTTTATAATCGAATCCCCTTTCCAATCCGAATTATAAAGTTGGAAATATACTTATTCTCTCCAAGTTAATATTACCTTAAACTATTAAAGATAATCCTTAACCAATGTAATGGTTAATGCATATTATAGTACGGAGCTCTTAATAACTCTTCTAGCAAAACATTCCTACTTGACGACTCAGTTGTAATTTTTAGGTATCTATTCAGTTCTCATAGTATTTGAATTATGATGTGATAATACATTTTTAGATTTACTGAAATTTATTTTAGTGAGAAGTTGGAATTTTGTTTCTCTATTTAAATATACAAATAGTTATTTCGGAGATTCATCCATCCGAGGTATAAAATTTACTGTGAAGACCCATTATTGTTAAAACTGTATAGCCACTTAATACTTGACCAAATTTTCAAACTACTTATAAGAAATCCTAGATGAGCAATATAAAAGCAATACCAGATGAAATTATTGCTAAGATAAATGACGATAGGTCATTATTACAATTCTGGGACGTCAAACACCCCAACCAACATTTCAAATAAACAGGGCTTATCAAGAATATGGACTATAAACAAAGAACATTTTTGGGGCCCCTTAGGAAACTTAAGTGTATGATTGCTCGTGTAATGGTCAATGTCTGAATCAAAATCAAAAGGCGTTATTTTCTAGCTTTAAAAATAATGCTGAGACACAAAATGACACAATTTACTGAAGTTTCAGTGACAACATAATTCAACATGAAACTCGCTAAAATTTGGGGACCCTAGGCCCAGGCCTAACGGGCCTTATGGAAGATCAGACACTGCAAGTAAATCATCCGCAGAAGCAATCCTACATCATGGCGACTCTCTTTTCATCCCTTCAGACACGGCTGCAGTTAACTCAGGAAATGCATCAGTTCCTTCCTAATTTAAAACGGTGAAACCTTTTAGCCTCCATTCTGCCAACATACGCGGGGGAAGCCCCACTGTGCAACAAGAAGAGAAACCGAGGCACCCAGTATTCTGGGCAGGTCATTGGAGAACAAGGTTACTGTGGAATTTTTTTTAACACTCATTTTTTTTTATGATATATACCCCAAGTAGTAAGGAAAATTCCTCGACATGTGGACTTTGCGGAGGAATTTGACGTGTTTGTCTGGTGCATTAAAGTAGGGTGTTGGTTGTTTGGATATGATATTAGAATGAACCAGTAGATGTAGTTCAAGGTAGTTTTGTTTTATACTGGGTTGGCATTTTAAAAGCTTTTGTATTCAAATATTTTACCTATTGTTAGACAATAAATATGTTAATAGCATAATTTCAAGCAAAGAAATTTGATAAGTTCAACCCAAACTAAATTAACTACATTAAAGAAACTATCTCAATGCTCAACTAAGTTTATTTTACACATTAAACTATCTCATGTCACTTTTATTTTACTTTGGGGCCCTTATCTTTTTATTTTACTTTTACACCCCGGAGTGAAAAGGATGTCCCATTTGGCACCTCAAGACTTTAAATCGCCTTGGGTCGATGAAATTTTGGGCTTGTGAATCGCCTAGGGGTACCCATCTGGCACCACTAGTGTCCCGCTGACGGGACACCGCCATTCACCGCTGGGAGTACCAAGTGTCACTTTCAGCTTTAACCCTTTTAGTCCCAATGACAATTTGGCATCATCATTTAAAAAGAAAATTCTGATCGTCTATAGCCATTTATGATATCAAAAAGCACATCATTCGCCTCTTTAAACTTTTTTCTATTAGAAAATATTTTTTATTAATCCCAATAGATGTCAGCCCTATTCTTTATTTTTAATTATGATCAGAAACATGATGATGCCAAATGGCATCACTGGGACCGAAAGAGTTAACTCTGTACGGTATATTTTCTTACAGCTGCAGTACTATAGTCAATAAGATCTCCGAAACGAGAATCATAAAAAGCTTTATTTTAAACTTGGATCTAAGGTTGAGTTAAATAAACAAAAAGTTTTTTAATTTATTTAATCCATAGTTTCTTATATCCATTAAAAATTACCTAAAAAGTTATTGGTACCATAATATTTCTGCACGATTCATTTTTGTTTCGTTTAGTTTGGTGTCCCCGTTTTCCAGAGTTGATGTCTTAGCATCTGTCGTAAGTGACACGATGTACCAGATCAATGTCCATACATTTTATGTATCGATTTCATTCGCGTGTATCCTATACATCTGCCGTGGGCATGTAAACTGCAGTAACCACAACAATGAACTGAACCTTTTTTGCTCTGAAATACTCAGTTTTTCAGTATACTTTCAAATAAGTTAGAGTTATTGAGTGCTTGCAACAATGGTCCAAGTCATCAGTCTAGAGGCTGCAGTTTACCTGGCCACGGCAGACATATCATCCCGATGGACGGATTTCCGTGAAATAGAAGGGGGAGCCCAGTAGTGATTTTCTGCATTATTAAGCTTCCATTCTTCTGAACAGTGCCACGGAAGACTTCTGCTGTCACGAAAGGGCTATTGGATATTTTGTACACGACTTGTTATATTATAGAAAATATATTAATTATAAATATTAGCAAAAATATTTATTATCACTGCAGTTGGGTAATAGTTATAATTAAACTAACGATTGGGTACAGCAATTAATAATATAATGGCCAGTCTGTGCATTGGAGACTTTTTTCGAGCTTGAAAATTTAACGTAACATTTCCATATCAATCGAGTTGCATGAAATATGAAATGGAATGTTTATCACATTTGGGCATTTTCGATACTTGGTAGCGTAAAGCGAATCGCCAAATTAAGGCCGGCGATTATATCATAGCTATCCCAACGATTGAGTGAAAAAAAATCGTAATTCATTTTACATTTTTTACAAAGAATTTTTGAAAATGAAATGACCATAAACGGAAGAATTGGCTTCTGAACTCTTAACGATTTAGTACGATACTAAAACGATATAGTCGTCATTTGACAGTGGTTTCTAAATAAAGAGGCAAGTCGCCAATAGCCCTTATGTAACTTTAGTGAAACTATACTTCAACCGAAACCAAACTAAAACACTCTAGCAAAAAAAAACATTAATTTTAAATAATTTTACAACTTTTATTCAAAATCGGTTTAACGAATTTGTGAGGTTAGGTTTGAATTATCGTCGCACTAGAGCTACACGAGGGCTATTACGAATTTGTGAGAGTTATAGTTTATTTTGGGCTAAACTAGGGCAAATTACACGGAGACTGATTGAAGCTGATTACAAACGGATACGAACATCCATGCTACAAAAGTGAATTCTTACTTATAAATTATTAGTAGAGTGTGTCATCGCCAGTCGCGAATATTAAAGGTTTGACCGTTTCACAAATTAACGAACAAAATTTATTAATACTTATAAATTAAGCTCAAATTTCTTTAAATTCAGTTCAACTTATGTATGTGTCGTAGTGTTAAATCATATTTATTAACATTGTTAGAAATAACTATTTATTATCATTATTAGAAATGACTGCTTATTATCATTATTATGAATGACTATTTATTATCATTATTAGAATGAATCATTTTAATATTATTATTAAGAATGAGAATGAAATACCATTGTTAAGAGATTAAGTGAGAGTGACTCTCCCACAAGTGTATAATGTCAGTCTGTGATTTCGTGAACAATTATTAACCTGCCTAAATTATTTATTTTTTAAATAATGAATTTAGTTTCTGAAGGTAATGACAACAGAAAAAGTAAACATTTTCAATTTTAATTGCTTTTGTAAGTGTTTAATTTCAGCGACATAAATATAATGGACTGCTTATTCAATAGTCAAGCAGCTTCCAAAAACGTACTCAACATGAAAATCGCCAAGAGGAGAAAGGTTGCTACTTATGACAACTTTTTGCTACCGTTTCGTTTGAACTATGCCAATTGTCTCCAGACCTGAAAATCAGATAAGAGTAGGCTTACAAACCGCAATGGTGACTCACATCTATTTCCAAGTCACGTGGGTTTGCCAAAATCACTGTGCGGATTTTAATGTGTTTGCAGACGATAATTTTTAGCTTTTTGCTGTTTTAAATAAGAAATATTGGCTTCCATTCGTTTTATCTCTGTTAGATGCTTAATTTTTGTGCAGTTTATAAAATGCAAACAGAAATTAAAAAAGGATTTGTGATACTTTACAGGTAAGAGATTGTTTATATAGGCATATTTATAGTAATTTTATTCATAAAAACCTATACTTTGAATAGAGTAAATTATTTTATAAGCTCTTTTAAAGGTCAGGAATTAATTTCTGGATCAAAATATTCTGTAAAAATTTTAATTATCCTTCTGCGCCACATGCATTGATCAGATCCACGATAATACAACTATAAAAAATGTCGAGCTTTTTTTTTTATTAAAACAGCTACGATAAGTTGCTAAAAATAGCAACCTTTTTCAACGAAATAGCAATTCATCTTTGTTCCTTTTCCAACTTCTTTTTCATACCACTAGATTGTCGGCCTCATATGTTCAAGTCGTTGGGAAAAAACTCGCCAACTGGTCTCCATCACGTGATGAAGGTCAAATCTTACCCTCATCACTTGACCATGTGGGGATCGCTTTTAGGTTTGCTAATGCGCAGTCCATTCTATTTAATGTCTCTGTTTAATTTAATTTCCTCAGCTGATCGAAACACGAAAGAATTTTTTTTATCGGATTCGAGCAAAAGTGGTGTAGTTTTTTCCTGCAATTCAAATTTTCTCAAAAAATAGAAAATTTTGAATTATGAAAGTTCAAATATCATAACTTAAGTATGAATTATACCAAGGTACGACGCAAACAAATGTCTAGTATAAGAGTATATAAGGTACAAACATACACGCATGCAACGTTTTATTTTTATTAATATATTAGTAAAAAATTATTAATAGTTTTTAGTTAGTAAAAAAATTGTAATTATATTTAAAAGAAAATAAATTATAAAAACTTATATTCAAAGGAAGCTTTGTGCGTATTGACTAACCTTTCAATATAAATTCATTTATAGAAAATTCAAAATAGATTACTCTCAGAATTCGTGATTTTTTTAAAAAATAAATCTAATCGAATGGTTAAAAATTAATTAACTTCGATATAGTATTTTTTTAATTCAATTATTGTTGTCAGTAAGGGTCAATTAAAAAGCAATAACATTTCTTTAAAAAAAAAAAGGCTTTAATACGCGTTTTAATCAAAATTTAAATTAAAGAAAGGATGTGATTCTTTTATAATTATATAAAGAGCAAATCGAGAAATACATTAAAATGTAAAAAAAAATACCCGGAAGATCTATTGTACTCTATCTAACCCACATATTATTTAATTGGATCACATGAAGTGAATGAATTTCTGAACTTATAATATGCTAATAATTTATTATTATTGTGTAAACTTACTTCAGTAAATATTATCTCCCATCCTTTTTTAGCTTTTACATCTATTATAGTAAATAGTTTAATAAATATCATCGATATATATAAAAAAATATTTAGTACAGATGCTGCAGATATTTCATGTATTAATACCTTTTTGGGTATTATACACTATTATTTATTTTTTTATTTGCTTTTGCTTGAGATGTGATCTCTATTTAGAGAATAATAAACTTGGACTGCGGACTTAACTTTTAAGTTTTAAAAAACATATGTTTTGTGGATTTTTAGTTTTGAAGTATTTCTAATTAAAGTACAATATTTGTAAGCATTCGAAAACATAAAATCTTAATATACGTTGGTGTTGTGCGAGTTAATTTCTGTAGCAACTTAACTGGTACCGTACCCTATGTATGTCCCATTGTAAAAAATGGTATTCGAGCCAAATTAATTTGATAAAACTTTATGTTTAATTTACCATAAATGCTTAGTAATAATTATAATCCATTTTTTAAACAGTTGCTTTTCGCATTTTTGAGGTTTTGTCCAAAAGGGTGTCCAATCTGAATATTTCAGATGATGCAAAGCTCTTGTTTTCTTTTATTTTTCGGACGGCGATTTCATTAGCTGCTTCGGTTTCACGTACTGCGATTTCATTGGTTGCTAAGGTTTCATTCTCAAAATTACCAATATAGATGGAAAGAAACTTTTCTTTCTATGCAAGCTTTCTTTAGTTCTAATAAGTTCTATTTTAATAAGTAAAATATTAAAAAATTCATTTCGAATACCAATATTCCAGGCAAATAAACCATTTGAGCTGTTGCCATCCACGATGTGACCCCCCCCCCCCCCCCCAACAGCCCCATTTTTAAAACTCACTGGTACTTGAATAAGGAAGTAACTTCTTTGCTTTCTTTATTCTATTAGAATCAACTGTTTTTCAATACTTGCGAACTCTCTCATAATACAGTAGAATTTTAATTTAAAATGGTTATGGGCTCTAAGCTCTGTTTGAAGTTTAAGTGTAATAGACCATTGTTTAAGTTTAAGAAATACAGTGTTTAAATACAGTGGAATTTTAATTGTAAATTGTTAGAGGATGTAAATTCTATTTGGAGTTTCTTTAATTATCGACCTTTCTTGAAGTTAGAAAAATAATCATCTTAGGTAGAATTGTTTAACAATATGCAAATTTGCCTCTCGCCATACAGTAAGAAATTTTCCATCCTGTTGTTAAAACAATTAAAAAAAAGTACCGTAGAACATCTGTTTTCTAAAAACAACATTCGCACTACATTCCAACAGAACATTTCGCATAAGAGGTCATCGAACCAAATATCGAAAAACCCACAATGTACACAAAAGGAACGAGATAATTTATAGGAACGATTTTCTTCCGTGTGATGCCGAAAAGAAAACAAAAACATTTGTGTTTCTTGGAAATAAAGTAGCCGTCGCAAACCGTTCGGAATTTTTCTTGGACAAACACTTGAGACTTGGCTGGTGACCTTTCGCAAAATGAACTTGGAGAGAAGGTTTCGTTTGATAGAAGCTGACCCCGAATCACATTTTTTTTTTCGTCGAATTTTTTATCAAATGATTGTCTGGGTACATTCTAGGAAGGGGGGTGGAAAATGTTGACCTTTTTGTAATTGAAAAGTCGAAATTGCAAGATTAGATGGATTCAAAAGTTTGAGTGAGGGAGAATAGTCTATTTAAAAGGGAAACAACAACTAGACTTACAGATGTGTAGAAAATATGATTAAAATATGTTAATAAAATCATATTTTAATTCAATTTTATCTACAGCAAATCGCTTATAATCTGCATTCAAAAGTAAGTCTTTGTAAACTGTTTTCTTCTGGAAACTTCGAGAAATATATCAAAGGAGTTCAATATAGAAACAAGTAGGTTTGACGATAGAAACAAGAATTTTTTTTATCAGAACCTGTCTTCAACATCTTGCTTCCACACAACAATTTTGCTCAACAGGAAAAAAAGCGCCTAACACAATATTTAATTTTAGACTATGCATTTATATGCTAAATTTGGCTAGTTTTATTCATTTTCTTTTGAAAAATCAATAATTTTATTCCTTATCGTTTGCTAATACTATTTAGAAGGAGAAATATGTATTATTCCTCGCCCTTAAATAGAATCAAAACATTTCATATCAACGTACAACAATATATGACCTTTAAAACATAACTAAACCTAATTGATTTTTAAACACCATTTGAAAAAAAGGCAATGCAAAAACCTCACCAAAAGGAATAATTAGTGCTAAAACTTCATTTTTTCATTGATAAAAGCTTAAATGCAAATGAAAAGCTACATTTGCCTTACAATAAAACAAAATAGAACTCCTACTTCCTCTTTGTAAACAAAAAATGAAAACTATCGAAGAATCCTATTTTGATACATATTATGACATCATTGTAAACTGACATATCACAAAAATAAATTTTCCTTTTTATTTATTTTGATTAAAGTTTCTCGTATCGTTAGAGCAATGGTGATTCAAAAGAATTGGAAAATTGCCTTCGTTTGCTTTTTAAAAGAGTATAAAATTGTGCAGCTTTTTTTTAACAAATGAAGTACTACGAATTCGAATTTTTTTTCAGAAAATTTTCAATGACTTCTAGTTTCGATGCCCTGAATTTTTTTGACGGATCACATTTATTTGTAGTTTAAGTTATGAAAGGGGAGGAACAGACAAACGGACTGGCTGACATAGCCTTTATAAATGCTTCCATTTTTTACATTTATAGACGTCGTGTAAAAGCTAAAACTAGGGAGAAACGCTGCGTAAAACTAGGGAGAATATGCGTAAGTTGCACAAGCTTCGTTGCGTTGGGTGCCAGCTCACGTGTCAACCTCCTAACTTGACCGCAGCTCAAAATTACGAGGCAAAAATGGCTGCGTTAAAGATTTGTAAGTGGCTACAAACAGTTATCCATAAACCTTTCCAAGCCAAATAATAATTGTTCCGGCATGGTAATGTGGTCAACTTTATGCCACGAAGGTTATCTTTGCCGGTTCTGCTCTCACAATAAGCATAGGCATTCTACAAACGCATCATACATTAGCAAACACATTCCGTCAAGATCGTGTATATGGGGCTAGTGCACGTTAAATCTGTCGTGGCAAAAAGTACGAACTCTGCATACGATGTTGATTTAACATTTCGTTGGATATCAGGTCAGTTTCAATCAAATAGATGTTTGAAATTGGAGGCCCGTAACACTAACCTTCCCCAGGGCTTGATTTCCATCAAGACAAACGGGGCACGTGCCCGGGCCCCACTTTAAGGATGTCACGAAATTAATTTTTTTTCAGGAATATTTATGCTTAATATATGTAACTGCCGCTAAACTTAACTTTTTAATATGAAGCATGCAAAAAATATAAATTCAGTAAAAGTTGACTATGAAATAGTGTTTAAACTCAGAATTAATCAATTTACAAAAAATTACTAATTTTTGGGTGATTGAGCATGTAATCCAAGCTAATAACAACCGCTACTATTTGGTGCACACTGACACTTAAATGTATAAAACTAACACATATTATAGAGGTATGTTGGGGGGGGGGGACAAAATTTTTGATGGTTCTCAGGGCCCCTAAATTTGGGTTGAGGCCTTTTTAATTCACACAAACAAAATATTTTAAAAAATATATAGTATACTCACAGGAAAAGAAGACACTGTATATTATTTTTTATATCCAATTGAGCAGGCACACACACATACAGGAAGACACTCACTCTGTCCAAAGCGGACGTTCCAACGCGACAAGCCCCCTAACAATAGAATGGAACAATTTTCCGACGAATCTTTGGCTAGACAAGAGCTGCTGTGACGTTTTTTTATGAAGGGGGGGTGGAACTCACGTGTATGCCCTCGTTGTCGTTCCAATGTGGAGTAGATATAGTTTCCAGAGAGGAACTGTAAAGTGTATCTAAAGGATACTCTGTTGTTGTTTTTGAAGTAAGGTCGCTCAGCTTTTTTTTTAACAAGTAAGAGGGTGGTAACAAAGTGAGAGGGTGGTTTTGAATAGGATCACGGAAATTTATGGTGAAAATATATATTTTTATTTTTCTAAACAGAAAATTTTGCGTTGTTTAAAATTCTGTCCAAGATGAATTTTGATTCACATCTAAATTAAGATGTTATTTTCATACTTATCAAACTGAATATCAATGCGGAAGTGAGAGGTTCTTTTAAATTTAGCAGTTATATCTTTGACAAACTCTTTCTATATATAACGAGAGAAAGTCGGTCTTTCTAACCCCTAAAGACTTGAGCCTAAAATTTCGCACTTCGATCAAAATTTGTATTTTTATCTTATAGCAAACAATATTTTTCGCAATTTCCGAAAAATAACTAAATTTTTTCTAACGTTTTGTTGTTAGGCCATAAACTTTAAAAGTTTAAACTATTCATTTTCAAAGGCAAAATGATCCAGAAATTATTTTCCACCGAATGACACCATAAAAGCATCTTACTAGCATATATTAAAAAAACATTTGCATTTTTTTAAGATACCCAATGCGGTACGGGAAATCGCAGGAGGTTTTTAACTAATCTTCAATTTTGCTTCATATTAGTTTTTTTTTTCAGTAAATATACCACATATATTTTTATACAAAAGCTGTATAAGTAGTGAATATCCTTATTTCAATCGAAAAAGATCAATATGTTCAAAAAAGTCCTTAAGACGGGTTTCCTGAGGACTTGACTGTTTCAAGTATCTTTTTGTGGAAATATAGGAAAACCTCTTATTACCTTTACCTATATAGCTCTCCCTTTTTTTACTTAGATACATATATTATACATACCTAATAGAATTTACCAGGTTAAGTTTTTCCAAAAAGTACGCAGCTCTATCAAATATCTTCTTTTCCAGTGCCCCAATTTAAGGTATCCAGCGTTGGACCATATACCAAAATGATCATTGACAGACACAACTATCCTTCAAACACGCCTAGGTCAATTTGTGAAATATAAATGTATATTTCCTATATAGAGCCACAATCTGTCTTAACACACAATGTCCAACACAAGGACCTAGAGTTTATTAAGTGTTATATCCTAGTAATAATATTTTATTGCCGGCAGCGTACAACCATGATGAGACCATTGGAGACTATTTCTTGTTATTGATCTCTTCCCTAATAATCGGGGTATAGTGTGTATCGTCACGGGACATTGCACGGGGCTCCGATAATAAGGTCACGGAGACGCGTATTCATTTATTATTAGTGAGAGGGGAGTGTTGTGGAGGTATAGTTAAGGATTTTGTTTTAGTGTTGTACTGATATGAACAGAAAACGAAGTCAGGTTAAAATAGTTAAGATTGATTAAGGCAATTAATTCAATACAATTAATCAGCAATTATGTCACGATCTTGAAGTTACCTTCACAGAAAGAGATAAAGACTGTTATGAAAAGGAAACGAAGTCGGGTTAAAAAAATTAAGATTGTTTGAGGCAATTGATTCAATGCAATTTATCAGCAATTATGTCACGATATTGAAGTTATCGTCACAAAAGGAAGGAAAGACAGGTATGAAAAAGATAAAGTCTGGTTAAGATAGTTAATGACGTTTAAGATTAATCGAGGCAATTAATTCGAAGCGATTAATTAGAAATTCGTCCTGACATTGAAGTTACCTGTCAGCGGAAAATTGTGTTCATAAGATGTGTATTAACTGTAAACCGCATCAAGAAGATGTTTTTATGTAAATTTATTTTAGTTCTACTTATACATATATATCTGTTATCTTATCAATAAATCTTGATTGTTAGCCCAACGCTCTCTACTCGCCTTATTTCATTTAGTGGTTGTTGACATGTTCAAAATTAGTGACATTACCTTTACAGAAGGAATGAAAAACTGGTATGAAAAGGAAACGAAGTCTGGTTAAAATAGTTGATGATGATTAAGATTAATAAAGGAAGTTAGTTCCATACGATTAATCAGCATTGCATCATGACTTACCTTCACGGGGTCTGACCTCGTCTAGGGTCCTGTAAACGGATATGACAAACTGACGTCGTATAAACGCATCGCGATGGTCAAAAAAAGAAATCCTTCCAATCAACAATGCTCTGTGTAAATGTATGGTAAATCGGTAGTGGTCCTGAAAGACCTGAAGCCGTTGGCCTAGTCACTTCCGTGGTTCAAAGCCAGTCACCAATTTCTTTCGTTCGGCTCTAATGGGACTTTAATTCGACCCAACCAAACAAATTAGGTTTTATGTGTATCTTTGCAACGTATGTGGACTGTTATACTTGTTTTGAGAATAAAAATGATACGTTTCTGGATTTTTTTTTCTTTTGACACAATATGTGGTTATTAATTCATAATTGCTCATCTTTATGCATTAATTCATAAAACATATAAAAGTCTATTAAACACTCTAATATGGCACAATTCTAAGTGTTTGTGACTTAGTGTGTTTTGCATAACTTTAAAATTAATTTATTGTTACTGTTGTGTGTATTTTAATAGCATTGAATTTTTAAAAATGTATAATTTTTAAGTAATTTTATTATGCACATAATGTATTTTATATTGCAACAACATTATCTAATATTAACTCGAAAACAGTTCTTACATTCTAAAGTATTCCGATATTCAATTCTAAAAGAAATTGAATACCTTAACTTTGCTCTACGAACTTCTTTATTAAATCCTACGATATCATCTTCATCTCATCCTATTAGTTTTGAAAAGCCGATACAACAATGTTTAGATAAGCCCTATCATAAATCAATAGTGTGACAAAGTATTTTAATAAAAACTGCGAAATAGATCATGGTTCATGTTTTTATTCTCTCTATTGTTTCGTAGAAACGTGATTTCATTCGGTATTCTGAATGTGTCCTTTTTGGTGATGAATAGAATCGAAGGGTGTAGTTGTAGAACTTACATTCTCCAAAGTATAAACTAAGATATAATAGGGCCCAGTCCCCTCCATTGGCGACTTCCAATTGAACTTATCATTATCAAAAGTAGCCGATGAGCGGACCGGACCCAATATCTTAGTTTATACTTTGGAGAATGTGAGTTCTGCAACTACACCCTTTCAATCTTTTTATCTTTAAACCGTGAAAGACGTTTAACTGCTTTTTTTTTTGTATACCATTGATTAACACAACAAGATTTAACAAAAAAAGTATTGAATTATTAACGAAACAGTTTAACTAAACAAACTACAGTCCCTGGACAAATTATTAGACGCACTGTATTTTTTTAGTAATGATGAAAACATACCAAAGAATGCCATATCACTAAAAAAGATGTCGATATATGTATTAAGTATAGCTAGATAGTATTTTCTATGCAATAGCTTAAGTTTAGGAACACAAATGTCGTTCTAAAGGTATTTTGTTCATCATTGTTTGATACATGAAATCTTGCAGTGCGTCTAATAATTTGACACGGGTCTGTATATCTACAGAGAAACTAGATAACTATCATATGAAGGGTGCAGTTGCAAAACTCGCATTCTCCAAAGTATAACTAAGCCATAGGGTTCAGTTTTATTATCGACTTTTGATAATGGTAAATTCAATTGGAATAAGTCGCAAATGAACGACCTGGACCCAATATCTTAGTTATACATTGGAAAATGTGAATTTGTAACTGCACCCTTTAATATTTGTATCTATAAATAGTGGGAGACTTTTAACTATCTTTATTGTATGCCGTCGATTTCGGTATAACATAAGTTAACAGAAAAAAAAAGTATCGAAGTATAGTTCGCCTGTCCCTTCTTCGCATCTCAAACATTTTGATTGTGGAAGAGTCTACTTTGAAAAAGGTTAATAAAGATTTTGGTTTAGGCAAGAGTTACTATATTTGTCGAGTTGTCGAGTCGCTTTTGTGGGTGCATATTTCTTTAAGGTTTAGAAACCGATTGTCAATTTAAGTGTAGTGCGAACTTGCATCGGTTTCACTATTATTGGATAGCTATAACTTAACTATTTAACTTATAGCGTTTCCCAATTAATAGTGATACTGAATGTGTTAAATAGTACATATTACAAATGCAAATCGATTGACTATCAAGTCAATAATACACGTGTAATTATTGACGGCCCTATCAGCAATTAACTATAATCCCCCTTTCACCAATAACTCATGGGTAGTTTTAGTGTGACACATTATTTCTAACCAAACTAACCCAACAAGCCCATATACTCGCCAAACACCATAGGATATTCAACTCTGCCTCCTTTAGGTTCTCTTCTACCAGTTTTCGAAGTGGACTGTTCCACAATCAAAATATTTGAGATGCTAAGAAGTTACAGGCGGACTATATCAACAAAGCAATTTAACAAAAAAAACAATCAACAAAGAAACTAATTAACTATTATATAAAGAGTGCAGTTGCAAAACTCACATTCTCTAAAGTATAAGGTAAGATGTAGGGTCCGGTCTCCTTCGTTGGCGACTTCGTCCATTTGAATTTACCATTATCAAAAGTCCTCAATGAACGGACCGGACCATATATCTTAGTTATGCTTTGGAGAATGTGAGTTTTGCCCCATTTTCATATATTGATTAACTACACCTTTCATATTGATTATGAGAGAGATTATAAGAGTGATTATGAGTATGTAAGCTCTGCTCTGTCTAGATAGCCAATATTTTCAGCCGAATGGTCTTCCTTGGATTCTGGAGTTCCATTTATACACAGTTTAACAGCATTGTTTTTTTATGCTGTCGTCGATGTAGGTGCTATACTCCTGTTGAACTCATTATGTCGGAGCACACGCAACTTTAGAAGCCCCCTGCAACAAATGAAGACATGATTTAAGTATAAATTGTTCCGTTGGAGTCGTTACGCCGGCCGAGCCGTTTTGGACAAATTGCAAATTGTCGCCTCGTTGAAAACACATATTTTAAAAATGTATTTTAATTTTAAGTAATATTTTTAATTGTAATTAAAATAATTATTCCAGCAAAGATACATTCTTTGGCAGTACAAAACAATCTAGAAACTTTTCATCTAGATTAATTAAGAATTCAACATATAATTCTTTTCTTTTTAATATTAATATTCTATTTTAATTCCAAAATAAGAATAAAATATAAGTTTAATGTATATTGGAATATAAAAATATATAAATATTCCAAAATGCCGAGCTTCAGTTCAGGCCCGGACAAATTTCCCTTTTTTTTTAGCAGCCCGTAGAGCGGGGACTGTTATAGGTCATGCTCAGAAATTGTTTTAATGTCCCCTCTTTTACCGTTAATGTGATGAAACTAAAATATAAGTTCAACTTTGAAATTTGAATATTTGATGCATTTTTCCCCTGGCAAAAAGTATTCGATCACCGAAAACAGTGGCCACAAATGTTAACGTAAAAGTTTACTGTGTGCAAATTCAATATATGTTGAAAAAAATTTCAAAGGTGCTGCTAATTTTAAATTTAAGTATTTGATCACAAAATTTACCTTATTTTGTGATGTAATCAATAATAATGCCATAAATTTTAGTTAACTTTAAAAAAATGGGATCTTCAAAGGTAAAAGTTTCTGATCATTACATTAGAGGGGAAAAAAGTATTCGATCAACTGAGTTTAATATTTTCCTTAATTACTGCATTTATAAGCGTCGAGGTATAAATTTGATAGAATTTCACCCCAGCTTTGATGGTTAGGCGTAGTTCTTCTATTAGGGGTATACCTATGAAATGTCCTTGAATGAACAGATAGCACTGCACCTGGGTTAATAAAAGTGTGGACTAGTATTTTGTCAGACTACTCTTAACCTTTCGCCTGTCATGAATTACTGCTGTGTTTTTATCATAGTGATTCTGGACTTTGGAGATGTCGAGTATCGCACCAACAAAGGGTCATTTGCATGAAATTTTAATCCATTGCTTTATCTTGAAAAAAAAACTGCTGCTGACACCAAAAAAATTTGAAGATGAAAAACTGCAAAAAATTTTGGATGAAAACCCAACAATAACTCGGGTACAGATTTCAGAAATATTGAATGTAACTCAAAAATGTATTGGTGAACGTTTGCTTGCCTTGGGAAAAATTCGCAAAGGAAAATGGGTACCACGTGCTTTAACAGAAAGACAGATGGAGAACCGAAGAGTCATTCGCGAACAATTTTTAAATCGACATCAAAGAAAGAGTTTTCTGCATCGAATTGTCACAGGTGGCAAAAAATGGATATATTTTGACAATCCTGTAAAAAAATCGGTGCTGGGGAGCCCAGTCGGTTAGGCATTCCCCTAGCATGCGAAAGGTCCCAGGTTCGGGTCCGGGCATCGCCAAAATAACTACCGACCTAATAACTACCGTGCAGCCAAAAATGTCCGACAAATAATACCCCGTGTAGAGGGAGTGCACGTTAAATATCCTTCAAAGTCCTAACGCTGCGTACGATGTCACCCTTAACGGTTGCGTTGGGTGCCTACTCAGGTGCTGGGTCGTAACTTGACTGTGGTTCTAAAATATGACGCGCGTCGCCAATAGCCCTCGTATAGCTCTAGTGCGACAATAATTCAAACTAAACTAAACTAAGTCTGTAAAAAATCGTGGTTTGATCCAGGCCCACCCTCAACATCGACTCTAAAGGGAAACCGCTTTGGAAAGAAGACAATACTCTGCGTTTGGTAGGGCCAAAAGGGCGTTCTTTATTATGAGCTGCTTAAACCTGGTAAAATAGTTACTTCCGACCGATATCTACAGCAATTAACCGATTTAAACCGGTAACTAATCAACGGCTAGAATGGGCTTGCAGACACCAGAAATGTTATTTTGCTTCATGAGCATGCGCGGCCTCACACCACAAGTAATGTGAAAGACACCTTTAAAAAACCAGAAATGGGAGGTTCTATAGCACCCGCTATATTTTCCAGATATTGCTCTTTCAGACTATCACTTGTTCAGATCCAAAGCACATGGTCTGGCTGAGCAGCACTTCGCTACTTTTGATGAAGTAGAAAAATAGGTATATTCCTGTTTTACCTCCAAAGACGCAAAGTTCTATCACGAAGGAATCCATATTTTACCAAAAAGATTTTCAAAATTTACTGATTTTAAAAGTGCATGCTTCGATTTGTTACCCTCAACCAGTGATGTCAAAATTATCAGTTTTTTTTTTTAAAAGGGTCATTTCATAGGGTATACCCCTAATATATGTCTAGGTGTTCTCTTTTCAATGTTCTTTTTTTGAAACATTCCAAACATTTTCTATTGGATTGAGATACGGACTATTTGCAGGCCAATTTATAGTATTTATTGGAAAATTTGCAATTTTTATTTAATAAATTCTTGATCTGTTTACTTCGAGAACAGGATGAGTTATCATCTTGCAAATTGAAATAGAAGGATTCACCAAACGTTTCCTCGCTACTGGGAATCAAATAATACTCTAAAATATACTTTACAATTGATTGTTTGCAACACTATACATAAGTAATCCATTTTTTTCCTGGGCAATTCAATGTATTTTTTCGTGTAAATTGTTCTAAAAAAATTAGTCCTATTTCACAAAATAAACACAAAGGTTTTCTTCTTTTTTTTTTGCAAATTTTTAAGTTTCTGACAAGTGGTTCTAATTTCATGGGTACCTTTCCATCTTAAGTCAAAAAAACATATAAACCAGTTAAGGAACTGTCAATTTTTTTTAACAACTCACAAAACTTTTCAAATTTACACATTTTTAAATTTCATTAAATTTTAAAATGTAAGGATATAAGGAGTCTTTTGAAACCATTTACTGCATAATTTCTAATTTGTTTTAAAAATTAATGAAATGAAATTTGAAATATAAATATCATATAATATACTAAGCTAACAAAAAATTTTTAGTTTCAAACTTTTTTTCATTTTAACAAAATCTTGGGCGATTCACCTGCTATGTGGCCACTTAAACAAGCAAATTTAATGATTATCTAAATTTGGAATAGTAAAAAAGAATAATTTGCAACGTTGAACTTAAGTTTTGTTTAAAAGTTATTTCGTTTATTCACAAATATTTTTTTACTGTTATTGTGTAGGGTTTCTTTCCGTTTACAAAACCCCTTTGTAGATGGCAGCACTAATCATTACAAATTGTTGTCCGTTTCCTGATAAAAATAACAATAAAAATAATAATAACTTTTGGCCTTGAGTTAAACAAAACAGCTATCTTTAACCTTAAATTTGAAATCGAAAGCAATAAGAACATTATTATTTGCACTGCTTTTACAGCGAAGACGAGTTTAGTTGAATTTAATGTCAATTAAGTTTTTTAAAAATCTTTTAATATATGTTTTTACAAAACACACACAACACACAAGTAAAAATTTAGTTCCTTAATCGACAAATATCTCCACAACTTATGGGCTTAAATATACTATGAACAATGTCCAAATATCTAAGAGCAATATTTTAAACGTATGCATCGATTAAAAGCAATGTTATAGCTATTAAGTAACTTTTAATTTTTTACCATTCCATATTTGAGTATGTTTATGACATATTTCGCTTAAAACTGCTTTGACACAGATTTCAAAACAAGGTTAATGGAAAATAAAGTTTTATTTTAACTCTATGAGTCCTATACTACACGATCGTGCACATCTATATTAAGATTAAAGTCATTTAACTTAAATTTGCTGGCGTTATATTGTACTTTAATAAGAAAAAAATGAAAATTATTTGGCAAACGATTTTTTTTTTGCAAGAAAAATAATTAAATTAAATATTTTTTGCAGTTCAACTTGCTCAATTTTTCAATTTATCAGTATGTAGAAGAATAAATATGTGGTTTGTAATAGTAAGATGCACATTATAAAGAGTCGCTTCTAATCGAGATTTTGAAACCTCAAAAACAAGTTTCACCAAAATCAGCTTTTTATTCAATTAAATACAATCAACATATCAATTTACTTATTTAATTTTTAAAATTTATTTCATTAATTGGCTAATAAGCATATTCCACAAACCTTTTTTTTTTCGTTTGAACACATTTAGAAACCTCTAAAATGAATAAATATTTCTGGATTCAACTGTTATTAGTTTTTTTTTAAAGTATATTAAAATTAAGAGTCGCTTTTAGAAAACCAAAAAGAGCGTAAAACACATGATGTCAGACGTTATTTTTAGTGACGTGTTTTTCCTAGAATATTGCATGTCTGTTTTAAGTAAAATGAAAAAAAATTCTGAAAATGTAATATTGTATTAGGCAACTTTTAATCTCACGCAAAACAAACAAAATCTGAATTTTGCGCTTCATGCAGCTAGTCAATTTATCTATAACTTATGAAAGTAAGTAACAATTTAAATTTATTTATTCCTTATTTAAAATTCATTTTAATCGTAGAAAATAAATAAGCAACAGCTGTTTTTTAAACCTGTAAAGTATAATTGTTCTAGGTCCCTTTTTCAATTTATCTTTTTCTGTTATTGTCTTTCTCTATTTTCACAATCCTTCCTTGTGCAACTATAAAAAATGTAGTAATTTTTTTTTTAAATCTAAAACAATTAAAAATAACAAAATCTGAAGTCAACCATTTTTTTAATCCATCACCCCTAGATTTGTTCAGTTTTTACTAACACTATGTCTGTATATCAAACGAGAAGAGGTTTTCAGCGTTCATTAGTAGAAAAAAAATTATTTTACAGCCCTTCCCTTCCATTAGCCTCATTTTACACACTTTTACTATCTTATATTGATTGTCTTTATGATTAAAACATGTTAATACTATGCCGATTTGGGTCTTTATATTGCTTTAATTACGTTCAAAAAAGTGTTATCTCCTACTTGGACAGGGAGTTTCGTTATGGTAATACTTATTTTAAACTTATCAAATATACTTTTCCCCAAATGAAGGTTAGTTGGAAAAGAAGGTACAGCAGCCCTTCGTTATATCGCGCTTCCCGGGAGACAAGCAAAAAACCGCGATATAACCGAATGCGCGATATAACGAACGATTTGATAAATACTATACTTTTGATGTATTTATGCTCTCAACAAAGTTTTAAAACTAAAGCACAGTATGATTTGAAAGATAAAACTAAATCATATTTCATATTAAATAATGTAACTCTTCCAAAAAACAGAAACAAAAATTTAGAAAGGACTTTTTACCGAAAAATTTACGTGGAACATGTCCAATATTAATTATGGCAACAATTGCTGTTAACATAAAAAATAATACCACGCAATTTTCAGCAAAATCTTATAGGTAAAACCAATCCTATAAATTCTAAACCTTTTAGTATATTTAAATACCTTTTAGTTAGAACATTCTATGATCTTTAATTTAGTAAAAAACTAAACTCCAAAAGATCAAATTTTCATGATCATAATTCATACTTTAATAAAGGTTTCCCAAAGCTTTTATTACCTACGCCGCAACTTAAATTCATTATCTATGCTTTTAGTTTACATTGTTCGATAAATGTTTAAAACGCTAATAACTTACTTGCCCTGCCATTTTTCAAACAACGTGGATGTTGGAAAATTACACGGATCAAATAACCGAAAGGTTTTTTCTCATATAAAACATTTTCAATAAGAAACTTAATTACTTAGAGAGCATTTTTTTTCCTTTTCAGAATTAACGGTGGGAGAACTTTTTCGTTCTGCGTTAACATTTTTGGTGGGTTTTTTTTCTAATATACTTTTTTACCATTCTATTAACTCTTATTTTTTTTTATTTTTTTTTTTTTGGGGGGGGGGGGTTACATCAGCGGGGGAGAAACAATTATCATGCTACTGTTATTTTAGCTATAAAATCATTTTTAAAAAGTTTTCAATTGGTACGATGCTTTAAGTTTATACAATTTCAAAGAAAAAATTATTAACTAATGTTATAAGTAAATATAAAAAACTATAGTAGATATTATTAAGTAAATATAGAAAAATTATTATATTTAATGGTTTAATCTATTCTATTTAGATGAGAGAATTTATTTTTTAAAAATTTCAAAAGATATGAGGTTAATTTTGATTGCCAAAGTTACTTGAATGAAATTTATAAATGATACCCATTAGCCGTGGCGGATTTATGGGGGGGTTAAGGGGGCTTTAGCACCCCCCCCCCCCCCCATGAGACTCAAACTTATACTAGATAAAAACGTTTTTCCCAAAAATTAACTGTTTTAAAAAATATTCAAAACTTTTTTAAATGCTGTTACTTTTTTACAAAAAGTAAACATTCAAAACCCAATATCTCCAACATTGACTTAAGCCAAACATCAACACACCGGACTTAGGTAGCTTCGCAAAACATATAAGCAAAAGTGGCTTAAGTCCAAGTTGGGGACATTGGTTTTGAACGTTTGCTCCTCATTTCAATCCAGTTTTTTTTTTAGTAAAAACGTAATTTGAGGGTTCAAGATGTTGATAATCTGAACTTTGGTGCTTTGCTTCAGGGAGCCGAAGTCCTGATTATTGTCAGTGGTTCTCCTTGCTATGGGAAACCGACTGAAATACAACTTATTTCAATTATTTCGTTTTAATTTCTGATTATAACGGTGAATTAGAGACTGATATGTTGAACATCAAACTATTATTGACTTATTTTGAACAATATATATACTCTTCAAAGCCCGGATTTCACGCTTCCTGAGTCTACTCAGCACATCACAAAATATGTATTTTAATACAAATTTTTTCAAATTATATGTATATAATCAAACATCACTAATGTAAAAATTATCTGTAATAATTGGTAATAATTAATCATAACAGATTGATCGAGGATATGTATTTAAAGTATATCAAAAGTACCAATTTGGATATCTGTGACTCAAAAATGCAAATATATTCAAGGTGATATAACATTAAACTCAACTCAAGCACTCAATTAGTATCTAGAACGTATCTTTCTTATATTCTCGTCAACAAATATTGTTAATTTACTTATTCGATTGCTAATAATTTTTCAATTACTAATATCCATTAAATTTTATTGAACCTAATCATGGTGTAGTAAAGTTTCTTATATTTAAATTTATACGTATTAAATTGGAGTAAGAATTAAAAATGTTAAACAATTGAGAACTAACAGTTTTAAAAAAAAATCCATTTATGAATAATTAAAAATGATGATCTTGAAGCATAGCTTTTGCATAGGCATCCGAAATAGTAAATAAAAATAGCAGTAAATAGCAATTTAGACCCTAGCAACATTAGACCCTGGACAACGACCTGACACCCTCAAAAAAGCTGTGTCATTCTTCAAGACAGCATTGCATTTGCACTCACACTCACATCACCCACTCTTTGCTCCAGGCTCTCTGCGGGGGGGTCCAATTAAGTCCACATCTCTTTTTTCTTCCCTTATTTTCAGACTAGGGTAAAAGAAAGATGTGGGAGAATTTTCGCTACCCTCTTTGAAAGCCGACGATTGGGATCGTATAATGCTTTTACTGCCTTAGAGGAGGGGTACACTACAAAGATGACGTCTAGACACAGATAGACAGCCATGTTAGATTGTAGAGTCATGGTCATTGTCGAATTTTTTTAGGCAATAAAAAGTACACTACACGCGGGCTGTAAACGGGTTTCTCTTTGCACCTGTTTGTCTGAAGATGTTTAGTACTTCAAGCCCCCAATGGATGTTACACACGATCTCAAGTTTTGTGGTTTGCGAGATACTTATATTACTAACTTTAAAAAAAAACTTTTTACACAGTGTTTTAATAAAAAGACATATATATTAGAAATTGTTTTCTAATTTATTTATATAGTTCATTTTTCTAATATAAGTGTTCATGACATTTGTAATGTTTCTACCGGAATTAAACATTTGTTGATCGTTGAAAATAAGGTAAGGAAATATTTTTATATTATATATGTAAACGATTTTCCTTTGCGCAGAATAGTAGACTTATTCTTTCTAGAAACGAAGGAAGTTTGGACGCCCAAGTGGTTTTTTTTCAACAAACTTTTAAAAATCCTCCCCATGAATGCACGATTTTTTTTAATTAATATTTTTCCTTTTCTACAATTTCAATTCTATTCGCACTTTGTACATGCAAAAACAATATTTCCTACTCTTCGACCAATTTGATAAGTTAAAAAAAAAATCGGAATTTCTGATTGAATGGGGATGTCCTTATGGCTAGCTGGTCGTTGCAATATTGCATAATGTGTATATATAATATAATATATAAATAATTAAAATATAAATATAAATAATGTTTAATATAAATATATATTTAAAAAAAGAAAAAAGCCCTCGCCTCAAAATAGGTTCCCAATGACAATTTTGCTAGAGATTACGACTTCTTTTATATTGTAATTATTGAGAGAATCAATTATTGATTCTTGTCTTTAATATCAAATTTAGTAGTTGTTTTTTTTTAGATAAATTCAGTTTGCAATTTTTTAGGACACAAGGATAAGCATATTTCTGTTTTCAAATAAAGTAATGATTTAAAATGTTCTTAAAAATTAAAATTTGAGAAATCCCTTTAAGATCAGATTAAAGAACCTAAAAGTAAAAAGACAAATTTTTTGCCAACAATTTTATGTCCATGCGCAAATAGATTTTTTTGTTGTTATTAGTCTATAGTTGTTTAAAGAAATTTAAGAATTATCAAATATTGTGAGATTTGACTTTTTGAAAGAGTCAATAGAGTAAAAACTAATTTCGAAAGAATTAATTTTTTTTTGTTAATTAATTTTAATTTGTTAATTTAAGTAGTTATCACATATACTTGATCATGTTTTCTTTAATATTTAGTTTAACAATTTGCTGATGCCTTAAATATGAACAGAATATCCGCTAAGATTTAAACTAAAATGGGACTTATTAATCAAATTTATAGCAAAACTTAAAATCAAATACTTATTGTTTGGTAAAGCTGTAATGTTAAAAGAAAGATTTTTCATGCCTCAAAACTATGCCACTTCCTCATTTGGTTTTTATAATTATGCTGTTTTTTGGATGTAGAAGATGCTGAAGCTAATGTTTTATTTCTATTCTACACAAAAATATAGTTAATTATTGAATATGAATAGTTTTACTACTACCTAACGAAATTAATTTTCTCACGTGTGATTATTCAATGAAATACATTAAACACCACCTATTAAATAACTTTAAACTAATTCAATTAATTTTTATTATTACCTTTACTTTATTATTATTAAAATAAATTATTTCACATTATTTAATAAATATTATAGAAACGTTACTTGAATTCAGTGAGCATAAATGAGAGAATACATATGAACTTGACTTTTATTCTGTTTCACAGAGCCAAAAAAACATAACTTTCGAAAGGCAAAAAGACAAACTGATTTTTTAAAAGAAGAACTGCGCGAGACGTTAGTTGAGTCGTTGCGAGAGAAAATATAATAATTACTCTCGTGAAATAATCCCGCACAAAATATTAATACAAAATAAGTTCGCTACAGACTCCCCCTCTGGATCCGCTGACGTCTCGGCAAGGATCCAGCAAGAGTGTCTTGTTCAGTTCTTCTTGAGATGACCTCTCTTGCGTAGAGGGTTTACAGAACTCCCGTTGTAGTGAGAATCACGGCAAGGACGTAGAGCGGAAGTGTGGTACACTCCTAATAGCACGTCTGGATTATTTGGATTTGCCACGTCCACTTCATAGCTGGTTGGCGAGGGTTGAGTTTTCACTATATACGGTCCGTCCGTCACGTCGTGGCATAAACTTGACAGATTTCTTTTTAGCTTTTCTGCTTAGAGGATGAGTGGTGACCCAGACTTCATCGCCAGATGCGTACTGTACTGCATTTCTGCGCTTTTTGTCTGCATACCCCTCTCGCTGATCTTGTTTTTCCTCCACTCGGTTTCTTATCTCTCGACTCGAATTTGCAAACTTACACAAGTGTGGTGTAGTGGCCACTGGGGGCGCATTTCCTGTGTCAATGCGATGCTCCAAATTTGTTGTAGGACCTCTTCCTGAATTGAAGGTGTCCTGGAACTCCATTATTAACTTGTGCAATTAGATTGGCTGCTTAGGAGGTAAGCCTTCTCTTTCTTCTTCTCGAAGTTGACATTTTTGATTGGTGGCTCAGCCTCTTCAATCTGGGATGCTGCTAAGTCTTCAGGCAGGACGCCCGATTTAGGAACATCCTGTCCCAGGTAGCACAACAATGTTGGCCGACATTCTACCGACATCGGCCAACATTGCGAAAGTCGAGGAATGTTGAACGTTGTAATCGCGACATCTGTCGACATTCACAGGCATTGGGAATTTTTTAAAATTAGTATGACTTTAAATTCATTTTATTTTGATGTTGGAAGAATGAAACAATAATGTTAATAATAATGCAGATAAGTTTTAGTCATTATTTAAAAAAATAATAATTTTTGAAAATATTCGAATATTGTGGGGACATCTGGCGACATTGTGGATACAACGTCGACGAAACAACATTGGCCAACATTGATCGATGTTTACTAGGTACTCGATTCACGTGAGTGTTAAGCCTACTATTCAAAACGCGGAAATAGGACTTCTTCGAGTGCTTTAGGGATGTGAGGTTTTTTAAAAACGAGTTTTAGGTTTATCGGTGGCGCTGAGATCAAATAAACGTTAGCTTTATGGTTTGTTTACATCAGGGAGGAGAGTATGATCAAGACTGTATTCTTTTAAGTTTTCGATTATTTTAGTCGTTTAAATCTATAGTAATACGCCAGCTTTAATGAAAAAAAATCAAAAACTATTTGCATAATGAGTTGTAATAGAAAGTCGAGAAACAAACAGTATCATTGTTTTGTTCCTGGCTACAGATCTAACAGTAAGAAACTTTCGTTGTTTTATGTGCCAAAAAATGCAGAAGTTCTTGAAACTTAGATGAAGGCAATCTTGTGAAGTGCACTTTGAAGAGGATTTTATTGAGAGCCATTATAAATGCATAATTAACAATGAAGTTTTAATGCCTACCGGTAAGACTGTTATAAACAGAGTCAATTCCAACCAAATTCCCTGACTTTCCCCATTATTTATCAAAGAAAGTTCCTGTAAAACGTAAAACAAAAAATTCGGTAGAAGGAGGAGAAAAATCTTGAAGATTAGTGAACCAGAAATTGATTTTAACGCTTACAAACATCACAGAAGAAAATAATTTCGAGGACATTTACAACATAGCTTTGTCTTCAAAATGTGGATCAAAGTTACGAGAAAAATCCAAATGTCATAAGTTTCTGTTCATGGAGAGAGGCAAATCTGTGTGCTTTGCCCTGCAAACAAATTGATGTTGAGAAGCTTCGGGATACATATACCTGCACTGGATACGTGAAGAACATTTCTATTTTTACAAAACCGGTAGAAGCCAAGACATTAGAAGGCCTTATAAAAAAACTCGACAAGTGTATGTGAAGGAGTTGGAACTGTAATTGAATTTAGATCCGATATTCAGATGGAAACATTAAAATTGATGGAGAGGTTCTTCGCTTAAAAAAGTGCAAAGGGACAGTAGAAAGTGAAGGGAAGTTTTGCTACTTCTGTAGACTTTTATTTCGTATTTGTATGACTGGGAAATGCATGCTCTTAATGAAGGTGGTTTTATTATCAACAGTTTTATCACTTGTCTAGTATTTGACCAAAAGTTTAAATTTCAAATATCTTTTGACTTCGTGTATAAGCCAAGATAAAATTGAAAGTTTATTTGCAGTGATTCGTCAATGTAAAGACTGCAACGATTATCTTGCATCTTTTGAGTTTTTGACAATTGTAGAATGTCTAAGTTTTTACAATTTAGCACGGCCACCTAAAGTATGCAATGTAGAAACCGATATCATTAATTCTTTATTAACAGAACAGGATAATCAAACTGTAAGTAGCAACACTTTCGGCACTGTCTGTGACGTAAGCACGTAAAGTGTCATTTTCGCAACGATTTATGAATGAATATGATATAAAAAAGTGAACTTTTTTGCACGTTGTTATAAAAAGATTGTTAAGATAATGCTGGATTTAAAATAAATTTCTTTTTTTTTTAAATATGTATATTTCATAATTGTGTAAGATGTTTTAGTGAATTATCTGTCGTAAAATTAATGATGGACTATTTGATCAATTTTATTCTTGGTAAAGTGTAAATATCAAATCCCCCATATTGTATTCAGTGCTACAGTAAATAGAGACATGAATATGTACTTGAATAAATATAGAACAGTCTAATTAGTTATTAATTTTATGATTTGTTTTTTGTGAAACATTTAATACAGAAGCTTTAGCAATATTTCTAAAGCTTCTGTACGAATTAATAATTGTTTTTTTTTAATATATTAAAGTAGAAAATACATAACTATCTAAAACATAAAATTTAATCAAATTACATGTAAAAAATAGTTTAATTGAAGTTTGTGCATAGATTTACAGATTTTGTCAAGAATTTAACAGTTTTTCTACACTTTAATTATATGAAATAAAACCTATACCCAATGGAGGTAGGTAAACATATTTTTATTCAATTCTACCTACAGTAATTTTTCGTCTTTTAATGGTATCGACCATATCTATATAAATACATCCAGAGATGTTGTGTAGTTAACTTTAAACAATCTGGGAAAAATATGTGCTATGTATCAGATATTTAATATATGAATAATAATACGTAAAATTTGTTTTAATTTGACTCTGAAGCAGTACAGAAAAAAAAGAGCTATGTCGTAATGTAGGGTTTTATATAGCTGTCTGAATTACTAGTTTTTAAAATTACAATAGTACTAATACAATATTTCTTGATTAATTTTGATTTATTTAACCTATTGTTAATTGTTTTACAACATCGCATATTGACATTGGCTGACATAAAAATGACACCCTTGCGAATATTATACAACATCGGTTTATGACATTGATCAACATTAGTCGTACCACATTCTTGGGCGTTCTTTTACAGTACTTCTCAATTATACATAGTACTTCGCATAACTTTTTAACTCATCTGTTTGTTGAGTAGAAAAAAAATTATTTACAAAAGTAATTTTCTTTATATTTTTCTAATTAACAAAATTTTTGTTAATTAGAAATATATAAAGAAAATTACCTTTGTAAATATTTTTTTTATATTTTTCTAATTAACAAAATTTTTGTTAATTAGAAAAATATAAAGAAAATTACCTTTGTAAATAATTTTTTTCTACTCAACAAACATATGAGTTAAAAATTATGCGAAGGAAATGGAAAAATGTATAATTGAGAAGGTACTGTAAAAGAACGACCATGAATGTGGTACGACTAATGTTGATCAATGTCGTAAACCGATGTTGTGCAATATTCGCAAGGGTGTCATTTTTATGTCGGCCAAATGTCAATATGCGATGTTGATCAATGTCGTAAACCGATGTAGTACAATATCCGCAAGGGTGTAATTTTTATGTCGGCCAATGTCGATATGCGATATTGTACGGCGTTGATAAATGTTGGTCAATGTCGTAAACCGACGTCGTACAATATTTGCTAGGGGGTCCATTTTTATGTCGGCCAATGTCAATATGCGATGTTGATCAATGTCGTAAACCGATGTAGTACAATATCCGGAAGGGTGTCATTTTTATGTCGGCCAATGTCGATATGCGATATTGTACGACGTTGATAAATGTTGGCCAATGTCGTAAAACGACGTCGTACAATATTTGCTAGGGGGGTCCATTTTTATGTCGGCCAATGTCAATATGCGATGTTGATCAATGTCGTGAACCGATGTAGTACAATATCGGCAAGGGTGTTATTTTTATGTCGGCCAATGTCGATATGCGACATTGTACGACGTTGATAAATGTTGGCCAATGTCGTAAAACGACGTCGTACAATATTTGCTAGGGGGGTCCATTTCGACGTCGGCCAATATTGACACCAATGTCGGCCAATATTATTTTTTAATATTGGCCGACGTTGGTGTGCTACCTGGGGTTGTTAGACTTCTGGTTCTGGAACAGCTTCTACTGGCCGTAAGAGGCTAAACGGAATATCTTCCTGGAAGTGAATCTTCCGCTTTGGGTTCTCACAGAAGTGCCAATTTCTGTTCTTCATGTTGAGTACGATACCAGTCTTTTCCAGAAAGTCCGTCCCAAGTAGGGTTCGATTTCCTTTTGCACTTGGCAGAGCCAGAATATCCAATGGTATGGATTTATCTTCAATCCTAATGTTCACTGTGGCGGTGTGCGCTTCTTCTGTGGATTTGCATCCATTTGCCAATGTCATCTCAATTTTTGTGGGTTGGAATTTCACACCATTGTGCAACAGACAGGAATATAAAATCTCTCCAGCGACCGATCTGGAAGCGCCAGTGTCTGCACAGACTCGAGCATTTACTCCTGATATCTTGGTGTCAATCAAAGCCAGTGGTGAGTTTGTTTTGTGGTAGGTGTGCATGGTCAAGAAGTTGACAGCAAATTTCTCATCTCTTCCTGGTGAACAGGTGGGACATTTAGTTTTGATCACGCCTATTCTACCACAGCCATAACAACTGACAGTTGGCCTTTCCACATTTCCAGTTTCATTTCTAGGGTTAGAGGGTAACGTTTTTATTTTCTGTGGACCAGGTTTGGAATTTCGGTTAAACTCGTTACCTTGACGACACTTCGGAAATTCATTCCTTCTAGGCTCTTGAGATGTAGCCTTTTGCCTTACGCTTCTAACTTCGTCGTAAGAGTCCAACTTGTTCGCAAGTTCAATAGGATTTACCAGATCCGACCAATTGTCTAGGAAATGGTCTCGGACATCGGGTGGAACGCGTCGCTTAATTTGATCACTGATCATCAAGTCACACAGAGATTTAAACTCTGTAATTCCAAGTCCTGATATCCATCCGTCAAAAAAGTTCTGCAAATCAAAGTAGAAATCATGCCACGTAGTGTCAGGGCTTCTGCGATGTTGCGTAAACAACTGACGAAACTTTTCGGCACTCATCTTAAAACGTTTTAAAAGAATTCGCTTCACATAGTCGTAATCCTGAACATTTTCTTCACTTTCTTGAGCAATAAGTTTAGCGATGTCTTTTGGGAGAAGACCGACCAAGTACACAACCCACTTTGTGACTGGTATCTTTAAAAATGTTAACTGTCTTTCGAACAGGTTCAGGAACAAACTGATGTCATCACTTTTTGCATCGAAGTTAGGAATTAACTTTTCGAATCCAAATTTTGGAAACTCTGTGTCGGTTGACAAAGCAGAACCCGATGAAGAATTCGGATTTTCCAAATGAGATTGCAATCTCAGTTTTTCTAGTTCGAATGATCGTTCTTGTTCAAGATTCAATCGTTCTTGTTCAAGCTTCAATCGTTCTTGTTCAAGCTTTTCTTTAGCAATTCTTTCTACGATGATTTCTTCAAGAAGTGTTTTCACATATTCAAGATCTTCTTTATAAACTTCACTTTGCTGAATGTTGTTTTTTATTTCTATGACTTTGTTATTTTACATCATACTCTATATTTAAGTCATCAGCTAACCTTTGCAAGTCAGACTTTTTAGCTTTAGCAAGGAATGACATGGTGTCAGTGTAAATCTTCTAAGCTATCAAATATTAAGTCAGACTAATATATACTTGTATACTTTGTTAACAAAATTGCTAAGCAGGTTTGTCTACCTTTTATTTTAAAAGTTAAAAAAAATATTCTTCTCGTTGCAAGTATGAACACTTATAAGTAACAATTCACTATAACCTCATTAAAATTATCAGGGATAATAAAATAATATTCTTCAGGTACTAAAGGTAGGTACACATGGAATTTTATAAAAAGAATTCCTATCATCTTGGATTTATTTCGACCGAAATGTTCCAAATCAAATTTGAATTGGATAATTCAATTTTCTTTTAGTTCCTGGGTTCACAATTAGCCAAAGACAGAGTAAAATTATTTTACTTATCTTTCTTCTGACGTGTATTATACATCAACTTTAACATCGGTCGATGCCGTTATTTGATATCCCAATCGACGAGCTTCCATAACCAAACCGTTGGGAAAGTCGCCATCTTGCATCGTTTCACTACGTTGAAAATAAGACTGCTAACTTCTTTCTACAAGTTCAAAGTTCACCAAACCACTAATTCAAAAAATCGTAGATCGGGCCACGAGTTGGAGCGCCAATTTATAGTGAATAGGTTACTTCAATTCAGTGAGCATAAATGAGAGAATACATATGAACTTGACTTTTATTCTGTTTCACATAGACAAAAAAACATAACTTTCGAAAGGCAAAAAGACAAACTGATTTTTTAAAAGAAGAACTGCGCGAGACGTTAGTTGAGTCGTTGCGAGAGAAAATGTAATAATTACTCTCGTGAAATAATCTCTCACAAAATAAGTTCGCTACAATATTTAATTTACAATAAGTAATAAAAACTAATTTGTACGATGTAATTAATTATACATGATTTAATTAAGTAATTACCTAATTATTGAAACGCAAAGGTTCATTTAAAAATATACATATATTTAATTCAACAACTAATTTTCTAATGCATTATAATCTGTTTGAGGTCGGCTTTTTGGAATTATTTTTAATGTGACAAATAATTTCTTCGAAATCTCCTTATGGCATGTAAGATGTTCTTTATAACTCTACTAAATTCAGTCGGAATTTAATTCGATCGAATGCATTAGCTCGCAGTTATTTTAATATTAGTAATAAATACTATGCATTATGATAATTTGAATGATTAAATTAAATGATAAGAGTGATATCGATATAAACTAAACTTATTATTTACTCTTATATAGAAAATGGTAGCTTGAAAGCATTAGATTCATTCAGGTTTTGGAAAGTAACAAATATTATTATACTTTTCACTCTGCTCAACAGATGGCAATACCTGTTTTATTCATTTAATATCAAAACATATAAATATGTATGGTTTTGAAGAATCGCGAAACTTGAAAACAGAATCATAAATACGAGCATTGAATATTTTCTTTGTAGAACTGATAAAAAAAAAGAATATTTGAAAAACTTTTAATTAACCAGGTTTTTTTGATAAATTTATTTCCTATGAAACGTTGGTTGCATTTTTTTAAATAACGTATTTTAACGTTAATTCCACTACACTTAATTTCGATATGTAATTACATAAAACTATTTTTTTTGGTTAAACAAATTTAAAAACTCCGCGAGTGTGATACGTATGACAAGTATCCTCCACAAAGTATAAAGAGACGTAAAAAAGTAGCAAAACACACAAAAAATTAAAGTTTAAAATTATACACAAAATCGAATATCACAACAAAATTCTCCATTCTCTTTAACAAGATAGACGATTAGAGGATTGGCCTGCAAACTGCAATGCAGAAGGATATGACTCAGCATTTTCTTGGCCGCAGTCACAACGTCATGTGACAAAATTCAAAATCCGATTAAATGGGTTTTAAAATTACCGCAAAACTTTAATTAATTAAAAATCTATTAAGAAATATTTGCTCTCTAACGTTGAAAGACTGTTGGAAAAAACCTTTTTGTCCACTCTGCTGTTGATGAGGCCATTATACACCAATTTTTCTCTTAAGAGATAAACTTCCAATGCGAAGCAAAAATACTCATCATTAAATCAATGTTTTGTCCTGCGTCTTGTTTAGCAAGTTGGTTAATGGTGAAAATTATACATGGCCATTTCAAAATCCATTTTTCGAAGAAAAAATGTTCTTTGAATCCTGCTGAGGAACTTACTATTTGTTTTCTTTCTCAAAAAGTTCCAAAAAGCCCTTGAAGTATTGGAAATCAAGGGAACAATGCCTTGTTTATAAATCAGTTTAAGAGCGTCCGTTTTAACGCCATAAACATTCTTGTTTCTTGAAAATTACGAGAAAGTCGATAAGAAATTTTTCATACTTGTCTGACACACAGGAAATATGTTGCTTACAATGTAGTTTATTATCTATGACAATACCCAGATACTTCATCTATTGAACCAAGGTTAAACTGATGTCAATTATCAACTGACATGCCAGATTCTATCAGCAAAAAAATTAGAATAAACAATGCACATTAATCACTCAAATAATATTTTGGCAACCCTTAAAAATAAAGTAAACAGTTAAATATAAATATTCGCTAGATAGTTAATAGTTCTTAAAATGGTAACCTGCAGTATTTGTTAGGTTTTTTTTAACTCTTGGTCATTAAAACACTGCCAAATTTGAACATTTTAATTTAAAATAAAATAATAGAATACTAATAAATTTTAAAACTTGTATGTACTTCGTGTCTTATTCTGAAAATTTTGTGGTGCTAAACAATATATACAAAAATATACTTTAAATAGCATAACGTTTTTAAAAACGTTTTAAATATAAATGTTTTCCAAATAAATTTTGTTTACAATATTATAAAAAGGCATGATTTTATACAAAAAAAAAAATGTTTAAAAATGTCTCTAATATGTTATGTATTGATGCTCATAAAATATTAGAGCGGCCCGCAACCGCAAAATGCTCTCTTCAGTGCGTTATAAAAATTTTTGTTGATGCGTAATCATTGTGTTGATTTGAAAAAAAGAACGAAAAACATTTACAATTCAAAAGATTCTAAATCCGATTGTTGTCTTCACTGCAAGAGCATAATCAGATCAGTAAAACAACTTTTACAGACAACAAAAAGTCCAGTACTTTATTTCCTTTTTGTAGTTTTTTAATTTCTTTTTCTTCCCTTCAACATTTGGTTTTGGCTATCCTTTTATTAGAAGACAAATAAATGGAACTTTATGTATTTAATCATGTTAATCAAATTTCGTGCTATCTAAGCTATCAATAACCTGTACATACATTGTAATTCAGCTATTTATTTCAATTTTCTTCAGTCTTCGAAAAAGGCGAAATGAAAATAAAATAAGATACAAATATAAAGAATCAACAAAAAAAACGACTTTTTAAAAATTAACTTAAATAAAAAGTAATTCATTGTTAATGCCACACGGGTTTAAATATTTTAATTGTATAAGCACATTTCTGTAAAAGCAAGAATTTCATGAATATAAGAAAACCATTTATTGAAATGAACTTCAATAAGATACAGAA
Organism: Oedothorax gibbosus; assembly: GCA_019343175.1. Lineage (NCBI taxonomy): Eukaryota > Metazoa > Arthropoda > Arachnida > Araneae > Linyphiidae > Oedothorax > Oedothorax gibbosus. Next base: position 29,209,207 of record CM033279.1, read on the forward strand.
AATGTGCTTTTATTCTGAACTAAATATTACAAAACATAAAAAACACTCTGAAAAGTCTCCCATAGAACTTAAATAAAACCAGTTTTAAGATAAACCATACTGAAACTCTTTAACACCGCATATTATGCCTCTTCAAAACACCATACAACAATAATAATCCACCAAAGAAAAAGGTACGATAGAACTCAAGAATGCGCAACAGACGAAAACCAAAAACATTCTCTCTCAGAATCCCCCCCCCCCCCTAAATATTTTAATTCTATTTTCTTATGGAACCAAAAAAACTCGGTGCAATAGCCATTAAAAAATAAAACCACCTTTTCAGCCGAACAATTTCAAGAAACTTTATTTTTTATTACTTGAACAAGAAAAATCTAATAGAACAACATTATTCGATTCTTTTTCCCGCCGCGCCGTTTTTAATCATTTACCGTCTCCTCTTCAACTCTCCCTGCCCCACCCCCATACGTATTTGCCCTACAAATGTCCTCTAGGTTGTCATGACAACTGAATCGACCGTTCGTCGTCATATGATTTCCGTCTTTGCCGTAATATCTTGTTTACTTTTCATCTCTTTTATTCGTAGAAGGAATGCTTTTATTATTTTATTCCACGATGTTTTATTGTTATTCGGTGTTGTAGTTATTCCTTGTAATTTTTGTTGTTTTTTAACGCCGGGACTAGAAAATCACGTTGAAATCGATCGATTTGAATATATTTTTATTACATTAATAATTTGGAACAATTGATCGTTCTTATTTGTTTGATGAGATAAGAATGAAAAATGGAAGGAACTGAGGAAGCTTATTTCCTTCTTCCAAGGATTTGTTTGATTCCAAATTTGTGATTGATTTCTTCACGATGAACTTTTGTTTCTGTTGTTTTGTTTGATTAGATTTCGCAATGTTTGCAGGAATTTTTACCTGAATGAGTAAAATAAATAAATTAAAATAAAATTAAGTTAAGACTGTTAAATTCTTGAATTAGATTTTTTTTTGTTTTAGTTTAATCATGTTTCTTCTACTTATAATAATTACTAAAATGTATTTTTGCAAATGCATAGCTTTTGCAACAAGGATGCGATACAAGAATGCTAAAAAATATATTTGTTACATAACCACAAAAAATGAAATGTTAAAAATATTTTATCTTTATGGAGCGTATGCTTTTTTTCATCGAAATAATGGTAATATGCTTCCTTACTTTTATTTATTTCTTTTCATTTCTTTCAGTTTTTAACATATTTATCGTCACTCTCTGATACTATTTTAAAATAAAAGTTATTATCATTTCAAACACATTAAGTCTTTTCAGCTAAAACTTATTAATTGTTTTGCAATATGCAAAAAAAAAAAACATTTTAGTAAAAGTATACGGGAACGCATTAAATCTGCTAAAAATAATGAGGGTCTCTCTCCGTCAATAAAATATTCATAGTGTAAACTAATTTTCTGTAAAAAATATTAAAATAATAACATAGGCAGATATTTTTAAAACTATATGGAATAAGTGAGTAAAAAACTAAATATAATGTTAGTTAAATGATTTTAATTAAAATAACTTTTTAGCGATTTTTTAATCATATGTATTACTGTCAAGACTGGACGTAAAAGCATGTGTTTGCGTCAGTTACGAAGAAAAAGAACAAATTGTGCAATCTAAAAAACAAATACAAACAAATAAAAACGAAAGGAACAAAACAAATTTGATGAATTTTTTTCATATTAATACGTAATTAGAGATATATATATATATATTTAAAAATTAAAACAAAATTAAACTTTTGATTACGGAAAAAATTATGTACCTTAAATTTAATCCCATTAAAAACGTATGAAAAAAAACTTATTTTTTTACTAGTTTTTATTCGATAAGTAATGTATTAATGCAGTTGTCATATGGACCTTAAATAAATGAGTTAACTACTACACCAATTAACCTTCAAAAATTGTCAAACTCGGTAAAACCAATTAAAAAACAAATACAAAATAAACTCATATCTCCCTACGCAATTTAATTATTATTTTATCAAAACGAATTTCTCTACCTCCCTCCACTCTCAAATTGAAGCGATCTCTGAATTTTAAAAAGCTTCATTATATTCGAGCAAATGGCATCTTAAAACGTAATTTTATTCCATTGTAAACACCGTTCCTCTTTTCGGATCTGTTTCTATGGAGACGGCGGTTGCTATAGAAACGGCTCATTTATTCGCGGGAGTGTCTAGTTCGGCAATTGGAAGGTTTTCTTAAAGGATCGCGTTTTGATAAGGATGGTAGAGAAACATGTGTTTGGTCTTGGTTGATATGCTATTTAAATCTAATAAAGTAGATTATTTATTTAGCCTACATTCCTCTTTTTAAAGTAAAAAAATGGAAATTATGGTATTGAAATCATGGAGATTTCTGTTTGTCTGTCTGTATCAGTACCCCCCTTTTCAACTTCCGCTCTAAACGTCAAATCTTCTAAATCCATTTTTTTTAAAGGTAATGATATCAGAAATATAACCTTTACATTTTTTCCCGTATATCGGTACTTTATTTTTTTATGGTTGGTTTTCCCATAAAATGAGTTTAGAAATCGCATAAGAATAATGATCCTTAACAAATAAAAAAAAATGCTACTAATTTTACTACATTTCTTAAATTTAAAAAAAATGAATAAAAATGGTAAGTATGGACAATCCAGAAACCACTCATCAAATTGGTATACAATTTTTGCCTTTGGCAGCCAACGTATATTAGTAACCTCGAATTCTAAAACTAAGCTCAAAAATTAATTTTTCCTAAATAAAATTAAAAGAAATTGGCCTCCAATTAGTATTTTATCAATGTTTTCATATCTCAGTCTACCCAACTGCAAGTTTTTCCCTTGCACATTAAACTTTTTTTGTCACTATTTTTATTTTTTTATTTAATTTTAAAGTTTGCGAAGTCTTTTTAAGCCGTTTATTGAGAAATGCAATTTTTAAAGGTTTGTTTAAATTTATTGAACTGAAACTTTAGAGCTAAGCCTTATGCGGTGCAAACAAGTTTACACTTCTGCTTTTTTTGCTCATCCACCTGAGGGCTGGAAAAACACAAAATTCAAAACTGCGCTTTAAAAAGACCGAAAACCTCCAATTCCCCAAAGTCCGTGGTCGACAGAAGAATTGCGTTTGTTTCCGACCAATTTGCTGTCGGTGGAGTTTCCTTCTAAAAGGAAACAACATGGGGAGAGGGGGGCTATTGATTAGAGATATGCGGACATTTTATTCCGAATGAGCTTTTAAGATCGTCCTATTGCCCCGTTGCTACGATGCTCTCTTTTGCTACCATTGCTTGCAACGAACGAAGTATGGCTAAGATTTAGGGGCTCGCCTTTGTAAACAAAGGAATAAATAGATTTGTTAAATTTACAAGTCTCCCTGCTCGTTCTCCTTTTTCCAGAGTATATATGTTAATTGATCTTAAAATATGTTCTGCTATCCATAGCTGAAAATCTATATTTTGGTTACTCATTATTTGATAACATTATTTTGCCCTACATTATTTTGTTAGCCCTTTGTCGAACTTTTTCGAGCAAATCAGTATCTTTCCTAAGGGGACCAAAACTAAACCAATTTATCATGGGTATTATTTTTCATAGGCAAAATTCAAATGTACGTAAATTAATCGTTTTCCAGTATGATTGTGATAAAACCAGGCTATAAGATAAATGTATTTGAAATAATAAGGAATTGCATAAACGCCTTTAAATATCAAAGTTAATATGCATTAAATTCGCAAGAGAATTTGTGACAAAACTAACTAGAAGAACAAATAAAAGAACACAAACACGTGTGGAATACAAACAATCAAACAAAGAAAAATTATAACTCCTCTAAATGATACACATTATGACCCCACTAAATGGACAATATTATTAAAACTGATTTAAATCATCACCGACATCACTTTTATTTTTAGGATATTTTTTTTAAAAACAAAAATTAAAAGTATTAAAAGCGAATGGAAAAAGTCATCATCATCATTACTGAACATCTACATTACTCATCTTCACTACAGTCCTTGAAATGTAAAAAGTAGATGTTAACTATCGTGTAGATGTCCGTCTGTACCCTCTTCCGAATTCCATCCAATTTAAAAAGAAAAAATTGTTAGAACGGTATGACATCATATACCGATCTTTTATACTTTGTATACGTTTGCCTGTACGCTTTTCCGTCCGTCTGCCTATCTGTCCTTTATAAGACATTCGGTTATATTTTCTCTTCTAACAGTCCGATTTTAAATATTCTTTTCTTTGTTAGAAAACGACCAGGTATAAACGACCATCATATACCTATCTTTTGTACCTTTTTATTGTATGTCTGTCTATCCGTACTATAAGACCTTCAATGAGTATTAAAGTAACAGGAAATAGGGCTGTCAGTGTTATTTTAGAACTTTTTCAAAATGATATATCTAATGAAATGAAACTTTAGTTTAAAAAAAATATTTGAAAGCGTAAAACTTGGTTCGTGTTTCTTTGCCTCCTACGAATTAAATTTAAAATATTTTTCAACCTGAAACAAATGAACTTAAGTTTCTCTGTTTGAATTTAAATAATTCAGAAGCACTAAAAAGAATTTAGAGAGGAAATGAATAAAAATATATAAATGGTTGTTTAACCATTTATATATTTTTATTCATTTCCTCTCTAAATTCTTTTTAGTGCTTCTGAATTATTTAAATTCAAACTTAATTGGATGCTTGAATTGACTGAATCCTAGATATTTAAAAGATATTTCAAAGATAATTTGATATTATTTTAAATCGAAATAAATGAAAACTACGATACGACCATCCTAGATATCTATTGAAGTTTAAGAAACTGTGTAATTAAAATCAGTGACAGAAAAATGTTACGAATAGAAAACTCTCCCGTCTCGCGAGTTCAAAATATTTATAATTAAAATATTTATTATTTATTGACTTTGAAAGATCCAATTTATCGTGTTTATTTGCTTATCACATTTATAAGTCCCTCAAGCACAAACATAAATTAAAGTCTTACCTAAAAAATAAACTGAATTTTTAAACTCATTTTAATGAATTAAAAATTATTCGTTTATCTCAGAAGACACTTTCGTAAGTGAAAACTGCTTTATAAATTATTTTACGTTATTTTATTGATTTTACTTTACTTTAAACGCCTTTCACAGACGAGTGTTTGAGAAATAAAAGGGGCTAAGTACGCGGTATTTTGGTTGGACTTATCTCCTTTTGATCTCAATTTTGTTCAATTTAATTTTGAGGTGGGTTTTTTTTTAAACTTAATTTTGTTGGTGTTGTTTATTGATTGTCTGAGGGGAAAGATTGCTTTGAGCTTTTTAGTTGAAAGAGTAAAAGTAAAAAATGATTGATATGGGCAAATTTGCTGGTATAACATGGGAATTTATTTGCTGGTATAACATGGCGTATTAAAGTATGATGTACATAACTTCGTTTTTTCTTAATTACATTTTAAGGTTATGACATTTCCTTTCAGACAGCACAAATTTTACTTACTCGTTCGTCCCTTTGCCGTTGGGATTTCGAAATTAATTTTAATAACAAATAAAACAAGTTTACAATAATAAAAATATATCGTAAGATATCATTTCTGTCTCTATGCGACATAATTTTGACATTGCGATACCATATTCATATAGGAAGGTGACCATACGATATCGTGTGGATAAAAGGGGTATTTTCAAGTGCGCTATGGGAGTAGAAATCAGAAAAATATCGTTAAGAATTGGTAATAGGTATTTTTCAATGTCGTGGGCGCAAATCTCGCCAAACGGAATTTTTGGCAACAAACGGAAATTTCTGGCGACAAAATGCAGTATAGACAGTTAAAGGGGGACCAGAGTATACACAGTTAAAGGTTAACATTGGAAATATAAAGTTAGGCGGTGGTTGTACTTTCTTGGCGATTTTATTGCTTGTGCCCGAGAAATGGATAAGTATCTGTAATCGTTATGGTAATACATAATGACTGAAACCACACAACTGATTAAAATAAATAGAAAATATATCTTAGTAACGTAAGTGTGTAATGTTAAAAATTTTTAATACATATCCACTTGCATGATAACAGTTAAAAATCCTTAACACTTATTCTTTAAAAAAAAACCTTTTATACTTCCAGTATTCGATGTCGACTCTTTATCTTCAAGAAAATGAATAAATAATAGAGCTGAAAACAATCGGAGCTTGATTACCAAACAATTGTTTTTTAAATAAGTCGCAACGTATTTTCGAAAATCCTTGCGACTATTCTGTTTTCGGTCGTTCCTCACGTTGTTTTGTCTCGGAAGTCTTAAAGTGACCTTCATTCATGACCAAAATAGACAATGATTTACGAAATTATAGTATCACCACCGCTTAAATTAGTCACCCGACTACTACTATATATTTATTCTGTGAAACGGCTGTTTCTATCAACCGAAAGGCGCCAAATTGCTGATGTTCACAGCATAGAACTTGCTATAGAAATTTTATAATGCTTTTTATTTACTACTGGTATCACGTATAATTAACAAAACTATTTTAATCAAATAAAATAATACTTTCAAAATATTAAATAATAAAAAAACAAATTGGTCGATAATAGAAACTCTCACTTAGAACTATTTCTACACAAAACTCAAGCGTCTAAAGAAAAGCCCCAAATACAACATTTAGTTCTATCTTAAACTTTTAAGCGTCAAAATTAAACAAACTATTTTCTTCGAAAATTCATTAATTATCGTTTGATAAATTTATTTGTAGTTCCGAGAATAAAAGTGTAGCATTGCTCACACTTAAATAAAGCAAAACCTTTCATATCAACATACAACATTGTATCTATCACCTTCAAAACTTAATTAAACGACCTGATTTTTTAATACCATTTAAAAAACAAAAGCACTGGTAAACCTGAGCAAAAGGAATAATTAATATTTAATAGGTCATTATTCATTTTAAAAAAGTTAAAATGTAAATAATGTAATGTAAATATATAATTTTAATATTACGTCTGTTTCTTAAAATAAAAAATAGAACGCTTTGTGAATCTTTCTAAACAAATAATGCGTACCATCAAAGAATTTTATTGTGTGTATAAAACTAGTCGCATTACGATAAATTTCAGTTTTAAGACTGCTTAAAAAATCAGGAATGTTCACTTTAATTAATATGGCCTCTTTCCACTTTAATTTAAATTAAAAAAATAAAAACAACACTCAAGTAACATGACATATATGTAATTGTGTTGAAATATAATATCGTTTAATATGAGTCAATTCTTTAAATGTGTCACAAACTATTTATAATCATAGGAAAAAAACTAAAATGAAAATGTACCCGGGACCCAGACCACCAATCGAACATATACTATAGTTTTAACAATAAAGAAATTAATTTACTTTTGCTGAATTCAACAGGTTTTACGTGGAAAACAAAAGGTCAAAATCTCAATTACCCAAAAGATTCAATGGAATGTGTATATCAATTCGTTTTATAAAAGAAAGGGTAAAGGAACAAAAATGATGTTTCGGTAATGCATTAAAAAGGAAATATTTTAATATAATTTATTTGAATTACATGACATACTTTCTAATGCTCTAGATATAAATTAGGCTCTTAACTTAAGATTAATGGTAATATATACAATTACATGCCTATCTTAACTTTTAAATATTAAATTATCAAATAAAATTTAATTTATCTGTACTAAAATAAATAAAAAAAACATCATAATGTTTGCTGTATTGACTCAAAAAACCGAAGTAAAGTCTCTCGGTATTAATCCACTCGAAAAATAATTTTATAAGCCAAATTACCTCGGCTGTACTGAATATTTTTAGAAACGGTTTTTTATATGATAAATTTAGATGGTTGGTTCTGAGAATATTTTTTAATTTTCAATAAATAATTTTACAATAAAGTGTTCGAACCAATTTCAAAAATTCGAAATATAGAGCCTTGTAAGCCATCTAAATTTATCAACAAAACAAATCGTTTGTAAAAATACTCAATACAGCCGAAGTAATTTGGCTTAGAAAATTATTTTTTTCATTGGATTAAAACAGAGAGACTTCGGTTTGGAAATACTAGCTCAAATCCCCCCTCAATATTACAACAACATTTTTCCCCCTAATATTTAAGGAGTTTGTCTCCAGAGGCAGATAAAATAATAAAGAAAAAGCGCAGGTATGTTTATTATTTGCTTGAGTTGTAGAGAAAATCAAATAATCCATCAAACAAACAGCAAAACATTTTATCACTGAAATATTAATAATTGTTACTAAACTTTCTCCTTTAATACTACTTAATAATTCAATTACGACAATCGTTTTTTTTCTTCCCCGTCATGCATAAATAAAACAATTATTCAATTACATAAGACAAACAAAAATAATAAATATTTAACAATTGTGTGAATGCATTTCCCATTTATTAACTTATTTTCGGTATTTTTATAAGTATCACACCGAGGGAAAATAAAACTTCAAAGCATATTGTGTTGTGTAAAAACAACATACGTGTCTAGCTAATTAAATCAGCAAATAAGTGAAGCGTTTAGTTCTTACTTTGTTTATCAATGACTGATAACATCGTTAATGCAGTGTTAAGTATTCATTAACGAGATTGGAACAAATAAAGCTACCCTCAGGACAAACATAATTATTCAAACAAGATCATCATCCGTTTAACACTAAAGGTCTCCAAAATAAGGCTAATTTCTATCTGCTCCAATATTTCATGTCCGATATTAGGTAAGCGCCGCCGTTTAATTTGATCTCTGATTCATTGAATCGACCGCTCATTTGAATTAAATTAAGCAAAAAGTAAGAAAATCAATTTTTGCTTTTAAAATCCATCACTTCAATCCAGTAACTAACGCCGTGCACATGAGGCTGGTGCATGTTAAGTCTGCCGTGGACCAAAGTCTTGGTGTCGCTGTAGGGTTGCGTTGCGTGAAAAATCAGTTTTTGGTCTCGATACTTGACCACGGTTCAAATCTATAAGGTCCCTTGCCAATAATCCTAATGTGGTTGTAGACGTGTCACGGTATTTAAAAATAAAACAATTTTAAAAAAACGTTAGAAACTATGCTTTTTTTTCCTTCATTCCCATTGATAAACGACCATAAACTCTTATTCAAACTGGTGCATGTTAAATCTGTCTATCCAAAGACCTGACTCCGAGTACACGATGTCGCTGTGGGGTTGCATTGTGTACTAGCTCAGGTTTCGGCCTCGACACTTGACCACGGTTCAAAATTATAAGATCCGCTGCTAATAAAACTCATGTGGCTGTAGTGTGACGTTAGTTAAAAATAAAATGCTATAGACTATGTTTTTCCCCCTCACTCCATTAATAAAGGACTATCCATTCCTAATTACTTATCAATACACGTGCCAGGCTAATATGGGAAAAATTAAATTTGGCAACCTTGAGGACTTCTATTTCATTTGACCATTGTATTGCAAACATGCATTTCTGCAAAGCAACTATTTCAACACAACGAATCTTAGAACCCCTAAAATAGGAACTTAATTCCCTTTCGATAAAATTTAATCCTCTTTTCCGTACAATTTAATCCTCTTTTCCTACCGCCCACTACCATCCATTAGCGGGGGGAGAGGTATTAGTGCAAACGATACTATTCGAATTCAAAACAAACGATGGACTCGAAATCTCAAAGATACCTGAAGAACCCATCCAGATATTGCGATATCGATTCAGTGGATATCGCAAATGTCGCCATGCCAACCAAGCAAACACGTGTGCTTATTACTTTGTGGGGACGGGTCCCCTGTTTATGCCATGTTTATTCCCCCCCCCACTGAATCTCTTGTAGCGAATCATAACTGATGATGAATCCGTAAAGTGTATAACTCTATTCTACCTTCGCGCTTCCAATTAGCTTGTATGCGGAACGGAGAGGTGGGAGTCATAACGGATTATGATCGTTTTCGAGCATAGTTGGTCACTGTTGCTGTTATTTCTTACATGAACTGTTTGTATTGTACTTAGTATATTGTAAGGGGGGAAAAGTGAAATGTACGTAAGTGCCAACGTCTTTTCACATTCAAATTACTAAAGTAAACTATCATGTTAAAATTGAAATTGAAATTCAAAATGTTAGAAATCTTCTAAAACAATATTCGCTTTTCCATACACCAGGCTAAATGACATATTTATTATACAGATATATAAGTTTAGTAGTTTCAATAAAGTATCAGTTCAATATATAAACCAAAATAAAACCAGGCCTGTCAGGCACTATTTAATCCTAAATGAGATACCATACCATAAGGTACAGGACTTCAAAATTTGGACTTGCCAGCAGTGAAAAAAGAAAAAGTGATTCGAAGTACGGCGTACGTTTAAAACGCGTAATGTTTAATTAAATCATATCTGGAAAACGGAGCTCGAAGTACTTTCGAGGAACAAAACAAATTGATCTTAAGCCATGAACTGCGACTTTGTGAATACCATTAACACTTTTATTTCGGAATAAAAATAATAACTAAGTTTTTGAAATTCGTTCTTCGTTTGACTTAATTTGTCCTACATGAATTGTTTGGGACTATTGTCTTTACTTGCCTTGTATTTTGCTCATTTAGATAAAAATAAAGAGAAGAAAGCCGGCGTTTGCGTGAAAATTTTCTTGCCAATCGTCGTTAGTGGGTTGATAAAAAATTACTTTTCAAATCCACAATTATCACATGTTGTCAAACTAACAATTAATAATCTATCATACCTTAATAAATACGTCAATAACCTCATACGGTGGACGAAATTAGACTAAGCGCGTACTCGAAAGAATTAAAGCGAAATGAAATAAACTAATTTTCTTCTTTCCGTTTTCCAATGCGTTCTTTATGGGAAAGTATGCAAATTCAATCGATACTCAGCTACAATTGGAGAACGAATGCCACCAGCATTTAAGTAAGTAACATCAATAAATTCTCCCGACAAAAGCGAATGGTGAATCTCCGTTGCTAAGCGACGAACCATCTCTGGACTCCATTACAATAAATGTCAAAAGTGTCGATGATGGGATCTGGCAATGGGAAATATGGAAGGAAGAGGAACGATTTCAATCTCTCGTGCAAAATGGTGGAATTTGAATAAATAAATGAATTTTCTTCCCCCAACTTCTGGGGGTCTTCAGCCGCCTGCACTACATTGTGCAATAAAACGAAATTGAAATCTGTTTTGAAAGAAAAGAATGGATATTTGATTTTATGGATTCTGCTTGGAAGCTTATGGATTTTTTCCTACACCGTGCAGAATTTATCATGATACACGGATAGTTTCCAATTCGATTCTTCTGAATGATTTAGAAAACTTTTGTTTTACATTGCTTGGATTAGTTTCCCTTTAATTTTTCACACCAATAAAAAATTAAACCGGTTAAAATTCTATTTGGTGTACTTTCTATTTGCTCTACTTATTCTTTGATACTTCGTCCAGAGGTTATTCTACAATCAGCTCGCTAAAATGAAGTATAAAGCATTGCGCTTGAAGCTTATAACACTCAGGATGAGGATCAATTACCTTGATCTCTCTAAAGATTAACATTCTACCTACAACTTGTAGGGGGAAAGTAGAACACGCACTGTAAAAAGTTTATGTAAATAACACAATGTAGCATTATATGTCATTACAATAAACGTCTTTGATGCAATCATGATTGATACATAAATATAGGATTAAAGATCCGATGGTATAACACAAAACGATTTTTTTTAACTATGTTTAATAATCTTTTATTTAAGAAGTTTGTTAAGACAATGCAGTAGTTAAGAGATCAATGTTAATAGCCTTGATATGGCGCTACTTATTCTAAGTGTTTTGTAACAGACCCTTACAAAATTTACGAGTATTTGCTTAACATACAAAACTTCTTGTTATATTTAACCATACATTGTTAAACTGTCTATTAAACTACCTTCTATTAAACTACCTTCTATTAAACACAGGCATTTTTATCTCTAGTTTCGACTTTTACTATAAAAAAATATGTTGTTATAAATGGAACTGTGAGTAATTTGATAATACAACAACGGTCATAAATTAGAAGGTACTTAGACGAGATAGGTGCATAACTAAATTTTATATATACTGCTTTTATTTATTGTCGGTAGTAAACCTGCACTCCGCGTTACAAGCAAATATCATTTATTTTTGCGCATAAATCAATAAACTTATAATGTCTTGTATTGTTAGATGTAAGAGAAAGTTTAATCTTATAGGGAAAAACTATTTCTTATGATAGAATATTCCATGTATTTATTTTCGTTTGCAGTAGCTAAATTAGGAAAGTGTTTATCAATAATAAATGTATCTCAATCAAGTCTAATGATTATTAAATAGATATTAGCCCTCTATTACTAATTAATAAGAGATATTAGACTATTAATTAATAGATATTTTTAGTACATTAAACACGTTTCTGGATCCGCCATTGCGCGTTTCAAAACTTAACAGTTGGTTTACGTGCTATTGACTTTTTTAAGATTTCATTGCAAAAAACTGTACCTATAGCTATGATTTAAAAAAAAGGGGGAAGATTCTTTGTTTTAGAGTAATGTAAGGGCAGATATATATTTGCGTTTAAACTTAACGAATATTATAGAATTTTAACTAGTTCTTTTACTTGTTAGGCTGAAAAATGATTCGACTAACAAATAACTCATTTTCGACAAAAATAGACACTCATAATTTTTTATACGCAATCTTTCATACCTATTCTTAAACTAGATAAAATGATGATCTCCACAAGCCATTTTTTTCGAACATCATTATTTAGTTTAGAGAAATGTCTTTCGAATGCGATAACAATGTCTGATGAAAATAGAATGCCGACAGCAGTTTCCAAAATACGATATCGATCTCGATCGTTTGGCTGAGGATAGGTTCGAAATGAAAAATCAAACAATTTGTTTTATTTAACGCTTCGTTACTCCAGGAGTGATTTAATAATGCTTCTTTATTCGTATAACGGTCTTGTAAAATTTTATCGAATTATAAAATTTCTTTTGATGAATAAAGCGACATGAGGCATAATGGCATAAGAATACGAGTTTCACATTTTTACCTTCCACATTATGTTTACAGCTTAAAAAGTATTTATATGGACGCCTGTCTGTTCGCTTATTTCGCTTAAAAATTTAAAAAGATATACTAGATGCATTATTAAAATTTAACCTTAACAACTTTGGTGGGAAACACAGGAATTTGATACGGTCTACGGCTGTCAATTTCCACTAAAAATTAATTTTTGAAAATATTAATTCATAAAAATATAATCAATGAAAAATTAACAAATATAAATTATCTTTTTTGTATTTAAAATAGGTCAATAATAAAAATAATTATCGGAAAAACTTTTTAAATATTTATAGGAGCAAGACTTATAGGATTAAAGGATTAATTCTCTTTTACTTTCCGAAACATACTCTAAGCAGTGAGCACAATTTATCTTCCTTGATACGTGATGTCTAACACCGGTAACGTTTCATGGCCATTTAGTGATTTTCTCTCTCTCTTATGCACTAGTATGAAGATAAGCGTTGCGAAAGTGAGGTCGAGGCCAACGCTTGGTCACAGGAAGTGAGGTTTCTGCCACTCCTACTAATATGATCACCATTTGTTTTTATAGACAATAACACTTCCTGGTTGTTTTTGATAATTTCTTCTTTATTTTGCTATTATTCCAGAAATTATACATTTTTGGTTTTGAGTAGCTAATATTTTAATTCCCTGTGTATAATTTTCTTTTACCTCGAATAGATCAAGTTTGAATTCGTTTCAATTCGTAACTCGTTTGAATTCCCTTAATTCGTTTTGAATAGATATGATTTTAATTCAATTTCTTATACAAACAGTATTTTGAACTATAAACAGCGACTTGTAATTATCGCAAGAAAGTTTTCTCATGGGAAACTACTTTGGTAATTTTAATCTCGTAAGTAATTTTGACACTTCTGATGCTATCTCCTAAATAATTATTTCTTTAGATAATGTACTCTTGAGGAAGTTGGGTCAATTTGAGAAATTGTTTCCATTACCATTTAAAAAACTTTTTCGCTTATTTAGATTTTTAAAAAATTTAAAAGGTTTTAATACAAAAACTACACATAAATCTTGATAAAACTTTGTATTTAAAATTTATTCTATTCTGGATAAATCTTTTAACGACATTTGTGACACTTTCCTTATGGTCAATAACTCCAGCACTGTAAAACTGTACTGTGCAAAGTTATTCCAAAAAACTGAGCCGTGGAGCCACTGAAACCATGGGGAAACGTTACACAAAATTTATTGAGTTTTGTAACACAATAGAAGAAGTTTACTCATATTTTGCTTTATAACGTTATTCCATAAATTTACTCGGTAAAACTGTATCGTTACTCCGGTAAAACTGTTAACATTATTTTTGGTAAATTTAGTGTAGCTTTGCTTCATGAATCTGAAGTAACGCATACACCATACCATACCATATTTACACCATATTTATGAAGTAACGTTTCACACCACATTGTCCCAGTGAACTGACTCTATGTCTCAATCGAAAGCTGAAAACTTAAAGCTAAAATTTTAGAATTCCTGTTTTACATCAAGACTGTCCTTTTTTTTCCCTTCCCCCTCTTTTCAAAGTCAATGCAAGCGTTTATTTTTCATAGTAAAAAAAAAGGTAAATAATCTCTTGTTGCTTTCTCCTGAAATTTTTTTCCTAGCACTGCACATTCTGTCTTCTAGGACAAGAAAGTGGAGAAATAGAAGAGAGATTTGGAGAATCCTTCAATTTTTTTTTGTGATTTTTTTGCAGTATACTTTCAGCTAAATTGTTCGCTATAAAAGCAGGAGAAACGTTTACAGTGAACAGAAAGAAAGGAGAAAAAACTGCTTAAGCTTGCCAATACACTAAATTTAGTTTGTTTATAAAATCCTTTTGCGGTTAAAGATTCCTTTTCTGATAAATTCACTACCGTTTCGTTTTTTTTTACTTTTAAAAAAATATTATTCTAATCAGACTTGAAAGACTTTTATAAAGTTACATTTAAAAATTTAAAATCATTGAAAATCTAGTAAAATTTGTGTATTAATAACTTGAAATTTTCACCGAACACATATCAAAGTAAGAAAAAAATGAAGATAAGGGAGTGAGATAAAATAATTGTTAAAAGTCATGGCATTCATAACACCGTCTGCTTTGTAAAAATTCATTTATGGTGTACCTCTTAAATACACGCGTATTACCGATAATTAAAATCCCCCCCCCCCCCCCAAAAAAAATTTCTTTGCTAAAAGAAAAGGTAATTACAGATAATAAAACAAAAATTAGCTTCTTTATTTAATTAAAATACCTATTTTTGTTCTTTAAATAGGCCGGCACAAAGAAAAATTTTGGGAAAAGAGCTACACAATTTAAATGGGGACTCATACTGTTATTCGGAATCTTACCAACGAGGAGTGTCTAAGCTCTAAGGTGTTATCCTGAGAAATAACCTGCATTTCACATGACGCAACAAGTCTTCGTCACCATGTGACCTGCAAGCCTACTTTCACTCAATGTGACCTCGAAGACCTTACGTCACATCACGAGAAGTCTTTTCTGCGCTTTTGTGGAAGGAGAATGTTTGCATACATTGGACTAGCGCGCGGGGACATTTCAGATTAATTATATTATGAGAATTGTAACTGAAAAAACTTAATTCTCAGAAGTATAACTAAGATATAGGGTCCGGCTCGTTCATTGGCGACTTTTGATAATAATAAATTCAATTGGACAAATTGCCAATGAAGGGGCTGGACACTATATCTTATACTTTGGTGAAAGTGATTTTTGCAATGAGTCGACTATTAGTTTGCATTCATTGGCGACTTTTGATAGTGATTAATTCAATTGGAAGAAATCGTTAATAAAATGGGGCAGGACCCTAATTTCTTAGTTTTACTTTGAAGAATGCCAGTTTTGCTACTAGATCTTTAACATAATGATTAACAATATTTTGGCACCTGAATGTTTGGTGTGGTTTCGTAAGATTAAAGTTTAGCTAGAGATACACCTTGTTTATTGGCGATGGTGGAACTAGTAATTTTGGACTACGTTTAAGTGAAGGGGCCTTCGAGTTCGCCAACAATGAATATTTTCGATGTGTGTGTGTGTTTACTCGAAAAACTTAAATGGGGTTCCATAGGGTTAGAGACGTTTTTAGTAATTGTAAGTTCTAGAAAATATAAGAAAAATTTAGAAAATTTTGTTGATGTGCTCATAAACTGGTTTATCTTTCTCCAACCTTCGAGTCTCAACTCTTTTCAGCGGATCTTCCATGTGTCATTCATTCTTCAAGGTCATCGGAAAAGGAAAAAAACTCAGAGAAAATATTTTCTAACTCAAAAAGTCAGAGAAAAGACCGTGACCAGAGAAAATATGCTTATTATGTCTGCCTTTTTATGTTTATGGAGTAAATAATAGAAGTTCGTATTTAAAAATCACAGTACCATAATTTTTTTTTTTTTTTTGAGAAATTACTGTGAATGGTGTGTGAGTTGTTTTTTAGTTGAGTTTTTATGTGTGTGGTTTTTATTTTATGTGGTTTTTATTTTAAGTTATTTTGGAAATTTAACCGTTTTCCTAAATATATATGTGTGTGTGTGTTTATTTTCAAAACTTAACTTAATTGATTTTAAACTTTTATTATAAAAGAAATTTAGTGAAAATGCTAATTTATAATTCACAGCAAATTATAAAATTTTAAAAAAAATATGCATACCGGAGTTGATATTAAGAATTTGCAAATAATATTATGCAAATAAATGCAAGTAAAAATTTTGTAACTAATTAAACAACTAAATACGTGAATATATTACAAAGTAAAATTTAAAAAAAAATTATTATATCATAATAAATAGAGAAAGTAGTCTTTATTTTAAACTTTATTTTATTTTTTAATGGGATTAAGCATGTTTAAAGTTTTTTCACCCCCATAGATCAATGATTTTCTCTTTGCAATGGTTTTTAAAATTTTGAATGCCTTTAAAACGGGATACGTTGATTTTTTTTAATTACATAAAAATACGATTTTTTTTTATATTAAGCTTCCAAAATTTCTTTTATTTAGGGTACTTTGGCATAATTGATAGACACTTTTTATTCTTATTAAATTACGTTTTATAAAATAAAAGCGCTCTTATATTTTTCATTGATACTCAAATACTATCGTATTAAAATTTAAAAGGTAAAAAAAATAGAGGAATAGAGAAAAAACAATACTACTGTCGTTTTTTTATTTTAAAATAACGAAAAAACTTTTGGTTAGTTTTAACGATTAAAATTTCTATTTTACTTAATTTAATTGTACAAAATGAGGTTTTAAAAATGGTACGATATTTATAGAGTTATTATCATGTGACCTACATTTTTCACTGAATTATTTAAACTATTTTAACTTATATAAATAAAATATTTTGTTTTAAAATAACCAAATTTCGGGGAGTAACGACACAAATGTTACTTTATTAATAAAAAATCTAAAATTTGTAGCTATATAAGTTTTTATTATTTTTCCAGATTGTACCACGAGATTAAGAAATTTTCTAGTAGTTCTGTAAAAGAAAAAAAAAGGTTAACTTAATGTAGGAGGAATGTTCCTTTTTTAAGTTAAAGCGAGAATAGAATTCCCAAAGAAAACAAACTGCTAGACAAAATAAATCGATGGTGCTTTTCCGGAGGAAAACCAGAGTTGAAACAAGAAAAACGAAGAAGTGTTTGTTATAGGATTTCCTTGCGGGTAAAAAAAAATTTCCACGTGAAAGACACTTTTGTAATTACTAGTGCACTTCGCAAAAGATAGGTTTTAGGTAGGCATTGTTTTCAAAAACGAAGGTTATATCAACACAGTTTTTCTCTATCCTACACCAGAAAATTCTTTCACATGTATTCTTTAATTTAAAATATTTTTTAAACAAATATTTGCTTAAAAGCATGTTTCGCACAGATTTTTTAAAAAAATAACTTTTATAATATTTGCAGAGAGGCATATCAATTATTATGGAAGTTGAGATCTTAATCCCTAAAAATACGTATTTCTTGTGTTCCGGATGACAAACAAGCTTTGTTAATTTTTTGTAATTAACCCTTTCAGTTCCAACTTTTTATTTTTTTTATTCTAAAAATTTGGAATTTATGAAGTCGACTTATTATGCATCCAGAATAAAATGGTAAAAAGCAGAGAAAAAAATCTTAATTTTTTTTAACTAAAATTTAAGGATAAAAGTTTTGGAATCATAACTTTTGATTAAATTATAACAATACTTTTTTTAAAATTTATTTGTTAAAAATAGTTAAAATTCAATTTTTAAACATTTAAAAATGCAAGCATGGAGAATTTAGAACCAATTTATTTTTAAAAATTGTTTCAGAATGAATTTTAGTTTACCATGTTTTTCATATTTTCATCTAAATAAAACAAACAATATTTAATTCTTCAAAAGACATGATTCTTCCCTCTAACGATGCAAAAAAAAGCTTTAATAAGTTTATAGAAAATGTATGGAGAATTTATTAAAATTTATTTGAAAGAAGTGCGATTTTAACTTAGTGAAGAAAAAAAATCGCGGAATCAAAAAATCGCGTGGAGTGAAAGGGTTAACAGTCAATAGTAAAATTTTTTATTCTAAATGCCTTCCAAATTTACAACCGAAAAACTCTTGCATGACCTCAGAAACCGTGCTTGACCCTAGAGTTACGTCATTTTCTATACAAATAAAAGACTGATACCTGCAATCAAAGCCTGAAAATTGATTTTCAGATCCTTTTCTATCAAGAACCATTTCAGCCTAGCTAAAAATTCTACAGAATTGCTTCGGAAAAAAAAAATCTAGTGATTTCATTTTTTTATTGTCTCTTTTAGAAATTAAATTTTATTACATAAAATTTGCCTAAAAAATTATATATCTTAACGTTTACCTACTACAACATAAATTTAATATTTTATTAGTTACATTTTATTTTTATACTGAGAAATGCACACAGAGAAAGATGAAGACACAGAAAAAGACTGTATCAGAGAAATGCACACAGCTTTTCATGTTTATTTAGATAGCGCTTCTTCTCGATGGTTTTTCTTTTGATTGAATTAGTTTACCATAAGGTGTACCAAAGGCGTTATTGGAGATGGATAATGAAAACACTTCCTCGTAAGTTTTAAATATAGCTAAGTTACGTGAAGTTACCGAGTTGTATACTACTTTTTTTCATTTACAGCCTCAAGAAAAATATCAAAATTAAAACAAATATTATTATACTCAAACCATAAGCCTTTCAGAAGTTTTGATTATATACTAATTGAAATTGACTGTTAAAAGATCAACTTTTAATGTAAAATATATTTCTGTTTTCGCTGTAAAAGTTGCTTTCCTGTGAATGTTCTTTCATAGAAAAAAAAGAAACTTTCGTCTTCTTCCGCGAATCGAAATAGGGGCCGACGGCATTTTTATTCCATTAATTCTTTTCATGTTCGTCGCACGTGGGTCAGAATTTAGAAAAGAATATTCCGTGTATTCGTATTTTTCGAATTTGAAATTCTAGTAATTTTAAGCATATTTTGGAATAAATGGAAGTTTTGTGGATGTTTTATAGTTGAATTCAAAGGCATTTTCTAAAAAGACTAATGTTTCTGTTTAAGAAAACTCTTTTAGTAACTGAAATACGTTTTTTTTTATAATGGACTGAAAAACAAAAGTAAATCCAAATGAATATTCTACCGAACACTGAGTCACAGAAATTTCTAAAATAACAGCTATTAACCATTTCACTTGATGACCTCTGACAACCTTCACAGACGGACCATTGAAGAAGTGGTTTTCAGACAAATTCGTAATACATTATCATTTGCTTAATAGAGAGGGAGTGAGAGGGACACCAAAACCACGAGGTTTCTCGCTTAGAACAATAGAAGCCATGCTTTTTGTTCCACTTCATGTTTCATCACTAATTGAAAAAAGGTCAGTCAGAATTAGAAAAAGAGAGGTGAAAAATTTACTTAAATTTAAGAAAAAAGACCGAAATGTACTTTATACAGCAAAAGTGCTATTGTAATTACTATTTAAATTTCAATAAAAAATTGCTCAATTCAATAAGATAAATTGCGCGTTTAGTTTTTGAACAATGAGGATTTAAAATTCGTATACAAACGAATGTTGTTGTTTTTTACTGTTTATTTCACAAGCATATGTGGCTGTGTGCCTTGTGACGAACTAAATCTGTAGTTTGTGCTACAGCAGATAACCAAACTGTAACTAATTATACCAGATGGCGCTGTACTTCCCGCACCGGACTTTATAAGCTACGTCACCGGCAAGGACCTTACTAAACAATGAGTAAATACCAAAATATATGGTTACTTTTAATCAGTTAAATAACTTTTAAACAAAAAATCTGTCGATATTTTTCATTGTCTGTCGATTTAAAGCACAATTACGCCCGCAAATTACGAATTAAATAATTTATACCATACAATATGTAAAATTAGGTGCATGCGATCCTGTACTGTGACTCCATATAGGGTTAAAAAGACCATCCGGACCAAAAGAGCATTCCTTGTTTATATCCGCATTCGCCTAATTGAGAGACTAATAAACAAACATAAAACCACGTGGCTTCTCACACGGAACAAAAGCGGTCTATCTAGTTGTTCTACTCTTTGATTATACACTTTGAGTGTGTCTCGCTTTAAATTCATTTTCTTTTTCTCTTTATTTTTGAGAAAATGTCTTTTATTTCGCTTCGACGAATGTACGTCTAAAAACTTTTTGTCGGGTTTTATTTGAAGGGTCTGCTATATTAATCACGCTTTCATACAGCGTTTAAACGAGATTCTTGTGTAAAAAATAATTGTTGATACTTTTTATCGTAGGCTCATTGAAACTACGATAATAAGTTAATTTTAATTAACTTTAATTCTTAAATAATTATTTAGCAAAAAAATCGCTTATAATTTTAATTGTTGGCCATGTTTTAGTGCCAAAACACCTTTAATTTGCAAATTAGAAGACTGATAAAATGTATGTGTACAATCGTGTGTACTCAGGTACTCGTTGGTTTAAGTAAAGCCTCGAAATGAGTGAGAGTAAGTTTGAAGCACTATTAACCCTCTCTCCGTCGAGAAAACATGCCCAGGGTATACATGTTTTCTTTACTAGAACATTTTACATAAAAAAATTAAGAATTTCGTTACTTCTCCATTTCGCATGCGCAAGCGATAAAGTCGCCAAAATGTACAATATCACTGGAAAACGGATATTTATCAATATTGTGATCAAACCATTTTCATTTCAATGTGTGTGTGTGAATAATCGCAAAATCCAATTAGGCAATAACCGTTCTTATTATGGAAAATACAGTTCATATTTGAATACTGTGGATTCAAAGAGTAATATAAATAAGATATATATTACCAATAACCATTGTTTTTACCAAACAAATTCCAATAACGATGATGAGTCTTAATTCGCAAATTTAAATGTTCCAGATTTAAAGCTGAAGCATTTAAATTTGCCAACTTAATTAGATTAGATAAAAGAGAAATAAAGCAGTACAGAAATAAACTATTACTGTTTACTGTATTTGAGTCTAAATCTATATATATATAAAAGGCAAAGTCCTGACTCACTGACTGACTCACTCACGTATCAACTCCCATCCCAAACTACTGGAGGTACAGCTACCAAATTTTAGGAAAATATTCTTTTTATATCGTAGGCGTCATTTAAGAAGCGATTTTTCGAAATTCGAATCCAAACGGGTGTAGGAGTGCAAAGTGTGAGCCGATTTCCCCATAGGAATAGCATTGTAAGATTAGAATTTATACTTTTTATTTCAATTTAAAAGAAATGTCAGCGCGTTCAGCGTGAACGAAAATTAAGAAAAGAAAAACAAGTAAGTTTGTTACAGAAACTGTCACTTAAACCGCTTCCACACAATATTTGTGCTCAACAAAAAACGCACTATTTATACACCTCAGAAAGAAATTCACCAATTTAGCTAATAATTTGTTTCTAATTCAAACTTACTCCAAAATTAACTATTTTCATTAATCTTCTTTCGCAAATTAATAATTACTCATTATCGTTGGCTAAATTTGTTTGAAATTCGAAGAATAATGATGCAATATTTTTTAATAAATATCTTTTAGTCGCCACAACTTCCCATGTTCACTAACTTTCCTTCGAAAAAGAGAACACTAAATAATTAGTAAAATTGATGTTTTAAAAATAAAAGCTGACTTTTGCATATTTTTTATACAAAGTTAAAATTCGCTATGCATCTTTCCTCATACATATATAACGAACCATCAAAAGAACTCTATTGTGATATGACATCAATCCAAACTGAATCATATCACATAAATAAATATTTTTTCAAAAGTTTTATTTTATTTTAAATAAAGTTTCTCGTACGTTTGACGAAATGGCAACAGTGAAAATATTGAATGAAAATGGAATTTGCATGTTATTCCAATGTAGATTAAATTTTTAGTTATTTAAATTTTAAATATACTTCTAATTTAAATTCTTTTTGTAATGAAATTTGGGATGTAACCTAGACGGAATTTTTACTTCAAAATGCCGTATCCCACTTGTTTGTGCGACTTGTGGTTCGTTCTGTGAAAGTGGGTGACAGACGGACAGACGGACGGACGGACTGAACGATTATAATACCTTCCACTTTTTACGTTATAAACGTAGTGTGGAAGCTAAAAAAAAGAGCACGTGGGTTTAATTTGCTGGATTGATATTTTAATATGAGTATTTTATTTTATAATTGATTTTAAATCTTTTGATTTTTTTTATGGTGGATCAGATTTCCTCGACTAGATTTTAATTATGTTTCCGAATTTAATTTAATTGATGTTTACAAATGGTAAGCAATGAAAATATGAAGGAATATTTTCAGCATAAATAAGGAATTTGTACTTTATAAAACTTTTCCAACCATACAAGAGAATGAATGTCTGTTTTGTTTTCTGATGTTAAGATGGCTTAATGGCCGATTGAAATCGAGTTGTATGAAATATGAAGTGGAATGTTTACCACATTTAGGCAGTTTCGTTGCGCTAATCGTGAAATAGAAACATGCTATTATATCATAGCTGTTCTGGCAATTTGAGCAGGGGCATATGGCATATCAGAATGGGAAGACCCCTAATATCAGAATAGGAGGAGATTACAATATCCTGATAGAGTGGAAAATTGGAGAGGGGATCACTTGGTATAAAATAAAAGTTTACATAAAAAAACTACTAATTAGGGTTATTAAGGGTACACCCGTGCAACGCCGGGTTTATAAAGCTAGTTTAACATAATTGTCAAATGTTTAAGTTTCAAAAAAGAATTTATATCACACGTGATAAATAAACCCGCATCCGATAAGATGCGCAATAAAGAAAAAAATATAGTTGGTTGTAATCTTCAAGAACATATATGTAGGTTTTATTTTATTTATCCATTTATTTCTTCAGAGTAAAAATTGCAGATCTTCTAAAAAACGAACAGAAAACCTAATAAATATTTTTTTAAAAAAATAAGCCATATTTACTATTTTAAAAAACAGTCATGAAGACGAAAAATAACATTTTTTATTTCTTAAAAGTGCAAACAAATTAAATTGCAGTCACTATCATGTTTCTTCTTATCGGAAATCAAAAAGCAATACTATTATCACCGGAAAAACGTTCCTTTAAAAGGGTCGATAAGAAATAAAAAACGCGCGAACCCTCTGGTGGCGATGTAGGCGTTTTGCCGGGAAAGTGACGTCATAGCTGACGTTTCATCTGTATGGCTGCCAGCTGTGATATTTCGAAGCCGCCAAGCATATTAAATGTGCCAAAGTTCCGAAATATTTCTTAAAAATAAGATTAATTTAGACAAATTTAGGCGGTAAGAATGTCTTTAATGTGATTATTGTATGGCATTATTGTAAGGTTTCATGTTTTGTTTCGAAATTTGAGAAGAAGATTTTAAGGAAAATTATTAAATGCAAAATATTATCGATTCCGCGCCATTTCTGGCGATGCCGCCAATACTCGCCGTTTCGCGTTCCTCTACGCCAAATTTTCACCTCTAGATTCAGTCGAAGTGACTGTGTGGACCTTACGAAGGTTTTTCAGCTGCGCAATTCTACCTATAAATGTAACGGGATATTTTTATTTAGTTTTTTATTTCTTTTGTTTATTTTTTGTTCAGAGGTTAGTGTTTTGAAAGCACCTCAAAATCTCTAAAAAGATAAAGAATTTTTTTTTCGTCAGTGACATTTACAACAGACTCCATTTTGTGTGCCATCGCAGTATTATTATTGTTGGAAATTTTCTGAAGAAATATATTTTGCACTGGATTTTTTGATACACTGCCACCGAATGGTGTATTGAATTCAATACTGTGAATGTGATTTAATAATTGGATGTTTCGACCATTGTGAAATAGATTTGAATAGAGACAAAGTGTGGAAATATTAATAATTTAATGAGAAAACAGTGACTGAGAATTTTTCTATTACTTGGAATTTGCATAGTAATTTCTTCAACCCAGGCAAACTAATTCCTTGTTCTGGTGTCGGACCAACAAGACAGCAAAACGGAAGAAAAAAGGTAAGTGAAAAAAAAATTTGTACATAAATTAAGTCTCTTTTAATTTTTTTTTTTTTCATTTCAAAATTACAACTTTTCTTTAAATACCTTTTTATACTTTTCTGCAAAAAAAAAAAAACCTTTCAGTGTGTCGATAAACTAAGGTCGAGGACCAAGCTAGCTTGGAAACTAAGCAATGAGCGTTAATTTCGCGTCAGTTTTATTTACTGACCTAAACATCTGTCAAGCTCGCGCCACAAAGTTTGGTTTAGTAAATAAGTATTAGTTTGAAAACTGACTGACAAATTGTGTTCTTACAGGCATGACTGTATTTTGTAAAAAAAAATACCTTTGTATGTTATTTCAGGAATTAAATAACGCCTTGTATATGGGCGTGTTGCACGTTAAGTTTGTCATGTTCCGAAGTCCTGACGCCGCGTACAAAGTCACTGTAAGGTTTTGCGTTGGATGCCAGCTCATGTGTTGACCGCGGTAAAGCTCGAAGTCAGTCAACGTCTGTTTATTATTCAACGTCTGCTCAACTTCTGTCAGAACAGTAAATGTTAGAAATAATCAATCGTTTATGCAAAAAAAAAAATTAATTACTAAATTGAAAAACGTATATTAAAGCTATTCTTGAATTATTCAAGAATAGCTTTTATTTGTTTATTTGGTAATTAAGTTATTGTTTATTGTATTAACGATTGATTATTTAAAACATTTACTGTTTATATTTCGATTTCATTCTTGCAGACATTATTTCACAAGAATTATTTTTGTCCTACTTATTATTCTTTGTACCAAAGAAATAATTAAATCAAATAATAAAATAAAAATTCAGCATTCAAAAGAATTAAAGGTCTGATTACAAATTAAGAACTTACTCAAAATATAAAGTTATATTGTTAGGGCCAAATAAACTTTGATTAAAAATCGTTATTATCTAATTCAAATGGACGTAGGTAAACCAAACTAAAATATTTTTTCCCATGTACATTTTGTTTTTGTTAATAATGACATATGTTACAGTATCTAATTGGTAATTCCAAATTCCACTAATAAATGTAATAACCAAATAATAAAAGCAAACTTCAAAGACCAAATGAAATAGAAAACGTAAACAAGAGTGTGACGATATATTGGTATCATAGCGTGTATGCCGAAGTAATATAAATTTATTGAGATGTGTGTGTGCATTCTATATTTACTTTATATTCTATATTTAAAAATAGTGTGTCAAATTGGTTTTAGGTGAACAAACAATTTTTATTGATCTCAGTTGCTATCAATTTTGGTACTTTGAAAGCCTAAATTTTTTACTTATGTAATTATGTTATCATTGCAAATACATCTTTGTTTCCAAACCTTTTTTAATAATTATTAATAATTTGTTAGTTATTAGAATAGTTTTACGTAGTCACGTGTTTAACATTTGACAAATGTAAATCTCGAGAAACGAACATGGATTTGTTTTAGCAAGAATTGACCTTTGAGGAGATATCCCCAACTTTAAATAAATCTTTTTATCTATGACATTTGGTTTTTCTTTAGTTTCGTAAACAAACAGAACTACTTTCATAACAGCCATTAATGTTTTGATTACCGAATGCATAAAACCGAATGGTTTAATTTTTAGCTTTCAAACATATAATATTGTTTAACATGTTACATTACATAACATGTTAATATTTTGTTATGATTCTTTTTTTTTCGAATTTTAGTTTCTTTAAGATTTATTACAAAGTTAAACTTTTGGCAAACTTGTTTTGTCAAAATTAAACTTATTTTTTATGGGTATTCATCATATTCGAAAATATTGAACGACGATTATAATACATTAATTATTGTAATTTTTTTCCTATGTTTGATATAGTATATTTTATCCTGGGAATCTACACAACCCCTTTCTACCCATGAATCATGATATTTTCTTTGTTTAAACTTTAACTGATATCATAGATATAATAATCGTATTATTTATTACAGAACTATCAGAATAGCATCCTGTATAACTTTCTGAGGAATTCATTTCGACACATTCAATGCACTCGTATCCAAAATTACCTTTGAAACATGATTTTTTAAAAAAACATTTCTTAAAAACTACTTTGCAGCATGTAATTTGCTTTTGAATACTTGTAAGCGCACTACAACACATATGTTCGTGCATGAATAACGTCTTAATTGCAATTAGGCGGTACGCATAATGGGACCACAGTAACAACACGTTTTGGACCACCCTGATCTAAAAAATCGATAAAAAGATTATTCCTTTTTAGGAAGTATTTATCAAAATATTAGCAAAGTTTCTGTAAAGGAACTAACATTTATCTAAAATACTTTAGGAGATATTATGATTTTTAAATGGTATTTATAAGATTTTGTGGTTGTTATTAATAATTGCTCTCTTTGCTTCGACATTCTCATTTTTTTTATAGATAAAGATTTTATGAGCATATTAACCAAAGATTGTAGTGTTTTTAAATATTTATATCCCTTGAAATATACTAGTTAAATGTTCTTTAACATAAATTTTACTAATATTTAGAAAAATACATACTTCCTTAAAAGGAATAATCTATTTATAGATTTTTTTTAAGAGGTGGTGCAAAACATGTTTTTACCTTCGTACCGCTTAATTGCAATCAATTCGTTATTTATGCAAGAAAATATGTGTTGAGTTGTGTAGTTACAAGTCATCACCAGCAAATTATATATTTCAAAGTTGTTTTTAAGAAAAAGAAATGTCAAAAATTCGAAATAAAAAATACATGTAAAGATAATTTTGGACATGAGTGTAAAAGCACTTTGCATTTTCGTGATAAATGTAATCACGCAATAATTTCAATTCTTGATAATAAAAGTAAATGGAATTTAATTGTTCTCCGAAGTTCTACTTGGCAGAATAAAAGCAGAAATATCCATTTCACTTAATGTTGAAAAAGGTCGGGACAGATATTTATGTAGATTATTTTTCTGTTGAGATTCAAAAATTGATTACATTTTGTATTGGTTTCATTGAGTAGATAAGAGTTTTCTCAAATGATTGTTGGTTATTGTAATTTTGAATTAAAATAAAACACAGTTGAGATTTTTTCTTATCTTATTACCAGATAAAGAAAATTATTTCACTCTGTATTGCTGATGAATTCTTAATCATTTGGTTATTAACTTCTTCAGCTTCGTTCAGCTCTTATATATACTACTATATGATCGAGACGTTATTTATGCAAGAAAATGTGTATTGCAGTGTGTGTTACAAGTCATCAGCAAATTACATATTTCAAAGTAGTTTTTAAGAAATGTCTAAAATCAAAACAAAAAAAATCGCGTACGGATAATTTTGTATATGAGTTTAAATGCAAAACGTCATAAATGTTCGAAACCTTTATATTCATATTCCACAGTTAAAAATAGTTTATGGTCGAATTGGTGTTGTATGGACAAACACTATTTTTTACTGATCTTAATTGCTATCAATTGATACTTCAAAAGCCTAAATTGTTTACTATGTTATCATTTTGCAAATACACCTTCGTTTCCAAACCTTTTTAATAATATTACTTTGTTAAGATTTTTAGCATAATTTCACACTGCCAGTACATTCGGACAAATTTAATTTTTTAATTAGAGCCCAGAATTCCTGGTTAAACAAATCTAAGATAAGGAAACAAATACCTTAAATTCTGAACTATTCTCCAACTATAAAAAAAAACTGTTCGTGGGTCAGTCTTCATTGACCGAGAGTAGAACCGGCTATTGAGGACAAACTTTTGAAAAAGAGTATTATACTGTGTGGACCAGTTTCGCTTGCGAAGGAAAATACCATATGCTTGACTGAACAAGCGATGCCTTTTTTTGTATTGATTACTTGAAGAAACATGATGGGAAGCTTCTCTTGTTTTTCCGAAAGATAACCATAAAAAAAAATGGAATGATTGTTTTCTATTTCTCGTAATTCTTCGTATATAAATTCTATGTGGTTTGGGTTGGTTGAACGTTGGATAAAAAATAAATCCTGTGACTCGTTTCAAACGCGGTGATGTTAACCTTAGTTACGGTGCCGGATGCCCATAGTAGCAATGTTAAAGTAAATCGGATCTTTCACATGCGGGACGGAAGTGAAACCGTACTTACGATTTTATCTTCGGTTTTCAGTCAAGTAGTGTCGATGTTATTAAGGAAATTTAAAATATAGAAAAATTTGCGGATTTTTGATACATTGCAGCAACAGTGTTTAACATTGCAAGCCATACGAACGATTTTCGCTTCCGGAACGTTACGTGTAAAACGGGCCTATATGGTTTGAGTTGAAAAGGAGGTCATTGTAGAAATAGTTCTTGTTTCGGGTGATTTTGGGGATTCGTGTTTGATTGCCTATAGCGGTTTGCTTGAGGGAAAAAAAAGAAATTTCGCATTGTGCTTGGAAAATGACTCATGTTTACTTAATGGGAGAAAAAGCACTTATATGACTGAATATCACTAAGTCAACTGGTATATGTTTGAGGAATTCGCTTGATTGAAATAGATTCGAATTCTTAGAATAAAAGTTTTTTTGTTAACTTTGCAAAAATTGTAGAGTGTATAAATGTTTTCATTCCTCAGTCTAAATAGTACTTAACTTTTTTTATGACTTCGTTATAATGTGTTCTTAAAAAGTATGGCTTTTAATTTTATCAGCTTTTGTATTTATGAATAAATATAAATTATATAATTTATATTTCCACCCACTTATTTCAAATCATTTGATACTCTGGTGATTTGTTGGACCCGTATTAACGAAAAAAAATATCTAATTTCTTACAATTTATCTATCCCAAAATATCAAACTTAATAAATTATAAAACCTTTTGTTTTTCGATTCTTCAGTATTTTAATCCGAACCTGTATTCGAAAAAAATATTTTCAATTTTAAACTTGATTTATTTTTATGCAGATATTTTGAACAATAGGAAGCAAAAGAAAATGTTATTTTGCATTCAAAAAGTGTTATATTGGGATATTTAAAAAAAAATTCGTAGTTTACTAGGTATTTTTGGCGAAGTCACGTATTGCATTTCTAAGTACAGTCAAGAGCGTCATACTTGACGCATAAAATCTTTTAAAAATTAATATTCCAAAAAAATATGACGAATATATCTTATTTAAGCTTAGGTATAATTTTAAAAAGGAAAAAGAATTAATATTTGTTTATAAATTATTTAAGTTCTATTTCGCCTTATTTCCAGTAATGTATGCTTAAGCAGAATTATTATCATAAAGAGAACATTTATTTGCTCATGTGGAATAAAGATAGTGCGATGTTCCCCAAACTTTTTCACGTATGAGTCGGATCGAATTATTCCAAATTTCCTGCGGGCGAATAAACGTGTCTTATTTGGAGATATTATTATTATTATGAATGTATTTAACCTAACAATTTAAAAAATGATCCAAACAAAAAAAATCAAGTTTCTGCCTTTTTATTTTGTTGGTTAGTTGAATAATATGATATTTTATTCATTTTAAATGTAGTTGGCAAATTTGATATGATTATCCTAAACTTCATAATCCGCAATCCTGGAGTGGTGAGGTTGTTTAAAATTCCATACCACGAAAAATGCTTTTACATGTTCTCTCCTTGCTATAGCCATCATGTAAACAGATCGTACTGTACGAAAACATCCCGCCAATAAAAAAACGCCGTGTAAAACTGGTGCATGTTAAATCTGCCATAGAAAGTCTTGCGCCGCTTCCGACGTCGCTATAAGGTTGCGTTGGATGCTAGCTCAAATGTCCGTCTCGTCACTAGACCGCATTAGGAATTAAATTATTCTCCAATAGCCCCTAGCTCTCGTCGCGCGTTAATTAACCCAATATATTTCCTTTAGTCATGTCTCCTTTTCTGTCCTACGGGCCATAGTTTAGAGATCCCTGGTCATAGTCTAGTCTATGTCTAGAGTATGCATTAAAAACCAGTCTCGCATATTTATATGCAAAGATAGTCAAACGCACGGTCATTGACCGTGATCGGACTTGGCAATTCTCCCAGAAAAAGCACTCTAAAGCAATTATGTACAAAAATAAGACAGTTTTGAGAGTCCTGCTTTGACTATTGTTTATTTTTTTTAGTTAGTGTTGTATTTCGTATTCTCTAGTGTTGTATTTCGTATTCTCTAGTGTTGTATTTCGTATTCTCTAGTGTTGTATTCGTAGTTGAATTCTAATTCCTTGGAAAGTGTTGAAATTTAAGATATTTATATTTTGCTTTTGGGGTTGATATTTAACTCATTAAACTACCCAGTTGTGAATATCATTAACATCTTTCTCACCGAATAAATACGTTAACTTTAGGTTTCTAAAATTAGTTTTTCGCGTAATTTAATTTGTCCTTCATAAATAGTTCAGTACTGTGATCTTAATTTGTCTTGCATTTTGTTTAGATAAACTTAAGGAAAAAGCTCATTTTTGCATGTCAATTTTTTGTTGTTGCCAATCGTCGTTTTAATGAGTTTAGTTCTGATAGTTATTTGATTATGTGTTAAAGTTCAAAAGATAATTTCTGGGAATTCATTATTTTCTGATTTTGAATTATGTATATTTAGAAAATGTTGCAGATTTTTTTTTTGAAAAGATAAACTTATACGAGTTCTTTATTTTTGAAAAAGAATGAGTTTTTTTATTATGTTCTTGATTTTTGAATGATTAAAAAAATAAGTGACAATAAAGTGACATAAAAATAACTATAATGCTTTGTTTTTTTTAAAAAAAATTTTTTATTTATGTAAAATCATCCAAATAGGATGTAGTTTTTTTGCAAAAAAAAATAATTACATTAAGATGGGTGTGCATCAACAATAACCACTAAAAAAAGAGTTTAATTGCAATAGAGAGTACCAGTCGCTCAGTTTTGAGAATGCAGAAAGCGAAATTTTGTCAACCACTGTGTTGCGAAAAGGGGAAATTGAACACCCAAAGAATGTGTTCCAAACAATCCCACCAATTTATTTTATTCAAATAAATTATATAATAAATCTCCCAAATTATATATCTCCCAAAGGAATTAGAAGTGCTAAGCGATACGATTCTCCATAGATCTTTTAAAAAAATGTATTTTTGTACAAGCACCTCAAAGTACTAAATGAATGAATAGTAGCTTCTTTTTTATTCCACAAAATTCCTGCGAGTTAGTATTTTTATTAGTGGCGCCATGTGGTGGATAGAATTACATTTAAGAATTACTCTAATATCAAGTATTTTTTGTAAAAAAAATCTATACAAGAAATAGATATTTATATTTATACTTTTCAGTTTGAAACAAAGTATACATTTTTTAAAATAAAAATTTGAAACTTAATTCTTGAAAGTGATGCTAATTTGTATTTTTAATGAGCTTTAAAACTGAATAAAAATAATTTTCCAAAAGTTAATTTTACCGTTTTAGGACAAGAGACGGCCACAACGAAAAATTCAAAATAGACTCGTTAACTATTGTTTATTAGTTTTCAACTATTGTTGTTTATGTAGATAAAAAAAATATCTTCGCAGGCAACTCTCCATGTCGCAAACCTGGTGTTCTTTAAGGTTAAAAAAAAATGCAAAAAATGCGAAATCATTAGATAACTTAAACATGGTTTATTTAACTCATTTAAATTCAAATTTTTCTGCCGTGCATTCATTCCTTTTGAAACACGCAGGTTAGTTCTGCTACAACAGGTGAAAAGTTTTTCCACCATAACCGTAACGAAATCGCTGAGAGAAATCGGTTTTACCGGCTTAAAATAAAGACTTTCGAAGTGTTTATTAGCCTACTTTTCTTTTTTTAATTAGAAAGAATTGAAAACAAGAAGTTCATAAAGAACTAAAATAGCCTACTTTCCTGTTACTTAAATATTTACTGAAGTTCTAATCGGGAAAAAAACCAGGTTCATAAAGTAAATATCATCAACAGCCGTTTCTACACTAGATTTATACACATTAGAAAAAAAATCGAAACACATCAACCAGCTATAATTTAAACTTCTAAAAGCCAAAATCAACTATTTTCCTTAATATTCTTTCGCAAATTAATTAAATATTATTTATCATCTGCTCGTGATTTATTTGTAGTTCGAAGAATAAATATTTATTAATAACAAAAGTAATGAAACTACTCCGAACTGCATTAAAAAATAAGAAATGTAAATTAAATCTAAGCATAATTGCATGCAAAAGTATGCCTTGCCGCTTTCTTGGTAGATAATTAATGAATAATCAAAGAATCAAATTGTGCTACATTTTATGACGTCATTCCAAACTGATTCATGAAAATATTTTGCTTCAAATATGTTTAAATAAATAAAGTTTCTCATGCCATTGTTGATTTGGCAACAGTGATTTAAATGACTCAAAATTGAATTTCAATGCTAATTCAATGGGAAATTCGCCGAAAGATAGTAGATTTATGTCCGTCCGGACGTACAGACAGACGGACAAAAAGTATGAAAGTTGGGTATCTGAGGTCATAGCTTTCTAACAAAAAAAGAATTTTTAAGATCCGAGGGATAGAACCGATTTTGGAAGAGGGATAAGGACAGACAGACGGACATCGACCGCATGTCAATACCTACTTTTTCATTTTTTTTAATTCTTTCGAATTAAAAAAAGAAAAGTAGGCTAAAAATGGAAAAGTAGGTATTGACATGCGGTCGATGTCCGTCTGTCCGTACCCCCTTCCAAAATTGGTTCTATCCATCGGATCTTAAAAATTCTTTTTTTGTTAGAAAGCTATGACCTCAGATACCATACTTTCATACTTTTTGTTCGTCTGTCTGTACATCCGGACGGACATAAATCTACTATCTGTGACTGTCGGCGAATTTCCCATTGAATTAGCACTGAAATTCAATTTTGAGTTATTTAAATCACTGTTACCAAATCAACAATGGCATGAGAAACTTTACTTATTTAAACATATTTGAAGCGAAATAATATTTTCATGAATCAGTTTGGAATGACGTCATAAAATGTAGCACAATTTCATTCTTTGATTGTTCATTAATTGTTTACCAAGAAAGCGGCAAGGCATATTTTTGCATACAATTATGCTTAGTTTTAATTTACATTTCTTATTTTTTTATTGCAGTTTGGAGTAGTTTCATCACTTTTATTATTAATAAATATTTAACTATTCTTCGAACTACAAATAAATCGAGCAGACAATAAAAAAATATTAAGTTAATTCGCGAAAGAATATTAAGGAAAATAGTTGATTTTGGCTTTTAGAAGTTTAAATTATAGCTGGATGCTGTGTTTCGATTTTTTCTAATGTGTATAAATCTAGTGTATAAACGGTTGTTGATGATATTTACTGTTAGGAACCTAGTTTTTTCCCGATTAGAACTTCAATTAGGAATTAAATTAAAACGAAAGTAGGCTATTTTAGTTCTTTATGAACTTCTTGTTAGCCTACTTTTCTTTTTTTAATTCGAAAGAATTAAAAAAATGAAAAAGTAGGTATTGACATGCGGTCGATGTCCGTCTGTCCGTACCCCCCTTCCAAAATTGGTTCTAATCATCGGATCTTAAAAATTCTTTTTTTGTTAGAAAGCTATAACCTCAGATACCCAACTTTCATACTTTTTGTCCGTATGTCTGTACGTCCGGACGGACATAAATCTACTATCTGTCGGCGAATTTCCCATTGAATTAGCATTGAAATTCAATTTTGAGTCATTTAAATCACTGTAGGTATTGAAATGCGGTTGATGTCCAACTGTCTGTCTGTCCGTCTGTCTGTCTGTTCGTATGTCTGTCCGTCTGTCTGTCTGCCTGTCTGTCCGTTTGTCTGTCTGTCTGTACCCCCCTTCCAAAATCGGTTCTAATCATCGGATCTTAAAAATTCTTTTTTTGTTAGAAAGCTATGACCTCAGATACCCAACTTTCATACTTTTTGTCCGTATGTCTGTACGTCCGAACGGACATAAATCTACTATCTGTCGGCGAATTTCCCATTGAATTAGCATTGAAATTCAATTTTGAGTCATTTAAATCACTGTAGGTATTGAAATGCGGTTGATGTCCAACTGTCTGTCTGTCCATCTGTCTGTCTGTTCGTATGTCTGTCTGTTCGTATGTCTGTCCGTCTGTCTGTCCGCCTGTCTGTCCGTTTGTCTGTCTGTCTGTACCCCCCTTCCAAAATCGGTTCTAATCATCGGATCTTAAAAATTCTTTTTTGTTAGAAAGCTATGACCTCAGATACCCAACTTTCATACTTTTTGTCCGTCTGTCTGTACGTCCGGACGGACATAAATCTACTATCTGTCGGCGAATTTCCCATTGAATTAGCATTGAAATTCAATTTTGAGTCATTTAAATCACTGTAGGTATTGAAATGCGGTTGATGTCCATCTGTCTGTCTGTCCATCTGTCTGTCTGTTCGTATATCTGTCTGTTCAGTCTGTCGCTGTCTGTCTGTCCGCCTGTCTGTCCGTTTGTCTGTCTGTCTGTCTGTACCCCCCTTCCAAATCGGTTCTAATCATCGGATCTTAAAAATTCCTTTTTTGTTAGAAAGCTATGACCTCAGATACCCAACTTTCATACTTTTTGTCCGTCTGTCTGTACGTCCGGACGGACATAAATCTACTATCTGTCGGCGAATTTCCCATTGAATTAGCATTGAAATTCAATTTTGAGTCATTTAAATCACTGTAGGTATTGAAATGCGGTTGATGTCCATCTGTCTGTCTGTTCGTATGTCTGTCTGTTCGTATGTCTGTCCGTTTGTCTGTCTGTCTGTACCCCCTTCCAAAATCGGTTCTAATCATCGGATCTTAAAAATTCTTTTTTTGTTAGAAAGCTATGACCTCAGATACCCAACTTTCATACTTTTTGTCCGTCTGTCTGTACGTCCGGACGGACATAAATCTACTATCTGTCGGCGAATTTCCCATTGAATTAGCATTGAAATTCAATTTTGAGTCATTTAAATCACTGTTGCCAAATCAACAATGGCATGAGAAACTTCATTTGAACATATTTGAAGCAAAATAATATTTTCATGAATCAGTTTGGAATGACGTCATAAAATGTAGAACAATTTGATTCTTTGATTATTCATGAATTATCTACCAAGAAAGCGGCAAGGCATACTTTTGCATGCAATTATGCTTAGTTTTAATTTACATTTCTTGTTTTTTAATGCAGTTCGGAGTAGTTTCATTACTTTTGTTATTAATAAATATTTATTCTTCGAACTACAAATAAATCACGAGCAGATGATAAATAATATTTAATTAATTTGCGAACGAATATTAAGGAAAATAGTTGATTTTGGCTTTTAGAAGTTTAAATTATAGCTGGGTGCTGTGTTTCGATTTTTTTTTCTAATGTGTATAAATCTAGTGTAGAAACGGCTGTTGATGATATTTACTTTAGGAACCTAGTTTTTTTCCCGATTAGAACTTCAGTAAGTATTTAAGTAACAGGAAAGTAGGCTATTTTAGTTCTTTATGAACTTCTTGTTTTTTATTTGTATTACTCTGTACGAGAGTAAGTTTCATTATAATTTACTCAACTTACGAAGTTTTTAAAATGGCATATTTTATCTTTCGCATTTTTGGTAGCGAGAGTCGCCTAGATGGTGCCACAAAAAAATGACTCAGTTCTGGGGAATATGCTGAGTCTGCAAAGGCCTGACCGACAATATTGCAGCCCCATTAGAAAAGAAAAATCTTTCGCATTAGAGATTCCCAAACTATGCGCCATGGCTGTCCACTCGAAAAGTTTTGGGCATTCTTCAAACATTGCTCTCATTAACTTAGCTGCTAATTCATGTGCTTTTTTAATTGTGATGAATAAATTATTGGGTGGATCCCCCCCCCCCCCCCCCCCCCCCCTTTTTTTCTGAAAAACAAATTTGAATAATATTTGCTTATTAAAACACACGCGAAACTGTTTCTAGCTTTATATAATTACAAAAGTGGTTTTATCTTTTTATCGTACACAAGCACTTTAACCCTTTCATGCATGCTGTGACAGATAACATGAAATAAATGTCTTCTCTTCATTCAGTTGAATGCTTATCGCGAAGAAGCAAAGTTTGAGCAGACATTCAAATGGGTTTTTGAGTTTGTAACCGGTTCCGGTTATGTTATTTTTATGGATATTAATGTTAAATTATATTATTACTTGACAATTAGCATTAATGCTTCCTGAGAAGAGATTGATGATATTCGTGTTTAATAAAGATTTATATAGCATCTACAGTTTTTTATCGTTTTATTGGAACATTTTATATAACAGTCAACACAATCTATACCAAACTACGTTAATCCGAAAAATCTCTCGTTACACCGAAGGTTTTGGTAATTTAGTTTATATTTCATTCAAAAGCTGATGTAAGTATGATCATTGGTCTTATGTCAACACTAGAAAAAGCCGACGAGTCATAAAAGGTGCAAATTTTCTCCCTCTATTATTGCATTTTTATGCATTATTACCTTGCATTGCATTATTATTGCCACTTAGCTTCCACACTACGTTTATAGTTTATTTATAGCATAAAACGTGGAAGCTTTTATAAAGGCCATGTCCGTCCGCCTGTTCGTACTGCGAAAGTGGGTGACGAGCAGACAGATGGACAGACCAGGGACAAGTCTCACAAACTATGGGATACGTCATATTGAAGCAAAAAATCAGGCAACGCTATTTCCTAAATTTCATTAAAAAATTTAAATAAGAATTATATTTAAAATTTAACACTTTCACTCCCAATGATTCCATTTGGTTCGCCAAGTTAAACTCGCACTTATTTCAGATAAATTGTGTTAAATAAATATTTAATTTTTTAAATAATAAGTCAAATAATATTATAAATTTTGCTTCCATTTTTACAACAAGAACAGTTACATCATTATTTTTCCAATATCAAACAAATTTAGCAAACGATAATATAAAGACTATGTGGTTGTTTCAGATGATGAAACTATCCTGTTTTCAATTTTGCATTTCCTGCGATTTCTTTGGTTGTTTCGATTTCACTTTCAAAATAAGCGGGGTTTTTTAATCTACTGTTTTTCTATTTTAGAGTTCTTTACGCGTCTTGTTTTTACTCCTGCTACTTATTAAACTTTATCGGTTTCAATTTGATTAAATTTCAAGCATGCAAAACGTTGCCAAAACATCAATGTTGTTGAAAAAATTCTGTTTAGATAATATTATATCCGATGCGGAGAAAATTTGTGATTCACGGACAGAGAAAAGCTTTTGTTCTACTGAAAAAAATATTGAACAAACATTCGTTTCAGTAAAGTAAAAAAAGATATTGTATTGTTCATATCCAATGTAATTTCAGGAGGACCAATTATGAAAATGCTGCTGGAATTGTTGTCACTCATAACGTGAAACATGCCCATTAATGGAAATGTATCTTGTGATGTCACACTCTTCTTACTGCAATTCCATTGGTTGTTTGGTTTTCTTTCCGTACCACATGAAACAAGCCCATTGAATTTGTGATAGAAATTAATGATAATGGTTAAACTTGATGTTTAAAAGTTAAAATTAAAACTGACTAAAAACATTTTTTTTTCTTTCTAAGGTGTAAAAATAGAGTGCGGAAGCGATTTTAATTAACAGTTTCTGTTATACAAACCTTTGTTTACGTTATAAACGTAGTGTGGAAGCTAAAAGGTTAAGTAATTAAAAAAAATGTTCTTTTCCAAAATACATTAAATTTTCGAAATCAATAATACACTTTTCTCATTTTTATTCGTGATCTATTTTTCTTTCTTCAGGAAATTAGATTAACGTACATTTTTGCGATTAGATAAAGAGCTTTAATTTTGAATTGGGTAAACAGATGAGTTAACTTATAACTTAGCATTTTCCGCGTATCCTCATAATATTATGATTTATGGTTATCTTGCAAAATAAATAATTTACTTTGACAAACGAAATACAATCCCCCATGAGTTGAGATTTTTTTTTATTTCTTTCACAAGATTCCATGAACGAGATCATGTAAATGAGAGAATGGAAGGTTACAGTTTCAACTTTTGTGCAAAATAACTATCCATTCCAACCCAAATTATTTGCATTCCACATAAAATCCGAATTCTCAGTAGAGAGACATACACCTACTCTAGCCACCAAACTGAAGCACACCACACGCCACCGACTCGATCTATGGAAACACTAAACAGAACACAGACGGGAACAAATTCATTCCGACGTTTTATTCCATTCTTGTTCGAAAAAACATTTATCTTTATTTTTTCCTTCCCCCAGCAAACAAGTAGAAAAATGAAATAAAAAATAATGACAAACAGGGACGGCAAAAAAGAAGATAGTGTAACTCAATACACGGCCTATAGATGGCGCAGTTATACCAATGACGAAAAACATCCAATTTCGGTTTTTGATTCTTTCCGTTCTTATTTAGTTTTGTTTTTCTTTGGTCGCATCAGGAAACAAATATTTTTTATACTTAGTTTCGCAATTCTTCGTATGTTTTTTTTTATATAGATATTGATATATATCACCCCTTTATTAAACAATTCAATTTTCCAATCTTCTTTCTATACTTAGATTAAATTTTTTTAAACAAAAATTATTATAATTTAAAATCTGGTGATCAAACGATTTTCTCACATTTTCAAGATTCCAAGTAATTTTAATTTGAAACGTTTTAATTTTTTTTGTTTGGTGTGAATTAGAAATTGTTTGCAATTCGTTTAAAAAAAAGTAAAGCATAAATTGCAATTGCCATGTTTCACGTCTTGAGTGGCAACAATTCCACAAGAATAAAAATCATGATTGGTTAATCACTGTAGTGGGAGAAGATTATCATATGTCGTACCACTAATCACCGAAACCTCCAATGAAATCCAGGAATGAAAGCAGACCTATGTCACGTGAAACATGGATTTCCCGAAAGCAACGCTTACAATTCCTTTCAATAGAAAAAAATAAGCATTCATACACGAACTTCTAGTAAATAATAAATTAAGTCTACTTTAAACTTGTATGTTCTAATTTGTTATTGCTGTATGCTGTATAAAAATGTTATAATTAATTTTTTAAAAAATCTTGCTATTTACGCCACACGACTTTCACTGACCACCCAAAAGATAAAAATGCTTTATACGCTAGAATTCGGTTAAAGATTTATACAAGAAGGTTTCCGTTTTCAGCAATACCTTTAACATCTAAAGTCATGTGACAACTACCTTTTGCGCATGCTCGTGTTTCGAACTCGTGTTTCGAATTTGAAGTCCTTAGCACTTTTCATTTTCCAGAAATACCTTTAATACCTTAAAAAAGTATACGACTGTCACAATTTATGCATTACTATTTCCACCTGCGCGCAAATACCCGAAAACCTTATGACGTCCGACATACACTAGGGCAAACCAAGGTCCGCATATCAAATTTTAAGTCCAATGCTCTTTTAATTCGAACTGTAGAGTGGTTTCAGACTTACAAATGTACACAAACCCTTTTTTCAGAATCGGCAATCTTTTAAAATATAAACTTCCATTATTTTAAGCGAAAATTAAAGAGGTATAATTATAAGTTAATTTTTAAATCGTGGTTGTTAGTTTTATGTAATTGTTTTTAATTGCTATTTTGGTAACTGTTATTATTCTTATTTATTACCATTACTTGTTATTGGTTTGGTAAACTGTTTAATTTGAATTAAAAGTTCAATAATTAACCTTTATAAAAACCACTAAATTTTCGACTCAACTTTACCTACCATCCGTACCACGTACCATATACTCACCAACATCGAAAAGATATTACCTGCTACGATATCTGAAAGGAATTCTATATTTCTACTGTTTGTCAACGACCCAGCTGTTCTTTTGTTTCGACAGCGCTCAAGGTGGTGATTCTACCTTTTGTCCAGGCAAGTAAGGCCGGTAAAAAAATAGGCCGAACTTTGCAAAAAATGGTGTAGAGCTGGATTTTGCTGTACCGGTTGGTATCGAAATTTTTCGGTCTCTTGCTACTTTGTTAAGGTCATCAAGAAGTATATGCACACTAATTTTCGACTTTGTAACATGCATTTAAAATTTAAAATCAGTAGATAGTGTTCCCCTCTTTAAACCCCTCTAAATAAAAGGTTCAATTTTGGGTGACTTATAGTACGAATGTGACAGGTTCGTTGCGTTGCTACATTGCGGGCCCTTCATTCACTGGAAAATCAGACTTCAGGGCTCGTCGATTTTTAAGCGTCAATTAACTTCTATCCAATGTTGTATTAATTTTTTTATATCCAAAATTGAGCATTTTTGTTGAATGGGGCTTTAGGTTGTCTGCCTCTCGGCCGCTATAATTCATAGTTACGGTTTTGAGGGGGAGGAAGACGGAGACCGCTTATTTAGAGTCCTTGGACACTAGCTATATCACAAACGCATACAAAATTCTACAAAAAAGAAATTCAAACAAGTCCCCTGTTATTATTTTGCAATTTAAACTTAGACTCTCTGAAATACCGTACTTGAAGACCAGTTTTGTTCAGTTCTAAGTTCTTTTCGTTGTTATTTTACTGTCGTTGTTACACTTCATAGCACACCAAATTCTACTGATCTTTTGATGTCTTCCGCTCTGGTTTTTTATTCTTTTTTTATATAATATGTATATATTATTATGTATATATATATAGTATATATATATATATATAATATATATATATATATATATATATTATATAATATATATATATATATATATATATTTTATATATAATATATATATATATATATATATATATATATATTATATATATATATATATATATATATATATATAATATATATATTATATATATATATATAATTATATATAATTAATATATTCCCTTCAAGCATGAAGACGTTAGAGGTTATTGCTCCTTCACGCACGTTTTGCACGGTGTTATTAGTTATTTGCATTTTAAAAACAATTTTTAAGTATATTTAGTTTAATTACAGCTAAAAAATTAGAAATAAACATCTAAAACAAAAATCGTTTGCTAGCTTTTTAGCAGTTAGAAAAATATTTAATATTAAAAATAAAAATCGTTTGCTTTAGTATCTTTATCACAGTTAAAAAAAATACAAATAAATATAAAAAATGCAAATCGTTTGCTGTTTGCTGGAGTAGCTTTATAACATATAAACAATTAGATCATGTAATTCGCTTGACATTAAGAATATTTTATTTTCTGCACGCAGACCAAGAGTGATCAGTTTAAAGTGAGATTTAAATTTTAACTACTTTGGAAGAACAGATTATATTAATCTTTGTTTAAATTGACTGTTAAATTATTTTTCCACCTCTACCCGTGCAACGTCGTGTATAACAGCTAGTATATATATATGAGGGCTGTTTTTTTTCAACATCCGATGGGCTGTAGCAAAAAGACGGGTCAAGATACAAAAAGATTTTTTTACCAAAAGTAAAGTACAATACTGCTTATTTCTCCATTTGGCTGTTGCATAGGCGCCTAGTAAAAAACAAAATATACTTGCAAAGGGTTGGTTTCTTGTTTTTCGAAGGACTTTCCCAGTAAGTTGCCTAATTCCATGGTTGTGGTGGAGCCCAAGTAATTTTCGAGGAATTTTGTCTGGTCTTTTGATGACATGGTTCATCGCTTGAGAATTTTTAGAAGGTGGCGATTAAAAACAAATCTACCTTCCCAAAGCCAAATAAATACAATAGACGAAGAATTAGATTTTTTTATATTTCGAGATATGTTCGAACCCGGGCACTTGACCATAACGTTTTTTGTTTTTTAAAGAAAATGATCAACTATAGGGGCCATAAATTATATGAAGTGTTTGGGGGATTCGTAATTTTTTCCCCGCAAAAAAACCTAAAATCTGCGAGAAAATGGAGTTAAATTCCAGTAAAACATCTTTTTGGACTTTAATTATTCAAAATCTATAGGCATGAGAAAAGAACGATCTGTTCTTTTATATAGATTCGATTATTGTTTGCTTCTTTCTGTTCCCTTTATTATTTTCAGTTCAGACCATTATTTCACACTTCACAAAGAAAAAAAAAATTGCATCGTATGTAATTTTTAAGCACTTTCCCACCATCATCAGATGATGCAGCTGCTATTTTGACGATTCAAGTTTGGGGTTCAACGTGGATTAATATGTGTTTTGAAGTTTTCCGGTTATCTCAAACGCCCAAATCAAAAGTTTCAATTGCAGAAAAAAACAAGTAGGTTTGTAACAGAACAGAATCTGTCACTCATATCAGCCCGCTTCCACACAACATATGTGTTCAACAGGAAAAAAGTCGCCAAACACAAAATTAATTCTATTATAAACATTTACACGTTAAATGTGGCTAGTTTCATTTATTTTATTTCGAAAATTCAATAATTATTTCTTCAATAATTATTATCGTTTTCAAAAATTAATTTATATTTCAAAGGAATAAATTTGTAATATTCCTCGCTTTTAAATAGAATTAAAACATTTCATATCAACGTACAAAGAATCTCGTAGTGAAATATATTTGACGTCAT
The DNA here is from genome assembly GCA_019343175.1 of Oedothorax gibbosus. Classification (NCBI taxonomy): domain Eukaryota; kingdom Metazoa; phylum Arthropoda; class Arachnida; order Araneae; family Linyphiidae; genus Oedothorax; species Oedothorax gibbosus. Next base: position 29,252,331 of record CM033279.1, read on the forward strand.
TTCAAACTGATCGCTGTCGTAAAAATAAATTTATTTTAATTTATTGTCTAAAAGAATTAAAGTTTCTCGAGCGATTGTTGCGATGGCAATGGTGATTTAATTCTAATAAAAATGGCTTCTTATGCTTTTTAAATGAGCATTAAATTTTGCAGTTTTTTAAATAATCGAAGTACTTCGAATTCGAATTCTTTTCTGAAATTTTCAATGTCTTCTAATTTCGATACGCTGAATCTTTTGACGTATCACACTTGCCTGTAGCATTTGTAGTTTGGGCTATGAAAGTGGATGACGGACAGACAGGCGGACTAAACTATTATAATACCTTCCACTTTTTACGTTATAAACGTAGTGTGGAAGCTAAAACCATTCCACTGTGAGATGAATAAAAAATTTAAATAATGAAAATTTTCAGTAATGCGCCTGCCATTTTGAAATTTGTAACTTTTGCTTAAATTGGTCGATAAGTTTACTCGACATGTACTTTATTTTCTTTGATTAAAAAAGGCATGAAAGAAAGGATGTAACTTTTTTAAGAGTTGACGTTTTTTTAATTTTAAAATTGAATTGATCAATTAAATATTTATATTTGCTAGTATCGATAAAAATATATTCATATACATGAGTAATAAGGGTTTTTTTATACTGGGAAGAACCTTTCAGAAACGGTTTGTTGCATGGGAAAATCCAAATCTGAAGACATTCCTGATCTCAGTTTGGAGAGAAAGGTGGGGGAGGGGTGCAACGGTGGAAAAAAAATATGGTGGGTGGCGTATCGCGGGTCTGATTAGACTTAGTGAATAAAACTTAATTATTGGTCAACCAACCCCCGCTTGTGGTGGTGAGGCAAAAAAGACTTGGTAAGTCTTCAGAGTTTTTTTTCATTTTCGAACGAGCGAATTACTGGAATTCGAAAAATACAGCTGGCGAGAAATTAGAAACAAATAAGGTTCTCCTATAGAAGAGTGACGCTTGGCAACTTAGCGCCATTAGCAAGTTGCCATGTATTCGAAAAATAAATAAAAAGAGTAACACTTATTTTTAGGGTTTTTTTTCGCAATTTTAGTACATAAAATGTAACTATCATGTATTTTGAAAAAGAAAGTCTTTGCAAAAAATAAAAGAAAAGAACTACCCTAGTTTAAGGCATTTAGCAAAAGTTCTACCCCCAAAGGTTTTAAAATAACGAGATAGAAAAAAAAATTAAAATCTTGAAAATCGGGGTTACAAATTGTTCTCTTCTTTTAAACCGCACCATTGATTGCAGATTCAATTTGGTTTGTCCGAAAAATCACCATAACCGTCTCACGCAATTTATGGACGTCCCCCTACCCAGTTTCGCGAAGAAGCTATTATAAGTTTTATTGCCAAGGAAGTAGGAACTAACTACTTGTCTCATTATGGAACCTTATTAGGTAAAATTTTTAAAAAAGTTATTGTTTCATTTTATATATACCGGTCGGATATTCAAAGTTTACTTTCACATTTACAAGTTTTTAGAATGAATCGCCCGGAATTATTAAAATGGCATTTTTAATTTCATTTAGATCAATCAATATTTTGTCTTAAATGTTTAAAACGCTATACTATAGAAACCTGTCTAGAAATACCAACGATTTGTAGAATCTATTGTCTATGTTTTTCAAACACACCTCTTATTTAAATGATTCCATCGATGAATCAAATGAGGAATCCTAAACCGTGGTGTCATTGTTTTGTCTACTGCCTCGTGTTGTATCAGTTCATAGTCAAAAGCTAAGGTCATGCGTAAATATCTAATTGTATTAAAATTGCATGTTCTGTTTGCCAGAAGGAAACTTATATAATAATTTGCTTGAATGATGTTATAATTATCTTTAAAGGCAAATAAGTATTTGAAATATGTTAAAAAAATGAAATTTACTTTTGAATTCACGAACAATTTTTAGCCCCAACGGTTTCCCGGAAAGTAGGTTTGAAACGAAAATAGAAATTTTCGATTTAAGATAAGCAATAGAAATTGAAACTGAAAGTTGCTTTTTGGATTCGTAAAATCTGGAAATTTAAATCGTGAAGATCTCATGGATATCATTGGTTAAAATATACGCCCTTCATCTATATTCTCTTTTTTCCTATTGGTGTTATTTTTTTGCAATATTGTGTGTCAAACCAATAAAAAAAATTCGCTATATTACTACAGGTCCTAGTTTGTATTAGTAATTAGTATTAGTTTCGATGATGGGGGATACAATGATCGATCTCTATCTTTTCTATTTATATTGTTTCGTTTCGATATTCCAACATTGAGGGCAAGAGGTTTTTTTTAATAAATAAAAGTGTTCAATGTAAAATACGTAAAATTTGCAGATATTGCAGTTTGTCGAGAGCAGAATAACTTCTGAAAGGATAACTAACGGAGACGTTTTTCCCAGTTTCTTCAAATTTAATGTTGTTGTTTTTCCAAAAACGATAAATGGAATAAAAGTTTAAGTATAGTTGAAACTTTTGATTAGGTTTTTTTTTTAATTTTTGAAGACTTCCCTTCTTAAATGTAAATGGATGCCATGTTTATAAAGTTCACTAAAATTGGGGGCCCTAAAACTTGGAGCCCTTTTGGAATATTAGTGTGTCGGTTTCACTCGAAAGTTCGTCATTTTGTCTTGTTTAACAGGCATCGCAGATCTCCTTTTTTTCCCTATATTTCCTTTATTTTGATAAAGGCTCCTTTTTTTCCTATTTTATTTGAATTTTGTGCATTTTTCCTTTTTTTTTCATCCAACCCGCACCGCATCAACAAAACCTGTATATTTTCGCCGGTTGAGTGCCGAGAAGTGGAGTAACAACTCAACTCGGCTGTGTGACGTAGGAACCAAAACAAATAGGTGCCCGGGTGGACTTGATCACAGCCCAATACGCTAACATTTTGCGCGCTGTACCGGAAGCGGGTTCGATTTTCGTCTTTGTCCTGGGTGTATTTTCTCTGTGTCAGTAAAAATGCTGTCTGTGTCATCCTTGCTTGACGAAGGTGTATAAATAAGCTGGTCTCCGATCAAGCACAAAAAGGAAAAATACATGTACCAACCTACCTACCTAAAACAACGTTTTTCAGAGAGTTTTCGGTTTCGGCATAGAATGTTTATCGCTTGTAAATTCGTGATAAATTATTTGCAATTTGTAAGTTTTCTGTTTATAGGATAATTTTTTTACCATCCGTAAATGTGGATATTTAAAAGTTTAATGTTCATAGGATAAAGGTTAGCATCAACATTTTCATTTATTTTTTATTCAATTTAAATATGGGTTCTCATGATTTTTTTTTTTTGTGTTTTGATTATGGCCAAAAACGATTACTTTTAATTTTTAAATGAAGCTTCCCGGATTCGATTTCCACATATTTTGCAACCATAAGGAATACGATTAAAATTAGCGGTGAATGCGTGCTATTGTGTTAGTTACTTTGTTTTTTCCTATGTATGTTTACATGTCGATAATGTGAATTGTATCGCTTCTGAGACGAAGAATTAAAACTTTTTTTTTCAATAGATAGGAATTAGAAATTAAAAAGAAATAAAAGTCTCTGTTTTATCATTTTAATGTGTTAATTTTATTTTTTCTCTTTAACTGTACTCCGCAAACAAGTCGTTTGGGTAGAGATTTACTGTACGGTCCCCCTTGGCGAACTTTCCTAAATCGCGCCAAAAGTTCTCATTTTGGCGACTTTTTTTAAAACCACGATTCAAAGAAAAGATCGTATGGGAATATTTCTTATGAAAACTCACCAACGGTCCGATAGGGTTGCCGGAAAACGTCATCGGTGCGAAGTCATAGAATTCGAATCTTAAGTCGAAGTCAGACAGGTTGCCAGAAAAAATTATTTATTGCAAAATCCGAAAAAATCACGCCAAGGGGGACCATACAGTAAATCTGATCCGTCGTTTGTAACCAACGCTCGTACCAGATTTTCTGAAGCAACTATCATTGCCATTAGGCATGTGAAAGTTGCTGTAAAACGATATGGAGGTGTATGTGCTGTTCCCATATCAGTAAAACTTATAAACTCGGTGGCAAAATCACATTCGGTGTATGCAGCTGCAATAGACGCTGAGAAAAAATTGGAGGAATAGAATAAAAAGCGAGCATTTGATGATAAAATCTTTGAAGATTTCTCTAAAAAAATTGAAAATAGAAACAGAAGAGAACATTAAGTCTACCAATAAGAAATTTAAAACCATTCAAGATGACTAATCAGCAGCACAGAGTTGTTTGAATGAAGGGAATGAACGGTTGCAATCAGCAAAAAAGAACAAAAGTTTTCACGTTATGAAAATTGCATCAGCAATGATTGATGCAGCTTTGAAACAGTTAAAGCAGAATTCAGAACTGTTAAGTGCAGAGCAAATTAAATTAACTAAATTGCAATCATCTTTAAATGCTAAATTATTTAACTTAATAGCAAAAAGTAGTCATTTGTAAAATTATCATTGAATAAAGTTACTTTAATTGCGATAAAAAATTTTAATTTTTAAACTTTCTATCATTATTATTAATTGTTTATTTTTGAACTATTTTTAAAATATTATTTGAGAATGATTTGCAAAATGTTTTAATTGATTAATGAAATTTGGAGTTTGAAAATTTTTATATTTAAAGTTCCTATTTTCTTCCTTTTTTTTAAACCAACGACTCCTATTTTTCCTATATTTTTTATAAAAATTTGGCTTTGGTGCCTGGTTTAACCAGTGAAAGTCTTTTCAGCTTCCCGTCACTGATGTAAACTGAAAGGGTGCCCATTAAAATGTCAACGAAAACGCATAGGCCCGCAATCCACATTCGCATTCCATCATGGATTGAGTAGCACGTTAGTCTTATGTTCCCACGAATTTCGTCTACAGCGGCACTTTTCTTTTAAACCAACCGCCTTGGTTTACATAAACTTCCTCCAAGACTAGACTTTAAAAAAATAGAATGTTCTTGTTCTCTCCCTCCCCCCATCTCTAAGATAAACCATGCCAATCCATCCGCACGCAAATTAACTGCTTCCCCCGTCCCCCAACTAGAAAAATTCTCCAAAGCATCCCATGCACACTGAAAAAAAAAGTGAAAAAACTCGTGCAAAAACTTGATTTTCGTTTGTCCTTTCCTGGAATTATATCCTTCTTCTGTGACCTGTTGGAGCACCACGACCTTAACTCCGCCCCCTTCGGACCCCCCCCCCCCCTTCACAACTCCCTGATTACCACCCTGGAAACTTAAAAGAACGATTCGTTGTTTTTTACCTGTTTGTTTACTTCTTAACTGAATAGAACAGTATTGTTGAGTTTTTAAAGTTTAGAATTCATTTAATCGAATTTTTTAAAAAGTACCATTATTTCATTTTGCATTTTAAGTTTACTTTTAAATTTTGTGCTGCATTTATGGCTAGCTTACTACACAAGAACAATCATTGCATTTTGAAAATTTTTAATAAAAAAGTTTTAATTGTTTTTCACTATATTATCGTTTTTCAAATTGTGAAATACATTATCTATTGTATTTAACAAAATATGTGTGGGAAATCGGATTGCACAAAATATTCTTAGAAATCTGTTCAATCGTGGTTTAAATCCATTCAATGGAAATGGGGGTGTAAGGGCTCACTAAATTGGCTCATTGTTTGACAACTAACTTTCCAATGATGAATACGTTGCAAAATATCTATAATAATAATGGAGAAAGAGATGTTGAGAATTGGACAAAAATGATTTCACTTTTTTTTTAAACTTCGTAATCTTTTGTTCCTGTTTTGAATGATTGCCAATGGTATTGTGAATATTTATGTTATGATTTACGGAATTTCATTTTTCAAATCGATAGTATTTAATTCAATTATACGATGTCGTCCCATATCTTAGTTATACTTTGGGGAATGTAAGTTTTGCATTTACACCTTTCATTTATTTTGTTTAAAAAAATGTTATAGACATTTAAAATTTTGAAAAGTGTGAAAACATTGTTTTAGAAATATGCAAATTTTCTTGACCTGCAAAACCGAAGTAAAAACAAGATACGGTTTTGCTTAAAACCGCGTGAGTTTGCTCGTATATTTAGTTTGTACTCAGTGTCTATTCTTATTAGAAATTTGAAGTATCCGGCATGTGTGGTGCTAGGACCGCCCTTTGGGAGTGTGTGCCGAAGGTTCCATCGCATTAGGGCCTTTCTCCAAGAAGCCTCTCGCTGGTTATTAAAACAAAAAGCATATATTTTTAAGAATTATGACTTTTAAAATTTTTTAAAAATGGAAATCTTATCATTAATTTTAATACAATATGAAATTAATTAATAATTTTTTCCATCACAAAGATGATTTCAGAAAGAAACAACTAGGTGTACGATGATGTTACTAACGATGTCGCAAAAATAAATTTATTTTAATTTATTGTCTAAAAGAATTAAAGTTTCTCGAGCGATTGTTGCGAATGGCAATGGTGATTTAATTCTAATAAAAATGGCTTCCTATGCTTTTTAAATGAGCATTAAATTTTGCAGTTTTTTCCATAATTGAAGTACTTCGATTTCGAATTCTTTTCTGAAATTTTCAATGCATTGTAATTTCGATGCGCTGAATTTTTTGCCGTATCACACTTGTCTGTAGCATTTGTAGTTTGGTTATGAAAGTGGGTGACGGACAGACAGACGGACTGAACGATTATAATGCCTTCCACTTTTTACGTTATAAACTTAGTGTGGAATCTAAAAACTAGTTTACTCTTCTACCTTTCTACCATGATTTTATTGAAAATTAAAAAAACTTTTTTTCGTGAAATCGTTCTACATACAGAAAATTGCTATTCCGAAATAAACGACCGCACTTAAATTCACGAAGGACCTCGCAACTGTTCAGGTGCATACCTGTTATGTTCTAGTGCGACGTTAAATTTAATAAAAGCCGAACAAACTACGAAGTTTAGCTGATGTAACGCCTGTTTTTTTTTTTCTCTACTCGATTTATGTGTTCTTTATTCAAAATGAACGTACTTTTCGCCTGCTTCTGAGTTCCTTACAACATGTTAACATGTAACTTGTTACCTAGAATCTGAATGCGGAAATAGATGAAAAGAAATTTCTTTCATGCAAGCTTTCTTTAAAAAAATGATTTGAACAATTAACAACGCAGCAAAAAGTTGGCATTTAAAAAAATTAATAACTAAAATATTCTTAGAAAACTCGCTTTTGAATACCAAAACAAAAGTAATTCCAGAAAAATGACAACAAGACCGCCGAGCTGTTGCCACCCACGACGTGAAACAACCCCATTACAAAAACAGGAACTTTTATCAGCTGTTCTAAAAAAGAACGTAAAATTCCACCGATCTGTTAACAGATGGATGGGCGACACTACATTTTCATCAGTAGCCTTATAGCCTAGCCCCATATCGCGCCAAACACTCGTTGCTGATAGTTACTGGCACATGCTTCGCACTGATTTTTGAGAATCTTTTGTGTGATTTGTAAAAAGAAGAGAATCATGGAGGACGAAGATCCATCTTGGTTGGATTACTTGTCCGAGTATCTTGATCCAGATACTCCAGTGGCTACGATGTTTGATGACTAGTAAGTGCTTCTTTCAATTCCTTTTTTTTAAAAACTATTTATCTTTGTTCATAAATTAATGACAGAAGGCAATTAAAATTAAGCAAAACATCTGTTGCACGGCGGCCATTTTTGTAACCATGGTTACAGGATTTGTGGCTGATTTAAGTGATTGATATTTTTTCAGTGTTATTAAACTCGTTACTCAACGCAGTCATAAATCAACTCGCTTGTGTTTTAAAAATTTAACGCAATTTGTTAATTTTGCGGAATGAATCAAGTATCCCCATACTGCTTTGTTGAATCTGGTCATCGGCAGTATGTTCGAAAATGGTCCAGCTTATTTTTTTTTGTTCTGTAAAGACATTCGTTCTTTACAACAGTTTCTTATAGGTTGTAATCATTTGAGTCTTTGAAAAGATCTCAAGTCATTTTAGCTTCCACACTACGTTTATAACGTAAAAAGTGGAAGGTTTTATAATCGTTCAGTCCGTCTGTCTGTCCGTCCGTCACCCACTTTCACAGAAAGAACCACAAGTCCCACAGACAAGTGGGATACGTCATTTTGAAGCAAAAAATCAGATTAGGCTACATTCCAAATTTCATTAAAAAATTTAAATTAGAAGTTTATTTAAAATTTAAATAACTAAAAATTTAATCTACATTGAAATAACATGCAAATTCCATTTTTATTCAATATTTCACTTTTGCCATCCACAAGTCCCACAGACAAGTAGAATACGTCATTTTGAAGCAAAAAATCAGATTAGGCTACATTCCAAATTTCATTAAAAAATTTAAATTAGAAGTTTATTTAAAATTTAAATAACTAAAAATTTAATCTACATTGAAATAACATGCAAATTCCATTTTTATTCAATATTTTCACTGTTGCCATTTCACAATAGAGTTCTTTTGATGGTTCATTATATATGTATGAAGAAAGATGCATAGAAAATTCTAACTTGGCATAAAAATGTGCAGGAATGTGCGAGGAATATTACATATTTATTCTTTGAAATATAAATTAATTTTTGCAGACGATAATAATTATTGCAGAAGTAATAATTATTGAATTTTCGAAATAAAATAAATGAAACTAGCCAAATTTGGCGTGTAAATGTTTAATATAGAATTAATGTTGTGTTTGGCGCGTTTATTCCTGTTAAACACAAATGTGTGGAAGCGGGTTAAGTGACCGATTCTGTTACAAACCTACTTGTTTGTAGATAGTATTGCCGTTGAGGTGAACATGATACTAGTAAAAAAAAAGCCATCACAGAAGTTAAAATTAGACAAAACTAAAATTAAAAAAGGGCCAACATGGACGATTTCTTTATTATTCTGTACGGCTAGTTTTAGGTTTGCTGATTTTATGTATATTTTTAAAAATATAAAGTTAGAGATGGGGAAGGAGTCCAAATAATTTAACTTAAAAAAAAAGAATAATTATTATTGTATCAAAAGGGATGAGATTATTCTTTAAAAATTGTCGACTTGACTTCGTTTCGGTACAAGTTTTATAAACGAAAATGATTACTTCTTTGAAATAACATTTTATTAAATAACGTTTTTATAACAACGTGCAAAAAAGTTCACTTTTTTTATATCATATTCATTCATAAATCGTTGCGAAAATGACACTTTACGTGCTTACGTCACAGACAGTGCCGAAAGTAGTATTTTCGGCACTAGTGCGGTAAAGTAAATAAGAGTATCTGATTGGTAGAAAAACAAAATGATGTCATGAATATCTCCATGAAAACTAAATGATGTCATGAATATCTCCATGAAAACTAAATGATGTCATGAAACTCACTTATTTCTATTGGTTCATTACTTTTGCATTTTCTAATATCTCCATGGAAACTACAAGTACTACAAAAATTATTAAAGGAAATTAAATAAGACAGAAGTAAGAACACAAATTTCACACCAAACAATACTATTTTGATTCAAAATAGAAAATTATTTTACAACTTTTCTTTTACTACTTTGAATTTTCGAATATCGCCATGGAAACTAAATGATGTCATGAAAATCACTCATTGGTAGAAATACTTTTTTGCACGTTATCTCTCTATATTAAAAAAAAAAGTAAGCTCTTTTAAAGTGTCCGGAGCCATAACATCATGAAATATTGATGTTAGAAATCCAAATTTTTTTGGGAAGGTGTGTCTCCCTAATGCCTCGACCTTAATTTTTTTGTTTTTCAAATTTCCAATTAGTTTTTTAATAAAAAATAATTTTTCTCTATGTTAAAGTATAGGATTTGAAAGTGTTAGCAGCCATAACATCATGAAATATTGATGTCAGAAACCCAATTTTTGGGCAGGTGTGTCTCCCTTATGCCTCGATGCCCACTTATTTGTTTTTCAAATTTCCAATAAGTTTTTTAATTAAAAATTACAATAAGTCAGCCACAAAAAAAAATCTTATTCCTTTTCTGCAAAACGGAACGGTGAAATCCTCAGAAATGCGTGATTTTGTTACGTTCTTTTTAAAGAACAGTTGCTCTCTTTTCTGTTCTTTTAAAAAGAACAGTTCTTTAACTTGTTCCTTTTACATTGGTTTTGTGATATAGAAAAGGTTCACAGATTTTTTAAAAATAATTTTGCCTTAAAATATAATATAGCAAGATAGAAGGTTCATAGATTAAAATTATGTAAAAAAAAGATAGTAACAAAATTATGACAAAACTATTTTAAATAAACATTTAACATAACAATTAGTCTGATAAACATTTTCAATAAACAAAATTTTTTTTATAACAAAATTATTTTATTAATTATTTAATTTAATTCTGCTAAAGTGAAATCACAAAATTTCCTTTTTTTTATAAAACAAGATTTTTTTAAATTATAAAAATGATTTTGCCTTAAAATATATTATAGCAAGATAGAAGGTTTATAGATTAAATAAATTATGTAAAAAAAGATAGTAAAAAAATTATGACAAAACTAATTAAATAAACAATTAATTATTTTATTTAAATTCAAAATTTCCCTTTTTTATAAAACAGTTTTTTTTTTAATTTTCAGAACTGATAAAAAATATCGCGTTGTTCTTTAAACTTTTTTCTTCAGCTGGCTTGGCAGATGGCTTTCTTTTTTTTTATATTTAATCTCTCGTTTTTATTATTCGCATTACCACGGTAAAAGAGTTTTATTTTATTTTTTTATTACTTTGTACATTCGAATATGCGACGACAACATATTCCTTTTTGTTTTTTTAGAAAGTTTTCGAAGATGTTTTAACTCTTGTTAAACATTGTTTTATGATTTATTGTAAAGCCAACAAAGCGAAATGTTTTTTTTAGCTTCCACACTACGTTTATAACGTAAAAAGTGGAAGGTATTATAATCGTTCAATCCGTCTGTCTGTCACCCACTTTCACACAACGAACCGCAAGTCACACAAACAAGTGGGATATATCTTTTTGATGCAAAAAATCAGGCTAGGTTACATTCCAAATTTCATTAAAATATTTATGTGATACGATTCAGTTTGGATTGTTGTACTATCACAATAGAGTGAGATGAGTGATAATGAGTATCATTAATTTGCGAAAGAAGATTGATGAAAATAGTTAATTTTGGCGTTTAAAAGTTTGAATCTATAATAATAAAAGAGTCTGTCTGTGTGTCTTCGGATCGTAAAAGACCTACTTATACTGCCCACAGGAATTCGAAATTTTAAAGATAGATTCCCTTTAATACTAACGTGTGCACCTGAGGCTTAGTTTTTTCATATTTGTTCCATTTTTAGAGAAAATTCGAATTTTCTGAAAAAATACACCACTTTCGCTCAAATCCGATCATTTTTTCTCTTTCCTGATGCCATCGGCTGAAAAAATTAAATAAAACTTTTAACGAAAACCTTTAAAATTCAAAATGTTTATTTTATTCTTTTTTATTCTTTTGCCATTACTTTCAGAAACTAAATTCATTATTTGAAAAATAATTGACACGTTTCAAGTGACGTAATTCCGCCAGTCTTCATTCCCGGATTTTATTGTGGGTTTATTTGATGATTTTTTCATCGATTTTATGTTGACTGCATGTATGCATATTTAAGCAATAAATGTATAGTTAAGCTATTACTGAACTATGATGGTTAATAAAGGCCATCGCACTAGAGCTATTAGTGTTATGTCTTCATATTTTCGTCAAATACGTTGCCAAACTCGCCAAATTATTAACTAAAATTCGCCAAATAGGCAATTTCTTTTATGAATAATTTATAAGCTGGTCGGTTGTTCGAAGGTCATTGTGTTTGAGCTGTATAATGGGTGTGGGTAGCTATATCTATTTTCTCGCCAAATTATTTCCCAAAACGCGCCAAATGAGCTAAAAGGCTATATATATTTATGAGGGAATTGTGATGGCATTTATGAGTGCATTTTACAGCGTATTTTTCATTTTGGAATTTTAAGGCAATGAAACTGGATTTTATAATTTATAACGAGCGGAAACAATAATAAGTTTATGATCCTATAACCGGTTATGTGGTACACATATTTGGAATCTATTTGAGATACTTTTATTCCGTGCGAAGAACGGGTATAAATTTGCTAGTTCGAAATAAATTATAAGCTGAAGTCCCTGTTTGGCAAATTTCTTTCTGAGGTGTATAAATAGTGCGTTTCTTTGTTGAGCACAAATATTGTGTGGAAGCGGTTTAAGTGACAGCTTCTGTAACAAACCTACTTTTTAGTTTTATTATTTTTCGTTGTGAGATGCGTTTTTGCAAGGATCTCCCTACGTGTTACGTTTCACAATTTTTTGTTCACGTAAATGATAGTGTTTTTGTCTTTATGTATCTGTCCATGGTCTACTCAACTTTAAGGTCACAGAAGCACTTGATTGAGCGAGCAGGGGGCGGAGCCCCCTAGTTATAAAAAATATTGTAAGCAAGCACGTGCCAAATAATACTTTACTAAGCTCTTGTCATTATTTCACTAGACCTACGGTCTCGTGATATAAAAGCCACTCGCTTAATAAAGTATTATTTTCGGCACTAGTTGCTTAAATAACTATTAGATATCAGAAATGTGAAATATGAATTAGGCGAGGGAAAATGACACGGTCTTCCCTAATAATTTTGTTTAGCAAAGGTCGTTTTGTCCTAAAATTAGGTATTGTAGTGATAAACCAAATTTGACCATTTGGGTTTATCAATACAATATCTATTATCTAATTAATTTGACAATTTGGTTTACCACCGGACAAGTCTTCCCCGAAGCCTTATTCCTTCAGGGCCCTGGGTACCCTTTGTAGAAATACCAAGATGCTTCTTTGAAGCTTTGGGGGAAGGAGAAAACGGGAACAATCGGACCACCCCTATTCTGGAACAAGCGCGTTATGTCTTTTGTCTGAGTAGTGTAAGCTTTTTGGGTGTTCCACGTTCCAGGATAGATTTGTAAGTTTCTCTCTGTGGACCAGGGTCTAACGTTGAATTGCTATTTGTTGCTATTTTTATTTACTATTTCGGATGCCTATGCAAAAGCTATCTCCAAGATCATCATTTTTAATTAATCATTAATGGATTTTTTAAAACTGTTATAGTTCTCAATTTTTTGAAATTTTTAATTCCTACTCCAATTTAATACTTATAAATTTAAATATAAGTAACGTTACCACTACATCATTAGATTCAATAAAATTAAATGGATATTAGATAAAATTATTAGTAATTGAATAACTAAATTAACAACATTTGTTAACGAGAACGCGAGAAAGATGCTTCTGTGATACTACTTGAGTGGTTGAGTAGTTATAACGTTATATCACTTTGAATATAGTTGCATTTTTGAGTCACAGATCTCCAAATTGGTACATTTGATAAACTTTTAATGAATATCCTCTATCAATCTGTTATGATTACTTATTCCCAATTATTTCATATAATTTTTACATTAGTGATCTTCATTATATACGTATAATTTGAAAAGTTTAATATTAAAATTATATATTTTTTGTGATGTGCTGAGTAGAACCTGGAAGCGTGAAACGCGGGCTTTGAATAGTATATCGCACCGTACGCGGAAAAGTGACCTATCGGCCAAAATTGACTTTTTGAGTTAACACTTCTATAAGATGCAAAATTCCGATATCTATCGATTGGTGCAGTTGGCATAGCGATCCGAGAACTAGTTCGTCTGCAATTAATAGATATGTCTTTTTTCCGAATTCGTTTTTGGATGAAAATGAGCGGGAAAGAAAGACCTATGGCACCTGGCGATTTTTCGCTATGTGTTTGCACCTGCTACGGCAATGAAGTTAAGTTTGAAGTGCTTAAATGGAAAGGTTGAAGTCGGTAATTAATTTGTTTATTTGTTTCTTTATTTGAAATACTCTCGATTTAAAAAAAAACATTTCAAAAGCTCTGTTTTGTGATATTTAGTACAATAAATATATATACAAAAATTCATGTAATATGCATAGATTGCAAAATGATGTGTCTCTCTATATTTTTTTTTCTCAAGTTAATATTTTAGCAAACGATAAATAGTTTTAAATCGTTTTCAACGTCGGTATTTTACTATAAATCTAAACTCACTTGCTACAACTTGACAGTTTGCGATATAAAGTCAGTGAATTCAACTGTATACTTAAGGTATGAAGTATCCTTACAACTTTTAAAATTTTAAATTTTTTTTATATTTTCATGAGTTTTAAAATGATTTTAAAATTTTAATAATGCTTCAAAATTTATTTTTGTTTTAATTTTAAACAGGATACATAGTAAAAATTTAGATTGAAAGGTTTTTGTAGAAAAATGTGGATATCATTTCTTATATCTTGTAAGTCCTGATTTTGTAAAAGTGATTCGTTTCATAACACCTATTTTTTTATATAAACACTAGGGGGCTCCGCCCCCTGCTCGCTATCGCTCGCCAACCAATTCCATTGAACCGCTTCGCGGCCGGCAGGATGCTCGCTAAGTGAAATTACTTTAAAAAAAAAGATATTGTATTACTTTTTTCAGTAATAACTTGCCAACCCCCGTTAATTTCGTAGAATTCGTCGTTAATTTCGCAGAATTAACCTAGCATGTTTTTACTCTTTTCTAAAACCCAATTCTTCCCAGGTTCTTTTTAAAAACCCAATGGCTCACTCAAAATTTTTAAGTTGTATGACTTTTTTAAGTAATAATTCCATTGGCCGCTTCGCGGCATGCAGGGGGCTACGCCCCCTGCTCGCTATCACTCGCCAAATTTATTTTTTTCAGGTTCAGGTTGTTGGCTGTTCCGAAAGAGAGAAACGAAACCTGTTCGCAACCAGCTAAGTATATATAATTATCCATGCGCAAATAGGTTTCGTACTTTTTCTTTAAAAATTGCTTACATTCCGGACCGGTCGGATGGCGTGCGTCCAAAGTGCTTCTGTGACCTTAAAGTTGAGTAGACCATGGACAGATACATAAAGACAAAAACACTATCATTTACGTAAACAAAAAATGGTGAAACGTTACACGTAGGGAGATCCTTGCAAAAACGCATCTCACAACGAAAAATAATAAAACTAAAAAGTAGGTTTGTTACAGAAGCTGTCACCTAAACCGCTTCCACACAATATTTGTGCTCAACAAAAAAAAAACGCACTAATTTATACACTTCAGAAAGAAATTCGCCCAAACAGGGCCTTCAGCTTATAATTTATTTTGTTTTGAAAATGTTTATCAGAGTAATGTTATGTTAATGTAATGTTATGTTAAATGATTATTTAAAATAGTTTTGTCATAATTTTTTACTATCTTTTTTTACATAATTTAATCCATAAACCTTCTATCTTGCTATAATATATTTTAAGGCAAAATCAAATTTTTAATAAAAATCTGTAAACCTTTTCTATATATAAACACAAAACCAATGTAAAAAGAACAAGTTAAAGAACTGTTCTTTTTAAAAGAACAGAAAAGAGAGCAACTGTTCTTTAAAAAGAACGTAACAAAATCACACATTTCTGAAGATTTTCTGTGGCGTTTTGCTGAAAAGGAATAAGTTTTTTTTGTGGCTGACTTATTGTAATTTTTAATTAAAAATCTAATTGGAAATTTGAAAAACAAATAAGTGGGCATCGAGGCATAAGGAAGATACACCATCCCCCCCAAAAAAATTGGTTTCTGACATCAATATTTCATCATGTTATGGCTGCTGACACTTTCAAATCCTATACTTTAACATAGAGAGAAATTAATTTTTATTTTTAATTAAAAAAACTAATTGGAAATTTGAAAGAAAGAAAAAAAAAAGGGTTGAGGCATAAGGGAGATACACCTTCCCAAAACAATTTGGGCTTCTGACATCAATATTTCATCATGTTATGGCTCCGGACACTTTAAAAGAGCTTACTTTTTTTTAATACAGAGAGAAACTATTATGATTTCAATCATTGAATATATTAAATTATAAAAATAAACACGACTTTAAAATAATATTGCATAATAGCATGATACGAGATAAACCTTATTACATAAATATTTTCAACGTCGGTATTTTACTATAAATCTAAACTCACTTGCTACAACTTGACAGTTTGCGATATAAAGTCAGTGAATTCAACTGTATACTTAAGGTATGAAGTATCCTTACAACTTTTAAAATTTTAAACTATTTTTTATATTTTCATGAGTTTTAAAATGATTTTAAAATTTTAATAATGCTTCAAATTATTTTTGTTTATTTTAAACAGATACATAGTAAAATTTAGATTGAAAGGTTTTTGTAGAAAAATGTGGATATCATTTCTTATATCTTGTAAGTCCTGATTTTGTAAAAGTGATTGTTTCTAAAACACTATTTTTGATATAAACACTACGAACCCGCCCGCGCAATGGTTAGGGCGCTACCTTTGAGCTCTGGTTCGGTGTCAAATCCGGTAAGGCATGATGTTTTTTTTTGCTGAGTAATATGCGAGTACGTGTCTTAAATCTGTTGGGTCCGAAAGTCCTGTGTTGCGGTCATTACGCATTTTACCACGGTTAAGTCCTGGAGACTATTTCCTCCTTCAGACATGTCTAATTGTAGGTGGCGATAGATGGCAGCATCTGTCACACGATGCAAGTCGATTCCTGCCGTGTGGTCTCTAAACGGCATCTCTCTCAGAACGCACCATTGCCATAATCCTTGCCCTCGCGGGAAGAGTTGGTTTCCCAAGTGCATTAGTAACAACAAAAAACAAAAATTCATTAAATTGGTTAAACAAACTTTTTGTTAAATTTAATTTAAAAAATATATTCTATTGTGATCAATATATTATATTATGAAAGCATAAAGAAAATGAGTATTCTTCATAAGTATGTTCCTTTTAATATTTAGAATGAATTTAGCAGCAAACTTTTTAGGACGTCTTCATAAGAGCCGTTTAAAGTTTTGGTAAAAATTCGAATTACACAAATCGTTCCAAGACCAGATCAAAAATATTTGCCATGTATATCAGTTTTATGAGTATCAAAAGGTATGCATAGTCATTTTTTACTTTAAATTTGCCTTTGCTGAGATATTTTCAGATAGGTCTTTCTTTCGCGAACAAAATCGTTCAAATTTGTACGCGAAAGAAAGGCCTATCTGAAAATAACTCATCAAAGGCAAATTTAAAGTAAAAAATGACTATGCATACCTTTTGATACTCGTAAAACGGATATCCATGCCAAATATTTTTGATCTAGGTTCATTTGGAACGATTTTGTGATAATTTGAAATTTTACTAAAACTTTAAACGGTTCTCCTGAAGAATGGTATTTTTCGCGATAGGTCTCTTTTCCGCGTACGGTGCGATATGTTGTCTTCAATTTGATAAAAAAAAAATTAATTGAGTCAATAATAGTTTGATGTTCAACGTAACAGATTCTAATTAACCGTTTTAGTCAAAAATTGAAACGAAGTAATTGAATTGACATTAGTTGCATTTTAGTCGGTTTCCCATAGCGAGGAGAACCACTGATAATGAGAACTTCGGCTCAGTCCGGCTCACCGAAGCAGAGGCACCGAAGTCCAGATCAGGCCCTCAAATTATCTTATTATTAAAAAAACCTGGATTGAAATGAGGGCAGCAAGCATTTAATTCCCAATATTTCTCACTTTGACTTAAACCACTTTTATTTATATGGTTCACGAAGCTAACTAATCCTGTATGTTAAAGTTTGAGTGCAAAAGTCACTTAATTTAAGTTGGAGATATCGGGTTTTAAATGTTTGCCCTTCAAATGTAAACCTCAATTATCAATACTTTGTATAGAAACAGAAGCATTTTTTAAGTATTTATTATTTTAAAACACATTTATTTTCGGGAAAAAAAAAACGTTTTTATCTAGTATAAGTTTGAATCTCATGGGGGGGGGGGGGGGTAAAGCCCCCTTATCCCCATTTATGTTGTGTCCCGATTTTAATCGGTGTGCAAATTTCACTAAATAATTTCACTGTTCGGTATCAAAATACAAATGATAAACATTTGTAAAATTTGCTGAATGATTGTTTTGTCAATAGTTTTGTGAGTCGGCAGTTACGTTGTGTCCGGATTCTAATCTGTGTGCACATTTCACTAAATAATTTCACCAGTTCGGTATTAAAATATAGATGACAAACATTTCTAAAATTTGCCGATTTACTTTATGGATTGTCAGGAGTTGTGTGAGTCGGCATTTAAGTTGTGTCTGGATTTTGATCTGTGTACACATTTCACTAAAACATTACACAGTTCAGTGTTAAAATAAAAATGAAAAATGTTTATAAAATTTGCCGAATGTGACTATGGTTTGTCAGGAGTTTTGTGAGTCGGCAGTTGCGTTGTGTCCGGATTTTAATCTGTGTGCATATTTCACTAAAAATTTCAGCCTTCGGTATCAAAATAAAGATGACAAAAATTTCTAAAATTTGCCGAATGATTATTTTAGTTTACAAAAAACTTGGGGGGCGAGACGCCCCCCCCAAGTAATATTAAAACCATAGTCAATGAGGATGTATTGCATCAGAAATTTTGTTTAGTTACTAAAATTCATTCATTTTACAAAAATTCATAATTATTGGTATTGGAAACGAAAATGGTAATAAATATGCGGTAATTTTTAGCAGGTTAAGTTTACCTTCTGAAGAATATGTAAATTAGCTGAAGTGTAAACTTGTTTTCACTGCATAAGATTAAATTGTA
Source organism: Oedothorax gibbosus (assembly GCA_019343175.1). Classification (NCBI taxonomy): domain Eukaryota; kingdom Metazoa; phylum Arthropoda; class Arachnida; order Araneae; family Linyphiidae; genus Oedothorax; species Oedothorax gibbosus. The sequence continues at coordinate 29,271,025 of CM033279.1, forward strand.
AATTTTTAACTGAAAATTAAATTTCTTAAAAAAAAATTTAAATTGTATTTTTGCAGAAGATGATTATTAATTATTCTTCCATGTTTTAAATATTAAAATTAACTAAAATTTTAAAATTTATCTATTTTTAAAATTATGTGTGTTGCTGGAAAACCTGACAATCAGGTGACGTATTTATACGTCTGTATCCCTCAGAGGGTTTTTACTACAAAACTACACCACAATTTTTTTTACCAGTAACCGCATTGAAAACAACATTACTTTTTATTATGATGCAAGTCAAGTGTTTAAAAATTTTACTGAAATTTAACTATTTTCTTGCAATTTTACCTTGATTTTTTGCGAGGGAAAATTACGTGATAATTCAATTGACGAGACCCCCTCCACATGAGATTTATTGTTATTCGGCTCGGCCCCCTAACCCCGAAACATCACGTGATTTATGGACGCCCCCTTTCCGTGTATTTTTTTTTTTGCTGATGGATAATTATATATTCTTACAAATTTAAAAATTCAAATTCGTTTGTAGTTAAAACACTTAAATAAGCCTTTATTGCAAAGATTGGTAAATGAAAGAGACGAAAGGAAGCTGTGAATCAAAATTTGCAAACTTATCAATTACATGTCAAAATTGTTTAATCTTCAATGTTTTATCTATTTGGATATGAATGATTATATTCTTAATTTGGTTTATTTTGTCCAAATATGATGTGGTTAACAATTTTAATCTTATTCTCGAATTATTTGTTGCGCAGTCGATATTTTTATTATATAAAAACCAATAAAGCATATTTACGCCGAACGTTATTTTATTTAAAAACAAATATGAAAAATATGATTTTTTTTTGCTATAAAAGTTTCAAACAACTTTTCTAATCATATTTCGTTTAAACTATTAGAAAAATAACATTTTAGGATAATAGATACTTTTTAAGTAGGATTCATTTTTCTTTTTTAATAATCTCACCCTCCCAGAAATTTGCTGAGCGACGCGTAGCTCGGCAAATTTCTCAAAAACCAACATTTTGGCCCCCTTTTGAAGAAAAAAGTTGCCGACCACTTGATTAACAGTCAATACACTAAATACTAATAAAACGGTCTTTTATCTATGTAAATACTACCTTTACACATAACGAAGCAAGGCAATTACAAAAAATGAACTTATTTTATTGACACGATGCCAAATATACACGTATTAGAAGCTTTGATTGTCACCTTCAAGGTTTATGGCCGTGTAACTTTTTATTGCCATTTTTATATAACTTTTTTTTTTAAATTGTTGTCTTTGTAGTTATCTTAGTAATTCGGGTAAAATAGTTTACTCAATTTGTTAGACATTAGAATGTGGTTTAAATTTTAGATTGTGCTTACTCATTTGTCTCTGGCCTTTTTTGCACACCGAATTCCTTTCCACGCCGTTTTGTATTTCTTTTTTTCCCATAAGTATGTCACAAAACCGGAAACCCCTTCAATTTAAATTTATCTTTATCCACGGCAATCGGGAGTTAGTTTACGTTAGCTTTCGAGCTTTCTGCTTTATAACTGGACAGTTTCATCTGTCTGAAGGGTAGGATGTTTTTAAAATAAATTGTGGTATCACTAAATGTACAATTCCGAGTTTATTATTAAAAAAAAAATTTGATCCACTTCGAGTTGATCGGAAAACTGTGTTTGAAATTGAAAAATAGATAACTAATAGTTTTTATGAATTTTTCTTCTTTTTATTTAAAAAATAAATAATGCACCAATAAGTGTTTGCCTTTTTATACGTAGAAAATAGAAAGATTATAAGTTATAAATATTTATTAATTATTAATTTTTGTCTTTTGCATGAAAAACAACTTTTAAAAGCAGGTTTTAAACAAAAGGACCTTCTCCCGGACCCTGGTTTTTTTTTACAGTGACTGTTTATTTCTTGTAAATATTGTGTTGTTTCAACGTGAAACCGAAGTGCAATCCGGAGTCCTTTTTTTTCTAATTCTCTTTCTCAAGGTTATCTCGTGTCTCTTCTCCCAACTCGTGACATTTCCAAGATCCATTGTTTATCTTTGGATTTCCCGCCATTTCTTAGGAACGACATAAATGACTAACTAAATAATATAAATAACTAACCCAATAATCAAAAGACCAGTACGGGAGGGCAGTGGCGTAGCCAGGATTGCTCCAAGGGGGGGGGGGGGGTACAAAAGTTCGATGTTGCCGATTTGGTTTAGCCAAAACTAAATTAGGTTATGATCAATAAAAAAACAAGGGCTAATTAATTCGAATTAATTAACTACAATTATTAGTTAATTATAATCAATTAACTGAAAGGACTAATTATTATTAATAAACGATTAAAATAAAAAAAATTAAAAATTGATTAATCTACTAGGAATCCAAATAAATTTCATTATAATGATTTTAAACTATCAAATTTAGTAACTATCAATGAACAATTAAATAATTTACTTCTAATTAAATTTAATAATTTATTATTGGCGAACAAAAATGTTGCTTGTCTTAGGAAATCTAAGGATGCCTATTTAAATAGCTGTTAATTAACAAAGATAAGTTTAACATTATATTAGTCACCACAAATAACATTACAAAATGATAATTATAAACCAATTTAGAGAAAAATTGATAACATATAACAGAAGATAAATCATCACTTACATTTTATGTCTTGGACTTTAGGAATTTAGGGTACGGAATTCTGTTTTGCAAAATTAAGTAATTTGGTTATTTATGTAACAATATTTATTTTTGTATCAAACTAGCATGTATCTGATACAAAAAAGCGAAAAAATTAAATTTGAAATATAGGGGTTTTAAGCATCAAGTGTGAGAAAGAAGGACTGTATAGCGGGGTGTGTTTATTTCCTTGAATACCCCACGCACTGTGTTTTCACGCGAACTTTCTTTTGTTATTATAGGGTTGTCAACAGCCGAGGAGAGGGGGGGGGGGTCAAGGGGGAAGATAAGGAATTGAGGGGTCCATCCAGACCAGCAGCGGGTTCATCCCTCTAGACGAAACCGGATATGAATGAAAAAAATTTCTTCATTTTACGAGTCAACCAAAGAGTAATAACCGGACATTCTTTAATGAAATATATGGCATAAAAAAATACTATTTTAGTGCACTAATGTTTTGGTGTAGTATATCCTATTAGACAAATCAAAAGTAGTATATTACGGAATATAAGTTTTTATAATATTTCAGTTTTATTCTTATAACATCTCCAATTTTAAAAAATAAAATGGAAGCAGTGTGGTTTTGAAACTCTTAGTAAAACTCAATTTGGTCAGCTCAAGAAGATTTCTAGAATTAAAGAAATTGCTTCTATTTAGAAGCTGTTCTAGCAGTTATATCTAGTCTTTTTTTTTTTTTTTTGGAAGTCGATTTTTTTTTTGTAATTCCTAAACTAGGTACCTTTTTTGGGTAGTACTATTTCTCTTCAGCGAAATGTTTTTTTTTTATGTCGAACACAATTGTTCTCAATAAACACTTTTAAATGTCCCGTAATTAAATATTAGTAGTTAAAATAATGAAACATAATTAGATTACCATTACTTTGAATTTTTATGCGTATTTTTTATTCCATAAGCTCAATTTTTACAGTATTTTTTTAATATTAATTTATAAAAATTAATTTTATTTATTATTTAATTAATCATTTAGTATGAAGACGAAATACAAATTTTAATATCCTCAATAATATATGTGATTTCAAAAACATTAAAAAAAAATAACGTTATACTAGTTGAATTAAGGGCCATATATTAAGTGTTTATTAAGAAGGACTGAGTGTGACATAATTTCTTTTCCTGAATAGAAATAGAACTATCCAGATAAAAATTATCCTGGTTAAGTAACCATAAAGTTATTGTTCACAGCTAAAAACAAATTCAAAAAGCTACTAGCCATAAATTCTAAATAATATTAAAGTTCTAAAAAAGCTTAATTTTGGTACAGTTTTAATCTTCATAATTCCCCGAGCTGGATGGCGCGGAAAAGATGGCAGCTTTTTTAACCCTCTCTCTTTCCCCCTCCCCCCCTCGTGCCTTCTCTAAAAAGTGTGTGAGGACGCGCACTTTTTAATTAACCTAATTCCCTATGATTCTGACCCCCATAATCACCCCCCCCCCCCCCGACCTTCCTTGGCTTTCTTTAGTGGTCGGAAAATAGACATTTAAAAACACTGTCCCAGCTTGTGTTTATACTTTCTAAACTACCAGACCCTTTACACCTAAAATACAAAGTAACCAGTTTTCCTTATCTTAGGTCATAAATTCCACTTCCAAAAAAACTGCGCACTTCTGAACGAGTAATTCGACACCAGTTCGGGGGACTACACCATACCATCGTCCCGTTAAAGAGGGGGTGAGGGGTGAGGAGATAGCTGCTTCCCCGACATTTTTAGCGATTGGTTTTGAATGTTTCTATTTGTTACACTTTCACGTGAGTGGGGTGGGAGCCAGGGGGCAGCAAAGTTGTCTTGATTTTTTTTAAAAACCGATTATTAATTGGGGATTGTGGTGGCTGTTGAGGGTTTTGACACCAATGGGGGGGGTTCTGACCCCCCGTAACACCCCCCTCGCTACGCCACTGCGGGAGGGTCCAAGGTGAATTTCTGATTTGGCGGGAAAGTTTGCTACTGCCCACTTTTGGCGAACTATTGTCGCTTCGCTGCCATTTCGTTTGTGTGAGCACTAAAAAAAAGGTATACTTTAGTTGTAATTTCTGATTCCGCTAGGTTGTTCGAGAGATAAGTTGATTTGTTAAATTGTTTATTACTAACACTTTAAAATAGTTTAAAAGCAAAAGCTCTGTATTTTTATTAGTTTCGAAGAAATTTTGACTCTCGGCCAGACCAACTTCTTTTTCACTTTAATTTTAAAAGAATATTTATTGGTGTTTTATTAAAAATCAAACAAGTAGGTTTGTAACAGAATCTGTCACTTAACCCGCTTCCACACAACAGTTATGTTTAACAGGTAAAAAGGCGCCAAACACAGCATTAATTCTATATTAAACATTTACATGCTAAATTTGGCTAGTTTCATTTATTTTATTTCGAAAATTCAATAATTATTATCGTTTGCAAAAAATAATTTATATTTCAAGGAATAAATATGTAATATTCCTCGCTTTTAAATAGAATGAAAATATTTCATATCAACATACAAAGAATCTCGTAGTGAAATATATTTGACGTCATTTCAAACTGATAGATGTCGCAAAAATAATTTTATTTTAATTTATTGTCTAAAAGAATTAAAGTTTCTCAGGCGATTGTTGCGAATGGCAATGGTGATTTAATTCTAATAAAAATGGCTTCCTGTGCTTTTTAAATGAGCATAAATTTTGCAGTTTTTTAAATAATTGAAGTACTTCGAATTCTTTTCTGAAATTTTCAATGTATTCTAATTTCGATGAGCTGAATTTTTTGACGTATCACACTTGTCCTAACATTTGTAGTTTGGGCTATGAAAGTGGGTGACGGACAGACTGAACGATTATTAACGATAACTTTAACGATAACTTTTTAGGTTATAAACGTAGTGTGGAAGCTAAAAATAAAGTTATTAAAAAGACAGCGATGAAATTTAAAAAATTGAATTTATTTTTGCACATTCGTGAAAAAAATACTACATATTTTTCATAAATTTATAGAAAAAAAAAGTGGTAACTTTATAACACACACAAAAAAATATTAATATAATATTTGCACAAAAATTAGAGAATTTTTTACGCATGCAGAGAAAAGGGGTAATTACTATTAATCCTCATAACTCATTGTTAAATCAACTGTTTAAGTTAAAATGTACACAAAAAAAATACATTTAATAAAAGATTGAAAATTATCTAACTAACTAAAGTCTCGTTTTCAAAGAAAATAAACTTTTTTTGTACGGTTTCTACTTCTATGGTTTCTACGATAAAGGAAAAATAGACTGAATTATTGAACCTGAAATATGTTTTCGAAGTAGTTTGGTGATTGATTTCTAGGTTTTGGGAGAAATGTCATGGAGAACTTAAAATTGTTTTTCTCCCGATTGCGTGTTGCGAAGAACGCAAGAAGTAAAATTCATAAACGTTTGTTCTTTCTTCTTTATCTTTTGGTACGTTGAACTTGAAGTACCCTATTCCTTTTTATAGATCAAGGTTACGAACTGTTTATTTTATACTCAAAATCTGCTTGTGTGAGATTTACGTGGAAGTCTTGGATGTAAAACAGGAATGACAGCCCAACACTTCTTTAAGAAACCAAACATATTTAAAGTATTCGTATGATCGTCTATAGTTCGGTTTTAAATAGTTAATGGCAATGATGTTAAATTTTGTGAAATTCAATAAACCATACAACTTGTAGGTAGTTTTATTACAACAAAAATCAATCCAGCTTTGAAAAGAACAAAGATTTTGCAATAAGTATAAGAAAAAGTTTTGAGTTGTATAAGACAGTAAAATAAACCATTTTTTTTTCAGGAAACCAGTTATTCAACCAACCAACTAAACCATTTTGCGACTTCCACAGTCCCGTGCGAGTTGCACGAGGCAGATCTATCGCGAAGCCAAAAAGAAACTTTTCATTAAAAACAAGTCGACATTAAAGTTCTAAACCAGAAAGCCCCCCAAAAATCAAAATATTTGATGCGGATGCGAAAATAACTTGCTTTGCAATCTCTTATTTAAATTAGGTAAATTTTGCGTATTTTTAATATTCTTTTTTTTTAATTATGTATTGTTACTAGAATATTAAACGGGAAACTAATTTTCACAAAAACGAATACTTGTATTGCAGTTATTTTTTGCTGATATTCTTTGCAAATAAAAGGATTTTTTCTGTTAGAGACGAACCATCTAGAATTCCTGCAGAAAATGGCAATGGTCTTATGGTAATCTCAGATTACCAATTACCATAAGAATTTTATTCAAACGACGAATATTTTTTTAAATAATGTAAAAAAGAAAGTAGTTACTTTTTTATTATCCTAAGATAAAAAAAATAATGTAAAATATATACTTAGATCATTATCACATATTTTCTCTTGAAAAGAAAATAGGAAATTGATCGTTCTACATGTGGCCTTCATATTTTTGTTACATCATTTTAGTATGGCAAAGTTTAATTAACTTTTTTATTGTTTTCTAGAAAGTTTGCTTATTGCTGTTATTTTTAAAACTTGTTTATTTAACATTTTGCAATCTACCATGTAAGGTAATTTGAGTATCAAAGCTATATTTATCTAGGTTTTATTTTGAACATTAAAACTTAACATTCATATAATAAATTAACCATCCTGTTCCTTTTGTAAAAACTTTATTAAAGATTATTAAAGTTATAATTAAGTTGATGTGTTTTTCAGATCTCAAACTTAACAAAATTAGCATATATATCATGTGCATATTGCAATTTCATCCCATGTTGTATTTTTATATATCATTTTAAAATTAAATAGTAATAATTATCTGTGTTTTGTTTTTGATCTGCGGTATTCCTTGTCTCTAATTTCACTACCATCCAGGTTAAGAATGAGCTTCTAGGCATTTTTTTATCATTAAAAAAAATTTGCTTTAAACACTTTTTCTCAACATTTTACTAATGAGGAGAAGTTCAATGTCAAAAAAATAATAATTTTGTAATTTTATTAGACATACTCTACCATATTGTCAATAGGTCAAAAAGAGTATGCCAAAATTTTTGAAATTGAATTATAACAGACAGTTAAGAGTTGAATAATTTTTTATAAAAATGTTGATGTTTGGAGAGTGGAATATGATTCAAGTGTGACGAATCAGGTACTGAGAAAGAAATGCATCGTATTGCAAACCAAACAATTTAAAATTTTCAACTTCCGATATTACAAAATGTGATAGAAATATAACTACATGATCATGATTAATTTCGGTTACCACTGAAGTATGTCCATTGTCTTGACCTTAGTTCGTCTTCAGATGTCTATCCAGTCAGTTTTAGTTCATCTACATTCTACACAGTGTAGACTACACTGTTTTGGTATAAATAACAAGCTGCGAATTTAACTGAATGGGTTGTTTGAGCTGAAACAGATCTTCATAAATGCAGCCATTTTAAATGATTTTAAACATATCTTAATCATTTTTAAAATTTTAGCTCGTATGTATAACAAATTTCTGATTTAAAAAGACTGCCATTTCCAACAATTTATAAATCTTGCATTTCTGAGAAGACCTGCTTATAAAAGTATACAGTTTAACACTTGCAATAGACAGAATGTAAAAATTTAGATTAAAATTACTATTGTATACCAAAAGAAAATGAGTCAAAAAATCTAATTGCTTTCATTGCTGGGTGTTGGGGACAGTTGTGGTATTTGATCTTGTGATTTACAGCAAACAGAAACACCCCCTCTGTTCTTCCTTTGTCCCCCTGACGAAGTATTATGAACAGAGTGTGTTGTTGTTTGAGTTTGGTGTTTTTGTTTCATTTATTGTATTTATAAAAGGTGCTTATTTTTGAATTTAGATGGTTATTTAAAAAAATTCATGAAACAAATTTTTTTCTTGACGATTCTATCCATAAAATAACTAGTGTTATCCTTTTTGTCTGTATTTAAAACCAACGCTTACATGATGCTTAATCGGTAACTTTTTCTTTTAGTGAGATACCTCCGATAGATACGCCACTCGACATCCAAACCAATTGTATGAAAAGAAACACTGACCAAACACCTCCACAGCCAGAATGTGCCTTAAACGATCCTCCACAGCAGAATGTTACAGGGAGCAGCAACTCTCACCAGCAGAATGTGACAGGGAGCAGCAACTCTCACCAGCAGAATGTTGCTGGGAGCAGCAACTCTCACCAGCAGAATGTTGCAGGGAGCAGCAACTCTCACCAGCAGAATGTTGCAGGGAGCAGCAACTCTCCTCAACAGAATATTGCAGGGAGCAGCAGCAGCAACTCTCACCAGTACCAACTGTCAAGAGATGACAGGAACTCAATCCAGAACAGGGCTCCAGGAAGGAACTCCTTCCAGCCAAACCCTGTTCAACCAAGACGTGAAGTGAGGACCTTTTTTTTACTTGGATTTGGTGCGTTTTATTTATACCATGTTTTTTTTGTGTGCAGATATTTCTTACACGTACCATTTTTTTAATGTTTGAAGTTTCAATAATTTGGTCATTTCCCATTACAATATGGCAAAAAATAAATAAAAACAATCATTACTTAAACATTTTTTTCAACATAAAATAATTTTAGAATAATTTTTTTTTGAGGCTTTAAAAATTTTGCTTTCACTTTTTGTAATTTCCTTTAAAAGCCTAATAAAAATAACCATAAAACTATAAAAAAAAATGCAAATATTTTTTTAATTGTTAAACGTTTTATATTGCATAGTTACAGTAGTAGAACATCTGAAAAATCTTCTCGAGAAATCTGACTTCTATCATCCGGAAGCACAGCAAATATGTACTATTTTGGTTTTTTTTTAATGAGTTCTTAAATTTTTATGAAATCAATGTGGAATTGTGTGTATATTTCTTTTAAAGTATTGATGGGGAAACACATAACGATATCAATATTTTCTATTTTTCTGTTTGCTCAAAATTAAAAATCCATTATTTTAGAAAAAACACACATTCAGAATCACCTTCGTCCCGCAGATTCTGGATTTGAGATTTTCTACTGCATTTTGTTTTAGGAATCTTTAATTTTTCTGATTAAGTTTTTTCAGTTGTAGTTACAAAATAGTTGATTTAAAAATTTTGTGAAATTTAGGTTAGCAGATTTTTAGCTGTCTTCTGTATTGTGTCTGATTTAGATTTCCTTACCACTTCTTGTGCTGTTGTTCAAATAATATGTATCAATAAATTTTATAGTTAAATATTCCTTAGTAACTTTTAGATTATGTACATGATCTATTTCATAACAATAATTAAAACAAGCACTCATTTCTTCATTCCAGAACCAGCGCATGAGCCAATCATGGCCTGCCAACAACTACAACAACACAAACAAGAACCCGTGGGAGAGTGACTGGGGGGGTAACCCTTCTGCCAAAAACGATTCCTGGTCAGGTAATTCTTCCGCCAAAAATGATTCTTGGTCAGGTAACTCTTCCGCCAAAAATGATTCTTGGTCAGGTAACTCTTTCGCCAAAAATGATTCTTGGTCGAGTAACCCTTCTGCTAAAAATGATTCTTGGTCGGGTAACCCACCAGTAAAAAATGAACATTGGGCAGGTAACTCTTCCGACAAAAATGATTCTTGGTCAGGTAACCCCCCTGCCAAAAATGAGCCCTGGGCAGGTAGCGTTCCAGTCAAAAGTGACCCCTGGGGTAGTAACACTCCTGCCAAAAGTGAGCCCTGGGCAGGTAACCCACCAGTCAAAAATGAGCCCTGGGGAAGTAACCATCCTGCCAAAAATGAGCCCTGGGCAGTTAACGCTCCAGTAAAAACAGAGCCCTGGTCGGGTAATCCTCCTGTTAAATCTGAGCCTGAACAGAATGACTATTACAAGCAGCAGCAGCAAAATCCATCCAGGGTACACCCACCACCATCTTATCCATCTTCTGGTGGAGAGTGGCCACCTGGGCCTTCCACGTCTTCTGGTGCTTCAGGATATGGAATGATGCCACATGGTCCTAGGAATTCTGCAGGTAGGTTATGTTAACTAATTGACAAGTTTAGTGGGAGGACATGCTATATGAAATTTTTGGGTCAATGAACATATTATTCCCTTCTTTAAATATTACCAGTTCCCATTTTTCATAAACTTTAAAATTAGCATATTTTTTATCGTTTGCATCAAGTACCTTTTTGTAACAGATCTAAGGCAAACTAAAAACTTTAAAGGTTATTTCACCTTTTTGTCACAAAGCATGTTCTTTCACTGAGCTCTTCAATTGTTATTCAGAGATTTTATGTTGAGCTGTAACCCAAAATTTTGGTGTATAGTATTGCTAATTTTTATGAAACTTGTTTAATCATATGCCTCCAGGCTATGGCTAAGTAAGCCAGAAGCTTTCTAGCAGCCTAGTAAAGTTTAGATTTAGTATAATTGTTAAGATTGAAAGCTTTTTATACATAAGTGCAATGCATTTCGTTATTTTTATTCACTACAGTCATTATTATTTGCCACACGAATGAAGCATGTCCATAAAGGAAGTCATGTCCAGTTGCAAGTCTTAAAATTTGCTGTAAATACTGCATATAAGATGTCCATTAAGATTGAAGCTTTGAGCATAATTTTATAGCATCGCTAGAGTGAGCATTTTAATGGTAGTGGTACTGAGAGAATGACCCATTATGGTATTTTTTTAATACAAATTCGGGGACAAATTCGTGTAGTTGAAAGTGTTTCAACAAAAATTCATATTAGTCTAAATAATCTTAATCACCTTCATAAAGTAGAATACAGTTTAATTTTACCCAACATTATTCAATATAATTTTTTTGTGTTCCTTCTGGGTGGTGGAGAAGCCTCTAACCAGGAGAAACACAAAAATTGGACCAGGACAATATTTTTACTATTCTGACTTAAGAAGTTTTTTCCTTTCAATAATTAAGATTGCAAGCCCACTATTGTTTTTATATTTTTTACTAAGCTAGAGACAACCCAAATTTACTTTGAAAAACCTTATGTAATTAATGATTTTATTTTTGCAATTTCCTTATATACAGTTACCAATTTTCTTACTTTGCAAACAGCTTATTAGAATTGTAACAAAATACTTAACTTTAACTCATTTTTGCAGCTGGCAGCTCCTATAGTGAAAACAACGGCTACGGCAACTACAACAGCAGTTACAACAACTATGGTCAGCTACCTTACACCCAGTCTAACAACTACAATCCTCAATCATCTTACCATCAGCCGACGAGGATGTCCGACAGCTATCAACAACATCAGCAGCCAAAGCAACAATATCAACACCATCACAATCAACAGCCATCATATCACCATCAACAACCTAAACAACATTATCCGCCTCCGCAATATCCACCTCATCATCAGTCGCAATATCCTCCTCATCCGAGATCGCAGCCACCTCAGAGTGGCAACAATATCAGCCGTATGCCGTCCGTCTGTCCGCCCAAGCAAGATGCGGACAGATGTGGTCAAGTGCCTGATTTCCACCATACCCAGAGGCAGTATGGCATGGGAATGGTACCTAGAGTAGAAGTGAGTGCAATTAGATATTTGGATAAAATTTTTGATGAGTTTTATCATAGTCTCTCACTTAATGCCTTCCAAATTTGAGAAATATCGTGGGTTTAGACTGAAAGGAAGCAGTTTGTCCGGTAGCACTATATGTGGGTAGTCTGGGGTGGGGCTAAGACCTTATTCAACCATTTTAGTCAATTGAGCTAATTAATTAACCATGGAAATGAATAAGAAATCCTTAATTATCCATTATAAATAAAATCGATTAGTTATCTATTATTAAAAAGAATACATACCGGAGCAGAAACCTAGATTGAAAACTAACGAAGCATGTGGCGGTGTTACTTTAACTTGATGAGCATACCACACCAGGAGCCAAGTCTCATCCATAAAGTTGCACTAGTTTGCCTGGTTGGGCCATCTACAGACTGCTGACTCCCTACTTAGCATTGTGTAGGAGATTATGGTTTTATTAATGTATGTGCCCATTAGTAAAATACCTTGCTTATAACGTAATACACGGTGCAGAACAGACATTCACACAATTTGGGAGAAAACCCTGTACTAATTTCGGGATTCTTCATATTTTATAGCTTTAATTAACACATAATCATTAGATTTAATAAAAAAATATCATTTTATCATTCTTCCGCCAAAAATGATTCTTGGTCAGGTAACTCTTCCGCTAAAAATGATTCTTGGTCAGGTAACTCTTCCGCCAAAAATGATTCTTGGTCAGGTAACTCTTCCGCCAAAAATGATTCTTGGTCGAGTAACCCTTCTGCTAAAAATGATTCTTGGTCGGGTAACCCACCAGTAAAAAATGAACATTGGGCAGGTAACTCTTCCGACAAAAATGATTCTTGGTCAGGTAACCCCCCTGCCAAAAATGAGCCCTGGGCAGGTAGCGTTCCAGTCAAAAGTGACCCCTGGGGTAATGTAAATTTTTCATTATAGTAAAATGAAAATTTTTTATTGATGACCCAAGTTATGCAGGGGTTTACTTATTCTAAAATCGTGGCCAATATTGCATAATTGAATCTTATTTTGCTATTTTATCTATTTATGATATGGATCATAGTCATTTAGTTTGTAAAACTTTGAACTATGTGCAATCGCAATGTTTATGTATTTAAGAGATCTATATATATTATTGTGTGTTATACATGGAACATTAGGTGAGAGTGGCCCTAATATCAACTATTTTCTTTAAAATTTGCACAAAAGGAACTTAACAGATTTGTATAAATTCAAACACGCTATTTCGTTCCTTCAGTGGAGAAATTTTTGTAGTCATGGAAACAAAAAATTGATAATTTCACTATTTTTCTATCTGCAACCTTGTGGGGTTTTGGATGCCCAGTGACTGATTTGTTATTTGAAAACATTAATTTTATTTGTGTTATTAGAAGCTGTCAATTTTGCTGTAGAAAATAAACCCTATTGTTCCACAGATCAAGCAAGAACCCCCTGATGACTACCCAACAGCAGAAAATGAGAACTTTTCATCCATCTTTAGTCACAGCCTTTCGTCCCTCTACAATGACCTGGAAAATGGTGAAGATCCAGATATAATGCTTCTTGATTCACAACCACGTCTAGATCAACCAACAACACCTGTTTTGCCTCCACAAGGTGTGTACAGTTAATTATTTTTAAAAATCTTTTATTTAAATATGTAACTATTTATTTGAATTGCGCATTTTGTTCTGTTGTTGATGTGTTAGACTAGTTCAACAAAGAAAAAAAAACAAGCAAACATTTGCTTTAATTTATTTCTGGATTTGAAATGAAAAATTAAATGGATGTATCCATTAAATTTTAGCTTTTCTTTAGTACAGTTTAATTCTAAATAATATAGAAATAGATAGTATGGTATTGACATTGAGGTGGTTTTCATTTGTCTGTTGGTATGCCTTTTCAACTTCCATTTTAATGATCAGATTTTCCAAATTCTTGGCATAATTCAGGGAATATATATCAACTGGTAATACAGTGAAACAAAATCATTTAAGAGTGACTGTCAGTCCCATAGAGATAATGTATTAGTTTTGAAATCACAATTTTTGCAAAAGAATTCCTTTGCCATGTTATCCCATTTTCATCAGGTATGAGAATCATCAAAACATCAATTTAAAACAAAATTGAATAGAAAATAACATCCTGTTTTTTAATTATTAATTGATAAAGTTTTAAAATAGTGTCGCCATCTTCTGTAATTTTTGGCATTTTAAAACTTCAAAAATATATAATTAAATAACTAGATAACATTTTCGTTTCAAAATTTGTTGATTTCGAGGTTATGTTGATTCTTATACCTGGGAAAAAAGGGCTAACATGGCAAAGCAATATTTCTGCGGAAGTTGTGATTAGAAAACTAATGCATTAGCTCTATGGGACTGACAATCCCTCTTAGTACTACAGAAATTTATTTGATTGTTAAAGTAGACTATTTTGGTTCTTTCATAACTTGTTTTTGGTACCCTATTGAAAATATCAACAAATAAATACCGCTTTTACAAATTAAAATACACGATCCAACAATTTTAGTCCAATCTACAGTCAGTTCACTGACAATACCTTAATTTTATTAAAAAAGATTTTACATCTAAAAAGACAGGAAATATATTTGTAATCATAGCACTTTTTGTGTTTTAAGTATGTTAATGTAGTAGCTTTGAATATTACTTTATCACATTTTTTATCAGTAATTAGGAGAGTCACAAATCCTTTGGGGAAAGGTACAGTAATTGCAATTTTTTAAAAAAACTGTTTTTAAGATAACTGGCATTAATATATGTGATATATCATACAAATCTCTATAAAGTTATAATACTAACCACAAAAATCTCTAACATTCAGTTCTTCCTTAATAACTCTCAGTTAATGTCTTGCCGATACATCAAACAGTTCCCATTTTTTAATAGGCGTCAATACATTCTTTCCCAGAGAAATTGCAGACGCAGCAGACTCACAACCATTAAAAATAGTGTCACTTTTCAATTAGACCTCGAGATGTAAAGTTGTGTGAGATGTAAAGTTGTGTGCTTTTCGGTGTGCCGAGCTACGGCTCCGGCCCCTTTCCTTTACAAACTCTAAAATATGCTTTCTTTACAATAAACCACTCTTTGGACGTCCAATATTCCTTCATTTCTATATTAACTAAATAATAATTATGCTCTCATGTGTAGTAGATGTCATTCTATTACATATATATATATATTTATTTTGCTATCTAACGCAACACTAACTCGTATTTTCACAATTCTTATGTGTGCAGTATAGCATAGTATCACTTGTAGTAATTGGTAAACTCGTGGTGTATTTTTTCTTAGAAACACATAAAAAATCAATACCTAAACATATTTTTTAAGGATTCCTTAAGTTCAGAAAAAAGGTACAATATTACTGTGCTTTGAAGGATTTTAAGAAAATCACTCAATTCTAGCATAAATGCATTATTTTGTATTGATTGATATTTTTCGCTGAAAAATCCCTCAGCATCAGAATCTTGTGAACTTAATAAAGTGCGAACAAGCACTTGGGCCTATTTTTTTTAATGTTTTCTTGAAATTCTTCTTATATTTTTAACTCTGTACCTGATAGTTAAAAAATAATAGTTTAGGAAGCAAGTATAATTGCATTTTGTTATTTTCCCCATTAGAAATGAACCCCCTTCCAGTGGAGAACCATGTTACATACCAGCGTCTACATTCTTCCGGTGGGCATTTTGTCCTCAATCCGTCCATTGACTTACGGGATGCTCCCAGTACTAGCTATGGTAATTATGGCAACGGGGTGATAGCAGATTCACAAGGGAATGTCATGCAA
The DNA here is from genome assembly GCA_019343175.1 of Oedothorax gibbosus. Lineage (NCBI taxonomy): Eukaryota > Metazoa > Arthropoda > Arachnida > Araneae > Linyphiidae > Oedothorax > Oedothorax gibbosus. The sequence goes on from CM033279.1 coordinate 29,286,997, forward strand.
GAGATTGGAGCACCTAGTGCATCAAATTCCTTCAGGTTACTAATATTTCCTTTGTTGAACCTCCTAAAGTGTAACAATAAATCTTTTACTCTATGAGTGGTTTTGTTTCAACAGTATTGTATTGTGATGAGGGCTTGATCTTGCCGTAAGCCCAGGCCTAGGACCCCCATGTGTTAGTTGCCCCAAATTTTAAGGGATTTTTATGCTAAATTTGTATTGCCAACTGAAATGTTAGTAAATTGTGTTATTTTGTGGCTCCTTGTTATTCTTAAAGCTATGAAATAAAGCATTTAAATAGACAAGTTCAGGGAAATTATTTAAATTAAATGTTTATTAAAAAAAATTAGCTTTTGATTTCCATTCAGACATTGACCATTATATGAGCATTGTCCTCAGGGGCCCCCCAAAATTTTCTGTGCTTATAGTCTGTGTTTTCCTAGATCAGGCCTTGATTGTGATGCACTATTTAAACAAATAATTGTGTGAGTCTTTATCTCATTTTTAAAGAATTCCTAAATTAAGAAAGTTTTCATAAAAGGTAAACTTTAAATATTAAATGTAAATTGCTTAGAGGGATTGAAATAAAGGATGTGACTGATTCAGATCAGAGAAAAGAATAGGAAAAAATTATTTTTATGATAAAGCAAAATTGTTTGTATTTTAAATATGCTAATGTTTTAAAATTTGAACATTTTAAAATAAGTATTTTATATTTCTGATATTCTAAATCTACTTATGATTAGCAAATTGACATACCAATTTTTATTATAATTGTAGATATGACAGACCTTCTTTTGATGACATGCACTTGTATGGTCCCAGCACTTCATCAGACACTAGGACTCCGGCTAAGAAACGCAAGTCTAATGGTCCCCCTGCTCCAACAGAAAGCTCTTCGGAGAGAAGCAAGAAAGGCCCCCGTATGATGCATTTAAACAGCGAGTCCCAGTGGACACCCAACTCGTTTGGTTTTGATGGAAATGGAGTGAAACAAGAGCCCATGGATGACTATGGTCCATCAGAAGTGGAGACACCTGGAGGACCTCCTCATGACACCTCTTCCCCTGGGAGCAGTGGCACCGGTAGCAACAGTAGGCCTTCAGACCAGTCGCACGACTACAAGCAGCCCCAGAAGAAGCGAAGCCCCACCACCTGCTTTGAAAGGTTTGAAAAGAAGTCTGTAGATGCCAAAAAGAAGGTCTCTCCCATCTCTGTCTATAGCAAAACTCATGACAATTTTGTTATTGGCGTCAAATGCAGGCGCTACAAGAAGAGGACGAAGCCTGCAAAGGCAGAAGAATGCTCGTCTCCATGCAGAATGGAAGTAGAAACCTATAAACAATACAGTCTGACTCCGGAGCAGGCTGCCTTTTCTGTTATGAGAGATATCCTTGGCAGAGTTACTCTTATACAAGAGAGGTTTGAATTGGGTGCTACTGACTTGAGTGAGATGGACCCATACAGAATCCAGCAGCTTTTCATTCAGTTTTGCCACAGGTACAACCTGGACTACAGGGACTTTGAGAACACTGAATTAATCCTGATACCAAGGATCATTGCAGACACAATGGCAAAAAACTCCGAACGGGCTTCCGCCATCCGAAGAAGAATCAACTCTCCTTCAACAGTTGAACCACAACCGTCCACCAGCGGCACACAACAGCAACAACGTGAGGTGAAAACAAAGAGGCGGAGGACAAGAGCCGAGGAACCTGAGAACTCCACCGGTGAACCGGTTGAGCCTCGTGTTCTCCGGCAGTTGCCTTGGCGACAGGCTAGGACCAATGTCTCTGGGTATTCACCATTTGCGCTTTCAGCAAGGAACGGCAGTGGGGAGAATGTCGACGTCATCGATCTTTCGTCCGAGGAAGAACAGGCCGGCAGGGAAGCGGAAGTCCGGAAAAAATCACAGCCTAGTAAAGGCAAGCGGCCATCTAGGAAAACACAAGTCAAAGGTGATAGGAGTTTCAAAGAAGGTGAGAGCAAAGAATCTCCGTCTGAAAAGTCCAGATCGAATACTAAGGGCAAGCAACCGGCTAGAAGAAAGAGCTTAGTAGAGATTTGTTTGGATGACAGTGAGGGACCACCTGCTGCTAGATCACGATCCAGGGATAAAAGTAAGAAGCCGGCCAGAGAAAGTAGTGTGGATGAGTGCAGTAATGGTGGACTCGCAGTAATTCAAATAAAACAAGAACCTATAGATGACTATCCTTCAACTGAATTGGAAGCATCAACATGGCATTTCGAAACCTCACAAGGATGTAGAATGGAAAATTGCAAACCAACAGAAATGCAAAATGATGATGTAGAAAGCCAGAAGAAATGTGAAAATGAATCCAATTCTATGGAACAGAGTGTTGAAGAATTCAACATAGTTCCAGTTCCTAGTTCTGTAGAAGATAACATTGCCTGCAATGTTAGACTTTCAACTATTCAAATCAATCAGGAACCCATCATCAATGACTCTCCTACGATTGAATTATCACACCAGGAAACCTTTTCATTGAACAGTGGAATTAAAACTAGTCACCCTATGGATCCCCAGGATAAACAAGAAAGTACTAAAAATGCAAAGGATCAAAGTCTGGAAACGACCAGAAACAACAAAACGGAAGAATTCCGGAAAAAATCACAGTCTAGTAAAGGCAAGCGGCCATCTAGGAAGACACAAGCCAGAAGTGATAGGAGTTCAAAAGATGGTGAGAGCAAGGAATCTCCGACTGACAAGTCGAGATCGAACACTAAGGGCAAGCAACCAGCTAGAAAAAAGAGCTTAGTAGAGATTTGTTTGGATAACACTGGGGAACCACCTGCTGCTAGATCGAGATTTAGGGATAAAAGTAAAATGCCGACTGGAGAAAATAGTGTGGATGATTGCACTAATGGTAGACTTGCAGTGATTCAAATAAAACAAGAACCTATGGATGACTATCCTTCCAATGAATTGAAAGCATCAACATCACATTTTGAAACCTTGCAAGAAAGTAGAATAGAGAATTGCAATCCAACAGAAAGGAAGAATTATGATTTTGAAAGCCAGAAGGAATGTGAAATTGAATCAAATGCTATGGGAAAGAGTGTAGAAGAATTCAATATAGTTCCAGTGGCTGGTTCTGTAGAAGATGACATTGCCTGCAATGTTAGACTTTCAAATATTCAAATCAAACAGGAACCCATCGATGGCTATCCTTTGATTGAATCATCCCACCAAGAAACCTTTTCATTGAACAGTGGAATTAAATCTAGTCAGCCTCTATATCAGCCTATGAAACCACAGGATAAACAAGAAAGTACTAAAAGTGCCAAGGAAAAAAGTTTGGAAGAGACCAGAAACAGGGATTTGGAAAAAGATAGTGGGCCACCAGCGGCCAGATCCAGATCTAGAAGCAAAGGTAAGCAATCAGCCAGAAAAAACCAGGTAACCCACAAAAAGAGCTTAGACAAGAATATCTGCTATGGTGGACTGGAAGAAATTTGTATAAAGCAAGAGCCCATAGACAACTGTGAATCAAATGAATTTGTCACTACTGTGTCACTACATCCAAATGGTTATCTGGAAAGTAGTGAAATTGGAAATACCAAGTTACCTGAGCAGCTTAAAAAGGCTAAGCAGCAACAAAGAAACAAAGAAAATGTTAGCGATCAGAGTTTAGAACAAGTCACAGATTGTAATTTAGAAGTACGCAAAGAACCGGTGGCCAGATCAAGGTCTAAAAATAAGGGTGGGCGGACTGTGGGAAAAAAACAGCTGGCCAGCAAAAAGAGCTTAGATAAGTTAAATTTTGCGGGATTGGAAGGCCTTAAAATTAAACAAGAACTAATGGATGATTATGAGGCTGCCTTGAACCAAGTGCCAACTCAAGGCATCTCTTCGGAGAACCGTGGAACCAGAAGTAGGTCTTCAGAACAGCCCAAAAATGTGCCTAAGGAGCCACCAAAGAAAAGAGGAAGAAGTATAGCAAGCACTAGGGGGCAGAGCTTGGAAACTGTGGGTACCTATGAAAGCTTTAGGCGTTGCACCCGATCCAGTTCAAGGAAATCTGAGGTACTAGATGTGGACTACATTGTGGACAAACCTTTAACTAGGAAAAGACTTCGAAGTATGTACTCAAGTGATTCCACTCAGACTCAAGAAATAGTTGATATCACTAGAAGCAGCAGTTCTGATAGTCCACCATTGCTAGTTCCTGTAAATATGGAGGGTTCAACATCCGCATTGCTTCAAACTAAGAGCAAAATCTCTCAAACAAAAGGTAAAAACACTGCAAGAGGTAGAAAGGCTAAAAACAAAAATATTTCTGAAAAGGATTCTCCTTCAGTTTCGAAGAAGCAAGCAAAGGTTAAGACAGAAGACGCATATGAAGATGAGCCACCAGTGTTACGTAAAGTTAGCAGAAAGCGGACTGTAAACTCTCGATATATTGATGATGATATCTATGTAGTACCTTCAGGATCAAGGAGTAGAAGTAGAAGCAATTCAAGCAGAACAGAACCCCCAACTTTACCTGTCATAGATATAAAAATTAAACAGGAACCTGTTTCTCCACCCAAAAAGTGTCAAAATAATAACTTCGAACAGTTGAACTGTGCATCTGCAAAGAAAGCTCATGATTATGATTCTTCCTTGCCAGACAGCATAAAAGAGCTTAAAAACAAAGGCCCAGAAACACCAAAGAATACTGTAGTTAAATCTGGCTCATCAAAAAGGAAGCAGGGTGATCCTACAAAATTTCAAAAAGATAAGTTTAAAAATATTCGATTTCCAAAATTTTTACAACCTAGTTCTATTCCTATGACTGTAGCTTCAAGTATTGAACCATCCACCAAGGAAAAAAACTCTAAACCTAACTCGAATGTCAACTTTAGTTCTCCAAAAATCTCTACTACTTCATCTGCAATGCCTGGAACTGCCAATTCTTCAGAAACATTGAAAGAAAGATACAGAAAGTCATTCTGTAGTCAGCCACTACCCAGCACAAATTCGGGGCATCCTAAGGAACTGGAAGAAACCAGGCAAAAATTTGCCTCATTCTTGAAATCGAGGAAACCAATGAAAAAGTCTAAAGAAAGCCTTGCACAGACTCTAGTTCCTAAACCAGAACATAGTTCCTCTGCTCAAAATTTTAAGCCTAATTTCTCCAACAATATATTAAACCAAACAAGCAAGTTAAGTATCCATGATGTAAAAATAAAAGAAGAACCCATCTCTGATGAAGACATTCCTCTCAGCCAACTAGCAGATGCTGCATATGCTTCCGACTTAAAAATGAAATCAAAGAAGAAACCAGTGCGGTGTACGCCCACCAAGAAGATCGAGCTTAGACGAAGTTCAAAGTGTTCCATTCCTGAACCCCAGGTAGCAGAACCAGAGAGAATGAATGTGGAAGTTAAAAATCGGGAACAATCCGAAACGGATTCCGATGACGATAAACCTTTGTATCTTCTTAAAAAGGTCATCAAGGAGCAGGAACGGCAAGAGATTTCTTCTACAAAATCCAGGTATATTTATTTTTCTGTTTTGGTGATGTAACTTTTCATAGAGCAGTAACTTGAGCCATGAAATGTCAAACATTAAAATTTGGAAAGAAATTCATAAGTTTCCGTAATATCAAACATTCTATGAAATTAAACAAGGAAAAAAGAATTGTACAATATTTAGTACTGAATGCATTTTTTGGCAAGTTTTTTATTATTTTCTATTAGTTTTGGTTATCTTTAAAAAATTGTCTAATTATAATGTATGCTATTCTTATAAAGCTTTAATGTATCACTAATGCAAACACAAATGCATTGCTTCCCAAATGGAAAGTTATTTTGTTTTTGGACTTAAAAGTTACTTAATAAATGCCTTTTTTTTACAAGATTTTTTTTCCAATAAGCTTCAATTTAAAAAAGTATTATTGTTGATCTTTCAGGACATCAAAACAATCTAAAGCTGGCAAACCTACAGCATCACCTAACCATTCCAAGAGATATTCAACAGAGGAGATCCTTCCTGAAATTGGGAAAAACAAAAGAGCTGTAAGACGACGTGTGTCGGAGTCTGAAGATTCAGAGTGTGAATTGGTTATTGATCTTGATAGAAGACCATCTGTCGAGGATAGAGGTACCAATATTATTTTTTTAGTTAGTAATTTTTTTAATTATTAAATTAATATCTGTATATTCTCATTTTCTATTTCACCACCTTTATAGGGTATAAGCATATTGCCTTTGCTATTTTCTGAACTACAGTAGGCTCCCCTTAAAAACTAAGGCATTTATAATGTATTTTAAACTGTTCAAATTCTAGGTGGAGGGTATTTTTTTAAGCAGGTATTATTAAGTTCTTTGATTATATATCTGTTACGAGACTGAATAAAATTCCATAGTCTTTAGGCTTGGGCTGCCAATTATTATAAGTTTTAAAATTCTATATTTTTATTATTTTAAAGCAAACAAATGTTTGTTAACTTGAGTTATAAATCAAGTTTTTTTTGTACAACCACATTTCCCAGATTTTGATGTTTAACTCTATTTAAATATCAGTTTTTAAGATTTTGAAAATCAATATTTTCGATACAAATATTGTTTTCTGTATAACTTTTTAACAGGATTGCAACTTATTGTTCTGCAAATGGTGGGAATTATGCAGAATGTTTATTTGAACAACATGTAAGTCACTATAAAAAATGAGTTTTCTAGTTATTCAGACTGAGACACATTAAATTTACACCAGGTCTGTATTTTCAACCCTATTTTTTGGGCACTAAGGTACTTTAGACCCAAAACAATTGATCTTTATGGACAAGTAGGTTAGTAAAATATTTGCATTCTTGTGAAGAGGAATTTACTTAGTTGGTTAGTAATTGGCATTCCAGGCCCAATGGCCATTGAAATTAGAATTTCAATACATTTTGGGTTTTAATTGATTGTATACAAACTTGATTGCAAATGAAAAAATCTTTATATTGATTAATTATTGAGAAGATACAATTTTATTCGGAAGATTATTTTTAAATGGTAATCTCTTTTAGTAAATCTTTGTAATGTCTTTTTTGTTTTCAGTGATTATATCTTAAAAAGAAATATATCTTTTGTATTTTATGTTGCTTCAATATTTGTTTGGTATTTATTTTGTCAATGTGATTGTAATTTAATAATTCATTAAACTGAAACATTAAGATGAAATATTTTTATGACTTCATAAGTTCCTTTTTTTATTTATTTATATATTTTTTTAACTTCATAAATTAATGGTTGTAAGCTAGACACTCCATACAAGACAACCATTGGTAATTCAGGTTAGTTAGTGTTGTCTAATTTAGCAATTAAAATGGTAAATGGCTATTTAAAAATTTGGTTTTCTTAGAAACATAAATAAGATACAAGTTATTTTTTGTTAAATCTTGATTTTGGGGCTTGTAAAAAAAATACTATTCAGTCAATATTAATCATTTTATGGGTTTGCAGTCAATAGACGTTTCAAAATAGTAACTGCCTTTATAATTCGTTTTAAAATTCAACAACTTTTAATCTAACATAACATAGTGTTCATGCAATATTTATATGAAATAAGAACATTAAGGTAGCTAATACATATATAGCTGTAATTTACACTACTTGAGAAACGTGTATAGAGAAATTGCAGATGGGTTGTTCTTTAACACAACACTGAAACATTCTAATTCGACGCGGCAAAGGACTTTAAATAAACAGGACATTTATTTACATGCATAGTTATGCACATAAAAAATATTTAAAATCGTTATAATCCATTACCCCACCATTACGATTCTATACACTAAACAATTAACTATAAGGGTTGACGATTAATTTTTTCCCATTAATTGAGCGTGGAACTCCAGCCTTCTAGTTCAAATGTGTTAACCATTACAGGAGAGTTATTAATAAATATTATTATTGTTTTATTTAATTTTTAACAAATGTCGAATTTTTTCTTGTTTTCTATTCCTGTATGGTAAGTTTATTTATTTTTCTTATAGTTCCGTCTTACAAACTTCAAAGGTTAAACACCATTGAAGATTTTACTGAAACTGAAAATAGAAATGCCATAACTCCTCAAGAATCCAAGATCACCTCCCTAAAAATTCCTCCAGTCCTACCTAACACCCCAACAATCAATTTTTCAAGTTTAACAGCTAGTCCTCCAACATCAAAGGTAAATGCAGCAGACAAGTACTTTTTATCAGTATTTGTGAAAGAATGAAGTCTGTTATAAAATATTTGTAATTGTAAAATGAAAAAAATATACATAGAATTAAATATTTTAGTCCTGTGAAGTAGAACAATTTGTAAAAAGGAGCATTGGCAATTTTACTGGAAATTTAAATGAGAGCATTTATTATGGATTTAACTAAAGGCTTTAAAACTTGCTTGAATCCTATTTAGTCAGTTCCATTTTTTAACAAATGATAAATATAATAGTGAAATACTAATATGAATGACAGGTAGTTTACCAAGATTCATGCAAAGTTGAACCAAATTGAAATGCATAAATAATTATCTGTATGTAAAACTACAGCCATGTATGAGGTATATCCACAAAGTAAGTTCAGTTTGGTTATCTAAAAAAATAAAACGTGTTCAGATATATAAACAAATTTATTGTACAAAAATCTACAACTCCTCTTCAACTACTTTTCTACATAGCTTCCGAAATTTTGTAGACACTTGTCATAGCATGGTACAAGTTTTTGTATTCCTCCTTCATAGAAGGTTGCCGCCTGTGTTTTCAACCATGTGCAAACATATTTTTTCAGCTCGTTCTCATCGTTAAAGAGTTTAACACCAAGAAAAGATTTTAGGTGTAAGAAGAGATGAAAGTCGCTAGGAGCAAGGTAAAAACACCTTTTGGCAGTAATCCTCAGCACTTGTTCTGTGTTGTGCGGCACAATTTCTTAATGGTCTCTCAGTAAACATGTGCAACACTTTAACGATGAGGACGATTTAAAAGAACATGTTTACACATGGTTGAAAACACAGGCGGCAACCTTCTATGAAGGAGGAATACAAAAACTTATGCCACGCTATGAAAAGTGCCTATAAAATTTTGTAAGCTATGTAGAAAAGTAGTTTAAACAAGTTGTAGATTTTTGTATTTTAAATTTGTTTCTGTATCTGTACACGTTTTTTTTTTTATAACCAAACAGAGCTTACTTTGGATATACCTCGTTTTTCTACATTAATTAATATTTTAAAGTTTTTATAAGTTGTTTATAATTTTATTTTATTGAAATTATTTTAAATTATTACTTTTTGACACTTTTCTTAGTGCCATTGATAACTGCTACAGACACGACTTTAGTCGTTCATTCATGTTATATATATTCGATTCAGTGTTTCGTTTTTCTACTATGGTAAAAATATTTAATTTTTTTTTAAAATGTTATATTTGTATGATAAATATTAAGTTATTAATAACAAAATTAATGTAATTATAGGCTGAAACTTTAGACAACTCCCCATCACTTCCTTCCGAGACACCTAAACCAGATAATTCAAGCCTGTTCCGCGATGCCACCGAAGAAGCACACATCCTCCTGGAGCTCAGCAGAAGTGGACCTCCACCGTTGGACATCAGTGAGCCAACTTTGAACCTCAGCCGGCCACCGTTGGATATTAGTGGGCCACCGTTGGATATTAGTGGGCCACCGCTGACTAGTCGGAACCCAAAGGTGGACACGCCAACTGGCAATCAGGAAGAAGCCACTGTAAAAGAACAAGATGAGTCTATATTGAGAACATTGTTGTTGGAAAATGGAGAGACGTTGCAGGTTAGTTTTACGTTTTGTCATTTGAATAAATAATGTATTTTTGGATAGAATGCATTTTTGTAAGTCCTTTTAAAACTTTAAAAAAGGATTACTATTAAGATCCTTAACTGCTTATTTTTTCAATTTAGGTTATCATTAGTCTTTTAAAAACCATATAAAAAAAAACCAAGAATCCATATTCTTTTAAGTAGATTCTTTTCTGTCCAGTTTTTTGTGTTTGTTAAATGAGATTGAATATGTATGGTTTAGTTATATGTCCTAATTGTCCTGTTAAGTCTGTTTATAATAGTCTTAAGTTCAGCGGATAGTAGGTTGTTAATCCAATCCATTTCAAGTCTATAATTAGAGAAATACATCTGCATGTTTACTCATTTTTAAAAAGGCGCTTTTTTGACCTTTTCGTCAAACCTTTTAAAGCTAATTAGGTTATTATAAACTATCATATTTAAACATAGATTGCAGTAACTGTAACTATAATAAAATTAAGTGATTAGGCATTAATTAAATTAGTTCGTAATAACTTTAAGTATTTATAATACTTATTGTGAAATTACAGCAGCCAAAGTTTACATTTGTGAAAACTAATTAATGAAATTGAAACTGTCCTAAAAATTATTCAGATTATAATTGTTATTTAAATCAATTATATTTCATTTTACACTCTATTTTTCTTTGCAAATCTTAGCATAGTAAATATTTTTTGTTTAATTTTAGGAAGCTACCCCTATCCCTTTTGATACTAAACTAGATTGTGCCAAACAATATACAACAAATTTGCCACCTCAAGAAATCCATAATCACTCACCATTATCAGAGTTGGATAAAAAGCAAATCCTGGGTAATGACAATTGTAATTTTACTGTAATATTAGTTAATATTCTTAAAATGATACAAAATATGTTAGAAAATTTTCCAAATGTAACAAACTATGTTATAATATTTTCTAAAAGCTAAAATAATGTGTTATGTATCAAGTATGTTTTGTCTTTTCCCAAATGATAACCATTTTCAATTTCAAAAGCTCTTTTCCATGATTTGTCATTCTGGTTTCAAAATAACTAGCCAAAATAATTAGTTTCAAAATATTATCCTTAAAAAGAAACATGCAATACTTATTCAATTTTGTTGTGATCAGTGGGTTAATCAATAATTAAAATTGGCTAACTATCAAGTAGATATCATATTTGTAATACGCTTTCATTTTAGGCAATATGTACAATGGTTATTGTGACTTTTTAATTTTCATTCTATACTTTTTTTTATTTGAATAACTTATGTCCAGCGTGTTTCTGAGATTCATACTTAGTAATGGGATACATAATTAGTTATGTAGAAGAAGACATCAGTAATGTTAATTTTGCTCATTTAAACAACATATTGATCTCCAAGACTGGTGTTGGTTTTTTGCAAAATTCAAGCACTTTCTTTGGAAATGTCTTGCACTTTTTGAAATAATTATGCATTCTTTCAAGTGACTGTCATCATGTCATGCAAAATAATAAAAGATAAGTTTTAAGTTAGTCACATCCGAATCTATTAGGATCTTATAAACAAAACTATTGCAGAAGAAATTCATATGACGCCTGACCAACTTTGGGTTGAGCTTGACACCAACCCCAGCTTCATACCTGCCAACTACGAGTGCTGTCTGAACAATCCTAAATCCACCCTGGAAGTTGTTCAAAAGCTGAGGGATCAAATAAGATATTTGCAACGTAAATCAGAGCGAAAGAACACCTCTGTACTCAATCTAAAAAGGTATTTATTGACAAATAATTTTTTTTAAAAATACTGTGAACTGTGCTGTACAATAATATAGTTGGAATATTTAAAAAAATAATAGATTTTTAAACAGGTTGTCTTGATGAATGTTATTTTTAAAGGTCTGGATTTTGTCATTATGACTTGTCTGTAGTTAATTATTTAGTTAAATTTTTTCCCTTTATTATTTCATGTGAAGATATAAAAATTCAGTAGGTCTTGACATTTTACATAATGTTAAAGTGCTTAATCATATGCACTAATTTTTCTAAGAATAACTTTTTTTACAATTCTATAACCTAAATTTTGTATCTTGGGATACTAAACACAATGATTTCCAATTGTCTATAGTTTTAGATGTATAAGTAAAAGTGTTAAGTTTTTACCTTACGTTTTAATTAAAAAACAAGTGAAGATATCGCACCCTACGCGGTAAAGTGACCTATCAGACAAATATGACTTTTCGAGTTATATATGCTATATTATTATTAAAAATTAAAATATCTAGCAATTAGAGCAAATCTTAAATCGATTGGTCGAATAGTTGGGATGATACAGTTAACGAATCCTTATTTTTTCTATAATGAACAATGCAATAGGTAAAATAAACTTCAGACGATTTTTCTGGAAAAACTAGCTTTTTAACGATAGGTCACTTTTCCTCGTACAGTGTGATATAGGCTCCAAGTTACAGAATTTATAGTTACACCAGTCTCTAGATCTATTCTGAACTTAGGAGAAAGATTTCTGCTGAAGATTAACAATTTTCTCTATGCATTTTAAACATAGTTTAACGCAAGTTAATATAATGCTAAAAGAACAGATTGCAGTGCAAAACTGTGTTTAATGCAAACCACTTACAAACACTGCCATGGAAAAATTATATAGTTTTCTTATTGACATTTTTATTTTACTTTTTAAAAAGGATTTCTAAACTGTGCAAGTACAAAGAGGAAGTTTTGAAACGCCTCACGAGAAGGGCCAACATGAAAGAACATATAGAATGGAGCCAACCAAACACCCAAGCAGCAAAGTTATTAAGTAGCCATCAACCTACTCCCATGGCTACTTCATCATATGGTACAGTATTTTCGAAACAAAATAATTTTTTGTAATTTAATGAATGTATCCCTAGTTAAACTCATAGTTTCCTTGCACAGAAGCCACGACCATGGGCGGAGCTATAAAACGCGTGGAGCAATCAGATAAAGACAAAATAAAACGGATGAAATTCTCTTCATCTGATAGCTCCGCCCATGGTCGTGGTCTCTGTGCAAGGAAACTATGAGTTAAACTATAAATATATATTTTTTGTTTTGGCTGCCACTTGTGTTTTCTTGTTGACTTGCCCATTTTCAATTTCAAAAGCTCTCTTCCATGATTTGTCACTCTGGTATCAAAATAATTAGTTTCAAAATATTATCCTTAAAAAGAAACATGCAATACTTATTCAATTTTTTTCTGATCAGTGGGATAATCAATAATAAAAATTGACTAACTATCAAGTAGATATCATATTTGTAAAACGCTTTCATTTTAGGCAATATTTACAATAGTTATTGTGACATTTTAATTTTCATTCTATACTTTTTTATTTGAATAACTTATTTGTATACAGCAAATGCAACAAAATGAAATCTATCTTTCATTATACACTTTTAATGCTGTGTTGTATCTTCAAAATAATAATAATAATTTAGTGGCACAGCTGGGTTACATAGTTATAATGCATTTTCTAATTAGGAATATTGCATTTAAAAGTCGTAAACGTAATTGAACACAACGCTCTTCAGTGTTGTTTTAAAGGTCAAACCAAAATTTGTGCTTTTTATATAAATAAAAAAAAATTAAATAGTAAAGTTAATACTTAGGAATGTGTTAAATAACAATATTATTGTTTAGTTAGTGTAATTATAAAACACTTGATAGTCAAAACAATTTATTGAAACAAAAGAAATATGGATTACATCATGTCATGTGATTCAAAGCTACACATTTCTCTTATTTTACGCCAACTTTATTTTCTTTGCTTAACTCTTATAATAATGATACAGATTAACAACATTCTTACCTTATTCTTATGGTGATATGTTTTTTTATATTACATGTTCTGGTAAACAAAACAGTTTGATACGTCTGATATATATTTTTCAAATTTTAAACTTTATTATTTTGTATAATTTAGTAATCTAAAAACTAGAATGAACTCACTTTAAACTTATCTTCAACAGCTGCCACTTCTCGGCTTTCCTCAGCACTTTTGGGCAACTCTCTTCTTAAATCCAAAACCCCAAGTGCCACAGTGACAAGCAATGATTGTTATCCAGGCGAGAACCTGCCAACTGTGGCAACCATGGTCGCAAATGCCACAGAGAACTATGGTGTAGACTTGAGGACCGTCACTAATCGAGAGCCTTCATCTAGAACCATTCTTAAGGAAGTGTTGTCGTCTAAGGATCCTATCTATCGTCCTGTGGCAATTAGGTATGTCAACTCTCTAAATATGTTTAACCACTTAAGTTGCTAAAATTTCGCATTTAAGTCACAAATTTTACAACTGACTTTGAAATTTGAAAGTTTTCAAAAATAAAATGTTTGCCCTAGTGTTTTTGTTGCAAAAACATCAATTTTTAAGTTTTACAAATTCATATGTAAAATAATCTATACATAATTTTGTTTTCAAATGACAGTGTAGTATCTTAGTAGCATATATAGAAAAACCTATGCAATTGACTTTTTGCAGGTATCCAATTCACTAATGAAGAGCATGTTGGAGTTTAAGGGGAAGCTAAATATCTCCTGTCATTCTTTCATTTCCCATATTGAGTTTATAGGGCACTTTAAAGTCCAGAAAGTTATCCTAGGACCTTAGATTATACTTTTATCATTTTTTTGCATTCCATTTAAAAAAATGACATTTGACAAAAAATGACGAGGTATTTAGCCTTCCCTTAATCACTTTGGCCTAAAGCCTGCAACATTCCTTTTGAAAGACAAGAATATATTTAAATCACTTAATCAGATATGATAACTCATACATTTGACAAATAAGAAAAGCAGTTACATTTTGTTTTATTGTATTTGGTTCAAGATAAGTTATGTGTATCTAAATTGTTCTCTGGGTATATCTGTGTGCCAAATAATTCAAAACTTGAATACATAAGATCAGGCATACTCTAAAACGTTTGAAAGTCAAACTATGGATTTTTAGTGTGTAATAATGCTGAAGTTTTTAACTAATATTTCAAGAAATTATTTTGTATTTAAGGTTGCCATTTAGTTGTTAAAACTTCAATTCATGTTAAAAAAATTTCAATTTTTAAATAACAAAATAATTACCAAGATTTTTTTTTAACATTTAAAATCACATTTAAGTAATTAACTTAAACTCAATCTTAATTTATCTACAAACTTAAACTTGTTTAAATCACACAGGTCACCGTTACCTCAACTTGAAAGATCGTCAGAATCCTTCCTCCCATTCCCTATATCTCCTTTGGTGTCCATGGAATCCACTATCCCACCCCACCGAACATCTTCTCCAATGCTTCCTGAACTCTCCAGGACATCCCAACTGTCCAGAAGGATTCTCACCCCACCGGGAAGCTCTAGCCAGTTTCCACCTATTCTGCAACCGGAGCCCAGAAGTTCCTCTTTTATTCCAGTGGTGCAAGGTTCTTTTAGGACTATGTATGGTAAGTCAGTGGTGTAGAAAACTAGTTACTAGATATCGGCTCTACTTAAAGCTCGGTATGTATGGAGGGACTGGGACCTCAGGACTTACCTTTTTCTCCTTCTTGATTGATGCCTTTTTTCGCTCTGTGCTCATGGACACGTAGGGCTAAAAAGGAAAAGTAAGTCGCGACCCAAGTCCCTTATGCTTAAGTAGACCGAATCATGATAACCTTGGCTGCATGGCAACTTGTGTTTACCAAGGACATAATCCAGTGAACTAACAGTGGATTACTATTGGCTTTGAAGGGCATGGGAGCCCAGATGGTAAGGCGCGCTTGCCTTGTACAGTATGCCAAAGATCCCTGGTTTAGGCCTGAGTATTACCAAAGTAACTAATGACCTATAAAAGATCTGTGCAGCCAGAAAAAAGTCTGACGAATAATACCCTGTGTGGAGAGAGTGCACGTTAAATATGCTTCAAAGTCCCGATGTTGAGCACTTGAGGTTACGTTGGGTGCCTACTCTGGTGTTGACTCGTCACTTGACTGGCTTTAAATTACGACCGTCACCAATAGTCCTTCTGTAGCTCTAGTGCGAGAATTACTTAACTACCATTGGCTTTGAATTGGCTCTAAATTTTCTCGGCCAGAAAAAAAAAGTTAGCATTCACCAGTCCTCAAAACTATTAGTTTTGCGACTCTTTGACGACCTGGTACAAGTGGTTATTGAATGACTAGGAGTAGAGATGACAAGTTAGACCATTGTTGCAAGCACTCATAAACTATTGGACTAATGCCTATATTTTATAAGAAAAAAAATTGTCCAATTCATTGTTGTGGTTACTGCAGTTTACCTGCCCATGGAAGAGTTGTAGAGAAAAGCAAATATGATGTGTTATTAAATTTAGACTTAAATATGACGAAACATCATTACGTTTTGGAGTGAATACTACAACTATAGGCTACTACAATTTAGCTGTTTACATAAAAATCTACATCTTTTGCAGCTACAATTTAAAGTAGCACCTGTGAATCGCATATAACTGTTACCTAGTTGTAGTATCTTGTGGACGTAACCAAGCAGAATTTTTTTATTTGTTACCCATTGCCAAATTTGTAGCTACCTAGTTCAGTTGTAGTTACTCACGTCACAATATAAAGAGGGTAGGTGCAAAACTCACATTCACCAAAGTATAACTAAGATATAAGGCCTCCCAATTGGCCACATTCCCCTAAAGGCCGCCAATGCAAACTAGCGGCATGTTCACTAATTTTAATGGTTTAGGGTCCTGATTTGGCAGCTTTTGTAATTGTATTGTAAGATTATTTAAACGTATCAGTCTAACAAAAAAAAAGTTCTGACATTTACTCACTTTTGTCCCGTAAATTTTTGTATTACAAAATTTTTTGTTTTTTTTCTGAAAACATGAAAGTTAATTGGTAAAATTATTGGTGTTCACTTCAAACTATGACTAAAATACTTTAAATTATTTTGCAAAGGCTAAACATCAGGGCTCCCAACCGCTAAATGGTCTTATCGCTTTGTTTTGATTCCACCAAAGTTCATAGAAATAAGTTAGCTATACGATTGGTAGCCAATCTAAAAGTCAATCTGTACATTAGTAGCTTTCTTAGATACATCGTGCAAGCTTCCGTGGTAATCCAGATCTTCTTTTCTGAGGAAAAATACATGTCACACTTTTGGAACCGTCGATACCAATAATTTTTATAATGTAGGTTGATGGTTCACGACAGATCGTTTTTCAATCCAAAAAAAAAACTTCGAAAAACGAATATGCTAAGTTCCCAAAATACGTAAATAATTTGTACCTTCCTTGAAAAAGGTTACTTAATAATGAACAAAGTTCATTTTCAAAGTTGCTTAAAAAAACTGCTTTTTGTTGGGTATTTGGGGGGTGCAAATTCCAGTTAATATTGTATTGTTCATTTCGCAATGGAGTCAGAAATTGCTATGGGCCGTAATTTTTCTGAGCAATGTGATTTTAAATACACGTTTTATCTTTAACATGCGTTAGTTGTACAATTAGTTAATCTTCTTTATAACTCCAATATTTTTTAAACTCCATTTAAAATATTGCAGCAATAGTTTAGAATTTTAAGGACAAAATTTCCCGATAAAATTCGGTATACCGAGACTCAAATTTACTTAGTAGCAAATCTGACTGACTAAAAATCATCCCTTGTTAGTTAAACTTATTAAAGCTACACTGATTGTCATTAAAAAAAACGTTTTTAATGTATACATTTTTAAAAAAAAGCAAAAGTAAATATATTCTAAATATTTGTGAAATTTCAATAAAGATTTATGCAATTACACTAACACTCATAAAAAATGATTTCTTCTTATCAAAAGAGCCAAAAAGCATACATCCTTGTTTATAAAGATAAAAATGTTACACCTCTGAAAAAATGGCTTCATTTGCTGCTGCCACTAATTTTCACGCTCCCGATGTGCGCTTATCAATTCATGATGCCTTGGCATCGCCCTATATTGATACTGTGCGGGGAGTCAACCAGTGTCTGGTGACTTTGAAAGCTAGGTTCAGGCAACCTAGGATAACTCATAGTTAATATTAATGCAGAAGTGCTCCTGTGACTGGGGCATAGCCAAAAAGAGCAGAATGGTCAGTTGTTTTTTTAAAATTGGAAAAACCTTTTCTTTCTTCGTGAAATACTAGCGCATTTTAATCGTTTTTTCTAATTTTTTAGTTTTTTTTGTTTTAAAAAATGGATTTTCGGTTTATACTTAAAGTAGACACTATTTTTCCACTTTATTGGGTTAGTACTTCCCAGCCCTTGAGTTCATGTGACTGCCCAATTAATATTAAAATAGAGTTTATTGGTTCCTGACACACGCTTGAAGAACCATGTAAATTAATTTTAAGCACCGAAAACACAATATCTTTTGACCTTGCAAATACCAAATACTGCTTTTGTTTTCTTGATATTTAAAAAAAATTCTAAAAAATGAGATTATAATAGATTTTTTTTAGTTACTTAAAACATCAAATTTTGCAAATAATGTAAAATATCATTAACTGCCCCCCCCCCCCCACTTATGACTTTCTTGGTGGGGGGCAAGTTCGCCAAGCACTGCGACCGCAAGTCCCCCCCCCCCCCCCTACTTAATATCTAAAAGATTTCTATCCCATCGCGCTTTCAGCTTTTTTCATATTTTTGTGTTCTCATGGCTGTATATATAATGATATGAAAGTTATGTGTTCCGATTGTGTTCAAAGATCAAAATACCTTTGATTAATATTAAGAATATTTATCGGTATGTTTCAATTTTGACTTAATATATAAATTAAAATTCATTTGAAAGTTGTTTATAGAGTAACCATTTAAACCTTTTCATACAATTTTCTTGATAGTTTTGTAAAATATTGCCATCAGAGCCTTATATAATGGATTAGAAGTGGGGTAGGAGGTCTAAAGTAAACAAGGGATTACAAACATTTAGTAATCCCTTTGAGACAACAAATATCTGTATAATTTTGGTACCCCAAAAGTCCCCAATTTCATTATTTAGGTCCCCATTTTTCCCATTTTTGGGTTCAAAAAGTGTTGGGAGGCCTGGATATAGGATCCAGTCCGTTCATTGGCCACTTTTTATATAGGTCGCCAATGAACGGGCTGTACACTTTATTTTAGTGATGCTTTAGAGGATGTGAGTATTGGCAGCTATTTGTATGGCATTGATGTATTGTATGTTATCTTATTAGACTGTGGCATCAGTGGCCTAAGCATAAAAAAAAACTTACTGCCTTTTCACTCACTTTTTCCCTAAAGGTGAATATTATTTGAATATTTTATAAATATATTTTATACCTGCTTGGCAATCAGTTTTTATCTGAACAAAGCTTATACGAAAGTTACTTCTATTGGTCAAATTCCCCCAAGTGGTGGTTTTCACATTTATAATCTATGACCCTAAAGCATAACTTAAATTATTTTAGCAACTGAAGCTGCCAAAACCATCAAAGGAGCTCCCAAACTCAGCAGAAAGAGAAGTACTTCGAGAACAAATCCTTTGTCCTTTGGATTCCAACCAAATTCCTTTGACTCAAGAGCTGCTCAGTCATCCACCGTTGGAGCCAATCCTATACCATCCAGTCAATCTGATTCACAAGGCTATCATGTATCTTCTGGTAGATACATGCCGTATGACAACAGAACCTATCCAGTGGCATCCAATCAAGAATCTTCTATTGATCTGAGGACCAATCCAATGTCTTACACTTCTTTGGATCCTGGTCGGATAGCCAATACGAGCTCGCCTTTTATGATAGTCCCACCGCCGACCACTCTGCAGTCTGCTTTCAGCGAGAGGATTCGTCGCTCAATGTTGGATGGTGAAATGCCAGCAGACAGACAAATGGAAAGAATCAGTGAGCGAAGAAACGAAGTAAGGTTCCCTAAAAATACAGTAAATAAAAATATTGTACAAATTCCCCTTATGAGCAATGAATGCAGTTAACTTAATAATGAATCCAAGTGTCATTTTACAAAATTTTAGTTGCTATAATTACGTTTGATGGATAATTTTCTTTCTATTTGTGGTTTGCAGGTAATTTGAAGGGTGTAGTTGCAAAACTTCCATTTTCCTAAGCATGACTAAGATATTGGGTCCAGTCTGTTCATTTTCGGCTTTTAATGGTAATTTTCAATTGGATAAAATTGCTAAAAAATGGGCTGGACCCCATATATTAGTTATACTTTGCAGAATGTGAGTTTTGTAAATACACTTTTTATTTCTCCTATGCAGTTTATGTTTGGTACAATTAGTTTCTAATCTTTCCTGTTTCATAACTAACCATTCCATCTATTTATTTTATATTCTCCATTCTAATAATATTGTACGCAAAACGTTTTGATTTTAAGGACAAATTTCTGTTAAATTCGTTTACACGAGACTCCTTTGAATAATTCAATACTTAGGTAAGGCAAATTTCTGACTTGTTGGGTGCTAACATTCGTGTTTGATCCCTGTTGTTGCATTTAAAACTTAGTTAATAGCTATCACTGGTTGTCTATAAATAAAACCGTATTTTTAATTGTGATAGCTGGATTTTTTTTTTGCAAAAAAAAGCCTTGTAAAAAGCCTAAATTTATTCATAAAATATTTGTAAATTTTCAATAACAACGATTTAATAAGTTCCCCAGAAATTACCACTAAATCAACTTCCCATACACAGAAAAAAGTGGCAGTTATTACTTTTTTCTTTATGCAAAAGAAGATACCTTAAAATTCAGTTAATGGTCTTTTGTTGTATTGTCACGAAGATACAGAATCAAGTAACCTACCTCTGAATTTCTATATTTCTTTCTCTCCTTTGAAGGGGCCCATTCCACTTTTTGTTCCTCAAGCTGGACCACTAAAGCCCGCTTCTTCCAAACGCCCGAAGTGTGCAGGCTGTGGGAGGTCCAAGGGCTGTTTCATCTGCTCTTTGTGCAAGAGCACCTATTATTGCAGTACTAAGTGCCAGGTGAGTGGCAACAGTATTGCTATGGTGGAAATTTGCAAAAGCATAGGTTACACTGGGTTCTGACCATAGATATCATAGTTAAAGTATTAGATTGGCAGATCATGTGACCTCCAATGCTAACGACGGGACGCGCATGGAGGCCAAATAAGAGGGCAAAATGGCCAGTGTTGCTGCCACTTTAAGGAGAAAAATACTACGAAAAAATACCATTTAATTCTAAAATTACAAAAAAATATCGTAAAAATACTAGCTGCATTTTGGAATCTTTTTAGTGACTTTAAATCCTTTTCTAGTATTTTTTTTTTGTAATTTTAGAATTAAATGGTATTTTTTCGTAGTATTTTTCTCCTTAAAGTGGCAGCAACACTGGCCATTTTTCCCTCTTATTTGGCCTCCATGCGCGTCCTGTCGCTAGCATTGGAGGTCATGTGATCTGCCAATCTAATACTTTAACTATGATATCTATGGTTCTGACACACTGCTTGAAAAAACCCTAAAAAAAGCTGTAAATTTGAAACATTTAGAGCCTCTAAAAAGCCACTAAATTCCCTTTGACCTTCCAAATGCCCAAAAATGTATAGTTTTCTCTGATAAATTAAAAAAAAATTCTTAAAGTAATATGTATGTGCTTATAAAATAAGAATTATGTTAGTTTGAGTTCATCTTAAAACCATTTCCAATTTTAAAAAAAGTAAAATATCATTAAAAAATTCGTTGTTCATAAAATTTTTATCTATAGCAAGAAAAACTGACACATGAGGAAGTTGGGTCTAACTCTCAGAACCACCAAAAAGCTCCTTATTTGTACGAAAAGGCCCTAAAACGTCAAAACTCGACATTTGTTTTTCGTGTTATTCATTAACATGGGAGTGAAACACTTGTCTTGCCTAAAACAGGATTTTGTGATGTAGCCAAAATGTATATTTTTGAAGCCGATCGTAATATGCAATCATCTCTAAGAAAGTACTTTGAATGATGTCTATATATAACCCTAAATAAAATATGCAACCCTAAATTTTGCTAAACGTTTTTACGTGGGAGCCCTGTTACAAATTTTCAGTTCCTTCAGTTAAAAATGTCGCTGTTCAAATGCAGCACAAACCAAACATTCAGAGGAATTTCTTTAAAAAGATGTTTTTTGCTTAAACTTCTCGGATTTTTGTGGACAATATAGAAGTAGCAAAGTTTTTGCTCTTGTATTTTTAACGTCTATTTAATTTTGCAACAAACTCAAATGCTGTTTGATTAGTACATTTTTGCACTGTTATTTTCTAAATAAAACTCTATCAATATGCTTTCATTATTTATGTCATATGTGTGACTAATTCTTTTTCTGGAACTATTTTTTAAATACTCTCCTCTGACTATTTTACTAACACTACAACAGTAGATTTTTATGTTCAGGTTTTATTCTTGGATAAAATATTTTTTAACCTATTATTAGTGTATCTATTCAAGTTAAATTTAATAAAGTATTTTTTTTTGAAAATAAGTTATAAGCTAATATAAATGTAACTTCAATTTTTTCATGATGGTAATATTTCTATATTTAATACATATTTACTGACAATGTCAAAAGATTACCTATTGTTGAGTGTACTTCTGTGTTATTAAAATTTTATAGTTAATAAACATATTTATTTAAAATAATTGTCCACTGAATTCATGCTAATTTTATGAACTTTTTTTCTCTTTAGAATATGCATTGGGATGAACATTCCAAAACCTGTTCAAGTGAAAAGAACTAAAAGTCAGAGAAACATTATAAGAAAGTAAATGAGCAGAAGATGTGTTTGCATATTTGTAAATATTTTTATGCTACCAAAAATGAGCAACAGAAAACCTAATTACAAAATAGCTGTGGATCAAGGCTTATTTTAAAAAAACTAAGGTTATGTTTTAAGATAACAACGGAATGTTTTCAATTGGAGGGGATTTTATGTTATAATTAAGATTTTTATTTTAAAAGAGTCATTAAGTTAAAATATAATATTGTTTACTACTTTCTGTTTTAAGTGTTGTTGTTTTTTTTTAGATATTTTTATAATCTTTTGCTATGGGTTTAGTTCCTTTAAAAGAAATCTAGTGGGTTTTCTGTACTGTATGAAGTTTTAGGAATTTCTTTCATGATTGTCTTCATTTCCTTTCAAGCATTCCTTGAAGATATTTGCGTTATTGTGCGCAGTGATATATAAACAAAATGCTGGATATCTAATTCGAATGAACTCATTGAGTTATCCTGTATTTTGAAGTTTTGTCAACAGAAAATAATTCTAAAGTGAAACTGCAAGCTTCACTTTACAGAAAACAACATTTTGAACTATAGTGGAATTTTTTGCGGTGGAATTTGAGCAATCAGAGAGAACTAAAAAGAAATGTGAGTGCGTTTTTTTTTTAATGAATGGAAGCTTTGCTACAAGTGATATTTCACAGGAATATTGAACTTATGCATCTGGATTGCATTATTCTTAAATCGTGCCATCTGGAATCTTTCGTTTTCATTTGGACATCAGAAGTGCACTGAAAAGTGAAAACCCATTTTTTTTTATGATTGAATCATAGAATTTTCTTAACATGCAAAGTGATAAACTTTTATGTATGTTTTTACTATTATTTTGGTAACAAACTGCTGGTGGAATGTGGTTTTGTTTGTAGATGTCACAATGGTGTATGTGCATTTTTTCATATATTTCTAAGCATTAGTTTCGTAGGAGTTAAAAGATTTTATTTTCATGTAAAGCTATATTTTATTTTGGACATTTACTGTTAGTAAGGAATATTTTACTGATATCATTTGCAAGATCACCTAAATTTTAACTACTTTATCTTTTTTTTAATCCTACTATTAGAAATAAAATAGAAAAAGTTACCAAAATCATGTTTTAGAAATTGGTATCACTGTTTCGTTTGGTAGATTTTTTTTCAGTTTGTGTCGAAAAGTTTACCTTGGCATTCTTTATGGAAATTTAGGAATTTGATAAAACTGAGCTTTTTTTTTTAAATGATAGATTCTTTCAAATTGTGGTCCAAAAAATTGCCATTTTGAGATCAAAAGTGAAATATTGCTTATCATATAGAAATCTGTAGAAATGTTTTGGGTATGTGTGTATCATTGTTATATTAGCCATGGGTATCATTTGAATCACTACGTTTCTGAGCACCAAATGGGTTTGTCTCAGCTCTAAATCAGTGGTTGCCAATTTTTGTGGACTAGTTTAGTTGCAGTGTTGTCATCTGAAAATATATGTCAACCTGAAAATATAGAAATGTCATAAATGGGAATTATTAAACAAATATTCCATGTTTGCTGTTTTGGTTAAAATAAGCTAATTCAGTTGTTTACTCGACTGTTACTTAACTTCTAAATTAATATTAACAACAGACAGATTTTGTGGAAAAGTAACAATGGCTATGAGGATCCTTTAGTACATCTAACAATATTCAATTAAAAAAAAACTTATGTTGACCAGGTTGGGAACCACTGCTTTTTCTCAGAGTAACTGTTGTTCCATTACCTCACTCTTCATATTTTGATGTAATCGTAGATTTTTTTAAATGATCACAACATGTCACTCCACTTACCAAAATGTCTGCTTAAAATTAAGCAGCTGAAAGAAGAATATTGCAACAATCAGGAAGTATTGTAATTATGTCCCAAATTCCTCGCAAGTACATTTTAATGATTAAAATGCAATGATCAGACTAGTCTGTTTGTTTGAAAATTTATGGATTTATAACTGATTGTGAAAAAAAATTAAATAAGCTATACTTCCAGGATTAAATTAGAAATATTTCGAATTTCAAGTTATTAATATTGGATTAATTACTTATTCTAGAACAGCTAAAGTATCGGAGAACAAAAATGTTCTGTTTTGATAGGCAATTGTTGAATTTTGTTTTGTTTGAAAATAAGGACAATTTATCCATTGTGAGATGGCAGGTTGTAATCGCAAAATTCTTTCTTGAATCAAAATTTGTTATCTGGAATCTTTTTAAAACGATTCTAGAATTTAAATTTATGTGTACGTAAAAGAATTGTGCAATAATTCAAAATTTAAACGGCTGTAAATTTCGGATATGTTTTACAAAATTTATTGTGAATATGGTGTTAATTACAAAATTAGGTCCTAATATTTTCTGGTGTATTAATAGTAATAATTGGATTTCAATGCCACTGTATTCAAATTGTAGTACTTAGAAGTTGTTGTCAACTTTCAAATTAACTAATAACTACCCTTTGAGTGAGGCAACTTGGAGTATTCCAAATTATTCTCATGATATTGCATATCATCGGGAAACAGTGTTTTAAACCAAAGGTTGATTTTCCTAAATTTTTACTTTCCTATATGTAGAATTTTATGTTTAGATCTGAAATTTTATAATTGGAATTTTATAATTTAACATAATGGATAAGCTTTTTGTGTGCCATGTATTTTGTGTATGAGCTTTTATTTGTTTTGTAAGCTTCTTTGTGTTTTGCTTCTTGTGCAATTTGTTGGAAATGTCTGCATATAAATAAAGATGCTGTTACTCGCTAATGAAGTTTTCTTGTGCTTAATCATCATACTAAATAAGCATTTATTTTATCAATGCATTAAGTTCATGGCACACTGAGATGATTTTATTGCTAAGTACTAGAAAAACTAAACTATATAAAAGTTCAACCTCTCTAAACTAATAGTGAGAGATGTGGTGCTTAGCTAAAACAAGTCACAATTCATAAATAAACACATTAAAATAATTATAATTTGAATTTTAGTGCCATTTGTGCATTGCTGTAGAAATTAAATGAGTATTACAAAAAAAAAAAATGCAATTTTTTGTGTTTCTCAGCAAGAAGAAAGCCTAATAAATGCTTTCAATTTGAGTGGATCAGATATAAAGTAGTTATTTCTATTATTGGGTATAGGGTAAGGTTCGGAAGTCCCCGGTTGTTTTCAGAAAAAAAACTTTCAACAGGTTTTTCCGATTTAAACCACATTTTTTCGTACTGTATTAACTGTATTTCATTGTTTTTTTATGCCACACACTAAATTAGCATACAGCAGGTGAAAGTTTATGGGGTTAGTTGGGATAATTATGACCAGTTAAATTTTTTTTTAATTTTTCACGGTTTTAAAAAAAAGTAATCAAGTTTTTTGCATCAGAAACCTTTAGATGCTGCTGAGTTTGAGTGCAGTAACTTAATCTCATAACAACCTTTCAAATTTCGGGGGGAAAAAAAGAAATTTTAGAAAAAAGTTGGGGTTTTCTGGAAAAAAAACTTTTTTGTTTAAACCCAGTTTCCAACCATGATTCAGTTAAAACCAAGTGATTTAAACCAACCAATCCGGGACAGAGTTAATTTAGCAATTTAAAAATCTATATGTGAACAATATTAACAAATACAATAATTAAAAAAATTGTATGGATAAAAAAAAACATTTATTTGGTTTGATATTTACAATGCATGTAACCTATAGGTACTAATGAATTCCCCATACTTCTTCAAAAGCTGTACACAATTTGGAACAAGTTGCAGCAGCAGAAAGTGGATATCCACTGATTGCAACAGTTTCTTCTGTGTAGTCTTCTTTAATCTGAAATATGATAAAGCACTGATGTTCACTTAAGTTTATTTTTTAAACTTTGTTTGAAAAGTTCACATGTAAGAATGTAATTATATATTCTTCAGAATTTTAGTGAAGACATTTTTTAATATTTTATGGTTTATAATTGGGTCATTCTCAAATAACTACACAAATTTATGTCTCCTGCAGTATGTTGGCATAAGTTTTAAAGATAAATAACTACATTTTTAGTGCATCTTATTGTATGAAGTCACCCAAAGTTCCAACCGTTCAAAATATTCCTTCCCTTAGTTTTCAATATACATCAGGACAAAAATAAAAGTTGCTTAATTTATTTCACTAAGATATTACCATTTTATAAAGTTAATGAGTCAATGGTAGTATTAGAGCTTTAGCCTTTCACTAACATGTGTAATTTTTAGTTATAAACTGAAACATTGATCAGGATTTTTTTTGTCGTCCCTCTTTCCCTTGTTATCCTTTACTAGAATTTCCTTCTAAATAACACATTACAATCAACCAAATTTTATAAACCATGCAACTTTAACGTTTTTCTTAGTATGTATAGCTTTAGGTAACATCAATGGCTTAGATTGATGTAAAAGAAATTCATTGGATTGTCAAGGGAAAAGAAGGGACAAAAAAGCAATATACTAATCTTTCAAAGATTATAACAGGAACTTATGTATAGAGGTACTTATGTAGAGTGTGTGGTAACACAATTATTAACTCATTAATTTTATAAAACAGTAACAGTATATAATCAAAGAAGAATTGAAGGGAGCACTTGTCTGTCCTGTTGCATATTGAAAACTTGATATTGATACAGGAAAGGAAGGGACAGTATGCACTTGATAAACCTTTGGTTGTTAATTTGTTCATCTATGATAAATGTATGTATATACTAAGGTGTATATTAAAATGTAATTCGATAACAGAACCCAATTTTTATTACATATCTTTAAAAATAAAGCTCAAATGCTGCTGTGACAAAAAAAAAATTTCACTTATAAGAGAATGACCCATTAATTTTTTAAATTAATTTTGGACAAATTGTCCAAGTAAATTTAATTACTTCTATATCTACTAGGTTTTTTTACATGACTGTACCAAAAATTATTGTGAAAGTATTGACTAAGCTTATTATAATATTCGGATTTTTAAAATTATCTTAACCTAACAGAGCCGAAACATATTGTGAATTTATGGTATTCATAAAAAACTAATGTTTTATTTGACAGGATGAACCTAACATTTGATTGTTGCGTTCAATTGATTGGGAGGTTATGATTTGTTTTCATTTAATTTTTTTTTTTTCATTTTAGTTATTTGACCCTTTGATTTCAAAATATAAAAAATGATTTTTGGCACTAATGGGTTAAAACTTCAAATAAACTCAATCTGATCATTTCTTGGATTACATCTACATGAGAACTTATGGTTAAACAAAAAATAAAAAGATACCTTGCAAAAAGTATAAATATGAAAATAGAATAAAAAGCAGAAAAGTTTCTACACCACGAAGTCTTTGACAGACTAAAAAAACTGCAAAGAAATGTTTACCTGTCCATGGGCCATGGCTCCCACCACAATCACAATAGGTTCATCATCCTTAGGAACCAAGTCCCTGGGTTTGAGAAGATTATCTGAAGAAAAGGAGGTGCACACTTTCCGACATCCAACTGGCAGGTGATTGGTGATAGGGTTCTTAATGACCTATAAAACACAGACATATCAGCTTAGGATTCATTATTGCATATTTTTAACTTTCTTTTATTTCAAAGGTAGGATTTAAAAATTGGAAAGTTGTGTATTGAGACTGTGGAGATTTTCACTCACTCTGTCTATCCATAGTTCCATTTCTATTCCCACATATGCTTTTTAAAAAAAATCTTTTTTTTATATGAATATATATGACATCAGAAATATATGGCATCAGAGACCATCTGTTATACTCTTTGTTTGTCTGTTTGTACACAAACCGATTCCCAAAGAAATTCTGTTCTAATCGTATGATTTATCCAACTTCTTTTATTTCAAAGGTGTAACGTTTGTGACACATTTTGTCTGTCTAATTATACTACATTATATTATTATTATATAATATCTGTGAGTATCAAAGTAAAATAAAAGTAGAATATTTAAGTTCGTTACGAACTTCTCAACAATGAAACATTGGTTTGGAAACAAACTCATTCTGAACATAGATGGTTATTTGTACATTTCAAGGGCCTGCTATTTTATAAGACCAGCGCTCCCAAATTATTTTGTCACTTATAAATTTTTTTAATAAACCAATTTGTAAAAATACAAAATAAACCTCCTAGAAAATACAGGAGTTAACTAGGAACGAAAAAAAACCATCTGATATTTAACAGTTAAACAGAGATCTAAAATGAGTGATAATGAAAATTTTCAAATCGTATCGCGCAACATTTAAGGTAAAAAAAATCTTGAAAATACAATTTTTTCTGCACAACATAGAGATAGCACTCATCAAAATTTGGGGTAACACTAAAAATTAACATTAAAATACTATAAAAATCTGTTGTGTTAGCGCTAACAGGAAAATATTTGTTTTGATGGAAACTTAAGAAAAAATTATGCCAAATAACTGCCCTTTTAAAATGAAATGTTACCTTCATAAGCCTGTGACTGCCAGCTGAAGATCTTATTGTGTACTTAAATAAGAGTTGCACTAAAACAAAAAATAAACCAGTTTAAATAGAAGAAATATTTAGGGATTAAAGGAGGCATTTCTGAAAAAATACAAATAAGCTTAATGCATAAAAACTTAAATTTAAGGCACCACATGACAAAATACTATGTATTTGTTTATTTAATAGGTCTCTTTAATAACTAAAAAATTACATTATAAGACTTTTCATTAAATTTTTTAAAAAATAATAAGATTGCAAAATAGAATTGTTTAATATGATATTCAGCAGTGTCACATGAAGTTTTTAAAACATATTTATTTCTTATTTGTAGCATTATTAAGAGTCATCAAAAATAGCCATAACAATGAATAACTACACTTTTAACTTCAAAATGCTTATTTAGGTGGGCAGGTAAAATTTATTTGATGCAAAAGGATCATCCATTGCAAAAATGGGATTTAAAATCAAACATTTTTTAGAACACAGTATTAATTCTTTCAGCCACCCTCCTCAACCTTATTATTTAGGGTTCTACTAAATTTATTAAGCTATGTTCAATCATATAAGAAATATATTGAAATGTATGGTGTTTCTTCACATCAACTTACTAATGTCATTATTTAAAATAAACTACCATTTTAAAATTAATGCAGGAAGTGTACTGATATTTTGATGTTCTTATTTCATGGAATGAAATATCAGAAAGAAAAACAAAAATAAATAGGCAGGATGCTAACTTTAATTATATTTAAGAATATTTTAAACACGATCGGATTTACAATAATTATTTGAAATAATTTAATGCTCTTATTAAGCGTGGTTAGGTTAAATGCAATTAGGAAAAAATTGTTAACTTAATTATTATTTATGATAACATTTATTTATAATTATATGGGTTAACAAATGGCAAATAATATCGTTTATTCTCATCACAAATATTTGGACATATCTCACCCATTAATCCCGCAAACCGCTTAAATGTCCTAGGGATTCTTGTTTGTGGATTTATTTCAATCAGCACATTTCTCTCTGTGTGGATGTATACTTGAAGTAGGCCTGCCCTATTCAAGGGACTGTCGAACAGCATCAACAAACACTAAAACAATGATTTGAAATATTAATTTACCAAGGGAATGTTCCAATACTTTAGATCTAGAGTCTATGCTTGACAATTTGCAGAAAAAACTGCGGTAAAGCTAGGATATAATGGCTAGTCTGTCCATTGGCAAGCTTGGAAATTTAACGTAGAGTTACTATACCTATTGATTTGAATGAAAGGTGAAAGAGAATGTTTAAGACAATTGAGTATTTTTGCTGATTGGCCACGTAACCCGCATCGTCAAATTGAGATCGGACAATATATCCTCCTAGCCGTTCCAAATCTGCCAAGGTGGGTTGGGTACAACTACCATATAATGGCCAGTAGTCTGTTCATTGGCAACTTTTGGCGAGCTTGAAAATTTAATGTAGGGTTGCTAGACCGGACATTATATCATAGCTATTCTGGTGGTAGTATCGCTTTGAACTACATTGCCTTCTTTCCCTATCAGGATTGATTCATCAGGTTAAAAAGACGATTTATTATGATTATATAGTGAAACCATACAGATAGCGCCACCAAAGGGTGGCATATGCATTTCATTGTATCCATATGTAACAATAGACTAGGGATTGGAGTAACGCGTTACTTGTAACAGTTACTTTTTTTAGGTAACCTCGGGTAACGCCGTTACATTCTTTAGAAAGTAACTGTAACTTAGTTACTTTTAGCGGTAACGAAGCAACGAAAAATTGCGTTACTTTTCCGTGACTTTCCGAAGGCTGTCTGATGCTTATTTATAAATTCCACTCCTTAGAGAGAGAGAGAGGGAGAGAGAAGGGAACATTTCGCATTCCCGAAATATGAGCTTTTCTTGGGAGGGAAAAAGCAAACTAGCATTGTCCCCTTTGGCTGCTAAAGGCGTGACGGCTGTTTTCAGCCAGGATTGTTAAAGTACAAATGTTTCTCCTTGTCTGTTTACCTTTCCAAGTATCACATTATAAGATCCGTAATTACAGGCTTCTACCGAAAAGAAGGGTTTTGAAATAAATCACGCTGATTGTCAAGCAGGTTGTTGTTCGGCAAGTTTCGACCAGTGCAAACCCCTTTGTGTTGCCTGAACCTGAATGGGTTCTACAGCAATGACCAACAACAAAGTATCTCCCCTTGAAGAAGGGGGGGGGGGGGGAGAGGGCACGTTCACACCTATTTCTTGAATTGAACCAGGATTGAAATTAAATAAGAAAAAATAATAATTATAATTTCAGCATTTTGTTTGTGCTTATGTTTCGTTAATAATGATTTTCTTTGAAAAATGGTAAGATGGCTAAATTACAATTTTTCTCATAACTTGAAATTTCAAAAAATAACTGTGAATCGTTACTTTTCGTACTAAGTAACTGTAACGTGTTACTTTTCATATTAAGTAACTGTAACGGTAACAGTGTTACCTTTTTTATTAAGTAACTGTAACAGAGTTACTTTTTAAAAGTAACTTTTCAATCCCTGCAATAGATCTAAGCAAACTTGAGTCTCACCAAGACATGTTGAATAGATGGAAGAATACATTGATGAAAATTGCACAGAAAAAAATTCACATAAAAAAAACCCAGACATTTTCTCAGGTATGCAAGCTGAACTTTGTAGGCTACAGTGAGCAATGTGTCGACAAAATAGCTTTAAACTAGTAATGCAAAAACTTCATTGGGTTAATTTTAATTTGACGGTACTTCTGTCGCCAAGGGATTTGGCGCTTTTGTAGGGAGCGATAAACAATTATTTTTGGTGATGCGGCATTTTCTGGTGAAATGCGTTGTGGCGTCTTTGTTGTGGCTAGGTGGCGCTGGTTATACTTGCGCGGATGTTAGGCGCGTGGGATTTATTTGTTCTAAATTAGTTTTTGACCAATCGCCGGCGCTGGTAATACTTGCGTGGTATTTAGGTTGCGCGGATGTTGTGCGCACGGAATTATTTTTATTCTATTAAATTTCTTTTTGTTTTATCGTCATTACGTTTGGGGTTACGTTTGGTTTTTGAACATCCGATTATTATGGATGGAGCGTATTAAAATTCTGAATTTTTTATCGGTTTGAAAATGGCTGGACAGCTAGCTATCATTCAGTTTTGAAAGAATAAAACTAAATTTTTTTAGTTTAAATTTTTTGTTTTGCTTCGTAAAACAAAACTGCCCGGGGCCCCAAACCAATATTTAGGCTTTCAACGGGCCCTACAATACTGCCCCATGTTGGATACTGATGTTTTTTTAGAGAAAACAAAATTGCCCGGGGCCCCAAACGAGTATTTAGGCTTTCAATGGGCCCTACAATACTGCCCCATGTTGGATACTGATGTTTTTTAGAGAAAACAAAATTGCCCGGGGCCCCAAACGAGTATTTAGGCTTTCAATGAGCCCTACAATACTGCCCCATGTTGGATACTGGTGTTTTTTTAGGGAAAAAATAATTGCCCGTACCCCCAAACGCATGCGTAGTGGATTGCCACTCATTCGTGTAGCTCTAGTGCGACAAAATTCAAACTAAACTAAACTGGATTGCCACTCGTGTAGCTCTAGTGCGACGATAATTCAAACTAAACTAAACTGGATTGCCACTCGTGTAGCTCTAGTCCTACGAAAATTCAAACGAAACTAAACTGGATTGCCACTACTAGCCCATTGTGTAGTGTAAAGTTTGTTTTGTGTTGCCCAAAGCAAACCAAAACCCTGAGTCTGGTTTTTTTTTCAAAAGTAACTAGGGTTACTGCATCGGCGGAAAGGAATCTGGCAATGCGGAAACACGCGAGTTTCGCCAAGTTGTTGTTGTTTCTGGAGCCGCGCCAAGCAGTACCGTGAAATTAAAATTTACCCTTCATTGCATTAATAATTAAGAAATATATATACCTGGTGAGTAATATCAGGACGACACAATGTGGTACCATCACCTCTTTTTTTCAACAGTCCCAAATGGTCTTCACTGTTTAATAATTCATGGTTCTTTCCGTTCTAAAAAAGAAGCATAGTCAGATCAGTTGGGAACATAGTTATTGACCATGGCTTTTTTTTTTTATCAAACATCTATTTAAACTCTCATGATAGTAACTAAATACACGAAACTTACCTTTACTGTTTCAAGGTTTGCCTTCTCTAGTATGATTATCAATCGTTTGTCTTGCTTTCTAATATGCATCGGCACGCTTTTCTTATCTAGTTCAACATTTTCATCATCTGATGACTCTACAAACTCATGTTTTCGTTTTTCGGACATTTTAAAAAAAATAAAAATTATAAACTAATTCAACTACTGAATTAAATTCTCGGCCTTATTTTCAGAGAGAAAAAAAGGCTGGCGAGTAGTTCCCGAGCAGCTGCTCTGGACCGAAGGAGCAAAATCTGGTAAAGCCAGTATACGAGTGATGATGTCACTAGATTGGTAGGAAGTACGTCAATTTTCATTTAAGAACTAACCAAATCTTTTTTTCTGCCATTTTGGCGCAGTTATCACTAGGAATACATTTGGCTATATGTCATTTTTTCTTTTTCATTTTGACACTGATGAAACTATTTAAAAATACTAACTTCTTACTGACAAAAAGGGCCGGATTTCTAAATAGGCTGCAGCCTAGAGCTCCGAATTTTTGGCGGCGGCAAATTTTATGACCAATTAAAGCGGCATTGGGCATTAAAAAAAATTCTTTAAAGATTCTAATATTTTTAAAATAGAAAACAAATAACTTACTTTAATACTTAAACCGTAAAAGTATATATAGTACTAATATTTAGTAGCAAACATGGCTTTGCGAGGGCAGTTGCACTCTCTCCCCCCGCATTTGGAAGTTGAAAGAAAAATTGTTAAAAAAATCGCCTATTTCGCTTTCGATTTAGAGTGTAAAGTTACATAGATGATTCTAATATGTACACAGAAAAAAATAGTCAAGAAACCTATATCTCGGATATCTTACAACGGGAGTGAGGGAAGGAAAAACACCATTCAGACACCGAACAAAAAAAAGCACAAATAAATTCAAATATCCTAGTCTATAGGCGGCAAATATTTAAATCCGGCCCTGCTGACAAAACATGAATCGTAGGCTTGTTTAGATTTAAACTTGAACTGAAAAGGAACTGTTTAACGATCAATAAAAATGTCATGAAAATTAATTTAACGAATTAATTTTTTTAATTATTAAAGACTGTTGTCAAAATGTATAAAATAGCATACTTTTAAAAAAAATTTATATATATTCTTTAAAAAAAAATCTTGCTAAAATATTGCTTCTTGTTCAGGACAAAAGATGTAATTATAAGTATGTTTTGGAAAATATTCTAGAGAAAATGTAAAAAAAAAAATGAAAAGTTATTTGTTGCTACTTTATACTTATACGCATAGTAATGAAAAAAAAAATACTTTTAGCTTTTTTATGTATTTAAAAACGTTAATCTGAATTAAATAGTTATTAAGTTTTTACAAATATAGAATATTTATTTACTATTATTTGTAAGTAAAATATTTTCCATTATGAACCTATTGAAATGAAAACAAAAACATTTATATTTTTACCATATATAGATATATAGCTATATAGACGAACCCATTGCTTGAATTTTTATTTGTGTTTTTTTTTCCAACTTTTAATGTAGTCCTTTTTCCTTCATACAATTTTATACAAATATTTTTTAAAAGGTCTATATTAATTTTTAAAAGTAAACATAGAGCTAGAACAAAAGTAAAAAGTGCGAATCGATATATCAGTAAAATATGTAGGAAAAAAAGGATATTACAAACTATAGTAGTGTTTTACATATCTCCTGTATTTAGAGTTGGTTAAGTAACAATACAATTCATCAAAGCATGAGAAATGTACAGTAAATTGAGTTTTTTTTTGTGCGGAAAACATATTTTAAAAAAACTTGTAAAACGCATTTCTATTCACGAAAGCTGTTTGGACGTATTAAAAATATGAGATATCCGAGATCACTATTACTTATATAGGGAATCCAAAACTTGAGAAAGCTGCCACATAAGGATATTGGATTTAGGTTTCATTAAATTATAATGTGTTGTAACTATAAGTATTTCGTGAATAATGCTAAAAAAAAACCCGATGAAGTTAAGAGATTCAGATAGGGCGTCTCAGTCTCAAAAATATCAGCAATAAGCGCGCGAAGGTTCATCTAACAAATTAAAGTTTTTTTTTTTTTTAAATTTAAATTCAGGTCTAGTCTAGAATTGTGTGTGCGTATCCCTCTGCATAATTTTTATTTTATTATGGTCTCGATCGTAATATATATATAGATATATTTTACATTTGCAATGAAAACTTTGATAAATTAGGAAAAAAATTTCGAAAGTGTGAAAAAGAGAAAGTTGAAGGTGAAAAAATGTTCGCAACGAATGTTTGAAACAAAAAATGTTTTAACAAAAAAAGAAACACTGATTCTGTGCAACCATAGTAAGCAACGTAACTATCTGCAGAAAAACTCTGACTGCATCGACCAAATGACGTACTTCCGTATAAAGGTTTGACCAGTTTTTCACCTACGGTACAGAGCAGTTTCTCTGGATTTACTCTAAGCAAAATATAAACAATAAACAAGCATGGTTAAAAAACGTCGAAGTTAAAGTTATTGAATCCATGAGAAGTAGGTAAAAAAGTTTTCGCTGATAACCAGTTAATGTGTTCCATAGTTATAAAAGTATAATCCACTACACCAAAAAAAATCGTTTTAACTTAATGTGGTTCTATCTAAAACTTTTATAATCCTGTTAATTGTTTTAGGTATTTTTTTTTCAAATTGAAGTCAAATGAATTCACACTTGTGTTGTGATCTGTCATCTGATCAGTGCAGTGATCTTGGATGTTGCTAAAAATTGCGACATATCGATAGCAAAGCAATAAATTTCATTTTATCGAACTCTTAAATTGAATTTTATAAAATTTCAGTGAACTGTGTTTAGTTACCAGCTTAAAAATGAAAACTAGATTTAGTACAATTGACATTGTTGCTGTCCTAAGCGAACTGCAAAAGTACATCGGTATGAGAGTCAACCAAGTCTACGATGTAGATAACAAAACATACTTGATCCGTTTGAACAGGTATGAAGAGAAAGTAGTTCTGCTTTTGGAATCCGGTATGCGTATACATACGACAGAATTTGAATGGCCCAAAAACCATTCTCCATCTGGGTTTTCAATGAAACTGAGAAAGCATATTAAAAACAAGAGGTTGGAAAGTCTGACACAATTAGGTGGTGACCGTATCATCGATTTGCAGTTCGGAGTTAACGATGCCGCATATCATGTTATATTGGAACTGTATGATAGGGGTAATATAGTTTTGACAGATTTTGAGTACACTATTTTAAATATATTAAGGCCCAGAGCAACTGGTAGTGAAGATGTGAAGTTTATTGTTCGGGAAAAGTACCCAGTTGACAGAGCTCGACCAGCTAATGAAAGTTTCAATCGGGATGAAATATATTCTGCTTTAAATGAGGCAAAAGATGGAGATACAATAAAAAAAGTTATAATGCCGTTAATAGTGTTTGGGCCTACGCTACTCGAGCATGTTTTGATTAAAAATGGTTTTCCTAAGAACTGTGCAATCAACAAACATTTTACAGTGGCTGCTGATATTAATAGGTTATTTATGGGTCTAGAAGAAGCTGAATTATTGATGAAAGAAATAGCTAAAAAACCTGAAGGCTATGTTATTCACAAAGTTGAAAAAAGTAATGTAGATGCTGCAGAAATTGTTACTAATACTGAATTTCATCCATATCTTTTTCAACAATTCAAAGATACGAGGCACACTCAACATCCTTCCTTTGATAAAGCGGTTGATATTTACTTCTCTAGCATGGAAGGACAAAAGATAGATTTAAAAGCTTTCCAGAAAGAGAAAGAAGCTCTAAAAAAATTAGAAAATGTTAAGAAAGACCATGAAAAGAGGCTGGTACAGTTACACAGCAGTCAAGCTGAAGATATCAAAAAGGCTCAGCTAATCGAAATGAATTTGGAGCTTGTCGAAAAGGCAATCCTGGTTATTAGAAGTGCTATTGCCAATCAGATTAGTTGGTCTGAAATTCAAGATCTCATAAAAGAAGCACAGCTTGAAGGGGATCCTGTGGCCAAAGCGATTAAGAAGTTACGCTTGGACATCAATCATTTTACCATGTTGCTTGCTAACACACATATTGACAGTGACGAGGACGAAGAAACTAAGCCGCAGTTGATTGACATTGATTTGGATTGCTCTGCCTATGCCAATGCAAGGAAATACTATGACATGAAAAGAGCTCATGCCAAGAAAGAACAAAAGACCATTGAATCATCTGAAAAGGCTTTTAAAAGTGCTGAGAAGAAAACCAAGCAAGCCCTAAAAGAAGTTGCTGTCACAACAAGTATCACAAAGGCCAGGAAAGTGATGTGGTTCGAAAAGTTCCTGTGGTTCATCAGTTCGGAAAACTATTTGATCATTGGTGGGCGTGATGTCCAACAGAATGAGCTGATAGTTAAGAAGTATATGAAGGCCAGTGATTTGTATGTGCATGCTGATTTACACGGTGCCAGTAGTTTGATTATAAAAAATCCCAAAGGGACACCAGTACCACCAAAAACTCTCAATGAAGCTGGTACAATGGCTGTTTGTAATAGCACTGCATGGGATGCCAAGATTGTTACCAGTGCTTGGTGGGTGCATGCTCATCAGGTGTCTAAGACAGCCCCTTCGGGAGAGTACCTCACCACAGGAAGCTTCATGATTCGTGGCAAGAAAAATTATTTGGCTCCTGCCCATTTGATAATGGGGTTTGGCTTCTTGTTCAAGTTAGATGAGGAAAGTTACCAGAATCATGTGAATGAAAGGTGCGAGCGTTCTGAAGATACTCCTTATGAGCCCAGTGAGGAAAGCAAAAGTGAAACAGCCCAATTGTCAGATATTGAAGAATCAGATAAGAGCGATTCTGAATCTGATGACTCTTCTACAAAGGATGATGGGAAGAAAGATAGTGAAGTTCCACAAAGTGATTTGCCCCAAGAAACTGAGGAACCTGAGCCACCCATTGACGTTGAAGTCAGTTTTCCTGATACTGAGGTGAAGTTAGATGTCCTGTCCCCTAAACAGGAGGAGAATGATTCCAGTCAACCCGAAAAGGAAAGTGCTGGTCCAGCTATAATACAGCAACACAAGAAGAAAGTCATAAACACCGATGGCTGTTCTAAAGACACTTCTTCCAATGTTCCAAAAGTAAAACAAAATGCTCCAAAACGAGGCCAAAAAGGAAAGCTGAAGAAGATGAAGGAAAAGTACAAGGACCAAGATGAGGAAGAACGAGAGCTCAGAATGAAAATCTTGGCTTCTGCAGGACAATCAAAAGTTGACAAGAAAAAGAACAAGAAAAGTAAAGACCCTGGTCCTCGCATGAACCAAGTCAAGAATCCAAAAAAGAATGTCCACTTCATCGAAATTCTTGAGGAGGACAGTATTTTAGAAGATAAGTCTATTCCTTCTGGAGAACCTTCTAAAGAACCTGCCAAACCTGAGCAAGACCTTTCTGATGAAGAGGACGAGACCCAACAAACAGATGAGATGCAGATCCTAAATTCCTTGACTGGTTGCCCTGTTCCTGAGGACATGTTACTTTTTGCTGTTCCTGTAGTTGCCCCCTATTCTTCCATTTTGTCTTACAAGTATAAAGTTAAGATTATTCCTGGTGGCAGCAGAAGAGGCAAAGCTGCCAAGACGGCACTGCAAATTTTCATGCACGAAAAGACAGCCTTACAGAGGGAGAAGGACTTGTTGAGAAGTGTCAAGGATCAGGACATTTCCAGAAATCTTCCAGGCAAAGTTAAGATGTCTACAGCTAGTTACAAAAAAGTCAAATAAGATATAACTGTAAAAAAAATTTATGGAAAATCTTTATTCAATTGTAAAACTGAAAGTGAATTTGAATATTGTAAAATTTTTCCTGCATTTTAATTTGGCATTGGTTCTTTTTCTAGATTTTTTTAAAAATTATGAATACCTTGAATTGGCTTAAAGCTGTAAATTACAATGAGTTTATTTTAAATACATGTTTCTACAAATCCATTGAAATATTGTAGTACCGATTCTTGTTAATTATTAAAAGTCTATTTAATATGCAATTATTGAATGTATTTTCTTAGATGATTGATGGTTTTGCATAAAATGTAATATATTTTTTTATAACATAAAAACATGTTTTAAAAAGATTTTTGTTCTCCCACTTCAGCTTTAAAATATAATAAATATTGAAATGTTATGTTAACTGTAAATAACTAAAGAAAAAAGTTTAGAAAACAATTTTAAAAAAGATATCTTTTTAAGTTTCAAGATATATTTAGAATAAGATTACTAACTTATTGTTATTTAAATTTTTTTTGTCAAAGAGCGGTTATAACCTGTTACCTTTTATTTAATACAGTTAAATGTCGCCTTTTGTCAAAATGAGTTGGAATTTAAATTGGAAGATATTATTCTAATTATAAATCTCATTGCAATACCTATTTTTTTTAATGAATTTCATTAAAAGGTATGATCCAGGAAAACTAAGCTCTAATAAATGTCAAACTTGCTTAGCATTTACAAAAAGTACAAATTGACTAATTTAGAACCTTTATTTCAAAACTCGGTATACAATAATTTATTACACATAATTTTATACAAGGGCTGTTTTTTTTTCAACCTCCAATGAGCTGTAACAAAGACGAGTCAAAATACAAAAAAAGATTTTTTTACCAAAAGTAATGTATGATACTGCTTATTTCTCCACATAATAACCTTGACGATTAAAGCATTTGTCATATCTGTAAACAAGCTTTGAAATACTCTTCATAAAATGTAGCCGCCAAGTGAGAATTGAGAGCTGTTACTCGTTTCTCGCAGGCAGAAGGGAACAGTGCAACAGAAATTCATCGAAGAATGAATAGAGTGTATGGGGACACCTTTACGAGTGATGGCGTTCGTGAATGCTGTTAAAAATTTAAAGGAGGTGGCTGAACTGATGTTCATGAAGAAGTGGACTAAAGAAGAAAGTCTGTCGCTACTGACGGCATTGTTCAGCTAGTTGACCAAGTGTTTATGGAAAATCGAAGGTTTACCATGAGGGAATTATCGATTAGCATAGTGGCTTGGATTGTAGCGTTTCCAAATTGAGGTGGAGCTAAAAAAAAAACCGTCACAACTTCCTTCAAATCCTTGGCACTACATTTTATTTATGAAGAGGGTATTTCAAAGCTTGTTTACATATGACAAATGCTTTAATCGTCAAACTGATTATTAAGTGGAGAAATAAGCAGTATTGTACAAGGGCTGTTTTTTTCTCAACCTCCGGTGGGCTGTAACAAAAAGACGGGTCAAAATACAAAAAAGATTTTTTTACCTAAAGTAATGTACAATACTACTTATTTCTCCACATAATCATCTTGGCGATTAAGGCATTTGTTATACCTGTAAACAAGCTTTGAAATACCCTCTTCATAAAATGTAGCCGCCAATGATTTGAAGAGAGTTGTGATGGTTTCTTTGAGCTTCACGTCAACTTGGAAGCGCTACAATCCAAGCCACTATGCTTATCAATAATTCACTTATGGTAAACCTTTGAGTTTCCCTAAAAACTTGGTCAACTCGTGAACAATACTGATGTTCATGAAGAAGGGGACAAAGGAAGCAAGTCTGTCGCTACAGACGGTATTGTTCAGAGAGTTGACCAAGGGTTCAGGGAAACTCAAAGGTTCACCATAAGTGAATTATGGATTAGCAGTGGCTTAGAGGACAGAAAAAAATTGACGTAAAGCTTCCAAATTTACTTTTTCTAAACGAAACCGTCACAACTCCCTCCCAATCATTGGCGGCTACATTTTATGAAGAGGGTATTTCAAAGCTTGTTTACAGGTATAACAAATGCCTTAATCGCCAAGATGATTATGTGGAGAAATAAGCAGTATTGTACATTACTTTTGGTAAAAAAATCTTTTTTGTATTTTGACTCGTCTTTTTATTACAGCCCATCGGGAGGTTGAAAAAAAACCCGCCCTCGTACATTACTTTTGGTAAATAAATCTTTTTTGTATTTTGACCCGTCTTTTTGTTGCTTACAACTCATCGGAGGTTGAAAAAAAAACAGATCTCGTAAATGTAACAGAATATCATTAAGCTTTATCTATAGATCAATTTGAACTACTAAGAAAGAGAAATTCTCAAAACACCTGCTGCATTTTTCTGGCAATCAATGGGATTGTTTCACATGATGTAACTGTGCTTTTATTTTGCGTTTCCTGCGATTTCATTGGTTAGTTAGTTGGATTTCACTCTCAAAATGAGCTTTTTTTCGTCTGCTATTTTCAAGTTCAATTTTAGAGCTCTTAATGTGCAACTTGGTTTTTTTTCCTGCTATTTATTTAACTTTATTGGTTTTAATTCTATTAAATTTCAAGTATGCAAAGCATTACTAAAACATCAATGTTGTCAGAAAACTTGGGTTTAGATGATATTTTGTCTTATAATACATAGAGAAATTGTGGGACAGCAATTTAACGTGATTCACGAACAGAGAAAAGCTTCTGTTCTACTGAAAGAAAAGTTTGTATATGCAACACTCATTTTCAGTAAGATATTGTATTGTTCAAAGTAAATGTAACTCTAGACATACCAAAAATTTAAACAATACCGCTGGAACTTTTGCCATTTATGATATAAAACATAACCATTACAATTTCAGAGCTTTATAGATTTCTTAAGTTTTAAAAGCTATATACAAAAGGCCTATGAATTAAATCGTTTATTTGAAAAACAAGTCAAGGCAAATCACTTGACTGGTTTCTGAAATAAACAATCCAATTAAACTGCAAAACAAGATAATCTTTTTTTAAATTATGAGCTGTGGAATAAGAATCAAATTGGAATTGAGTTATCGAGTGCTAAAGATTTAATTAAGGTATATGTATCATTTAATGCAAAAAATTAAAATTGTGTTCATTTAAGGTATTAATGAAATATTAAAAAAAAAGTAAATTGTTAGCACCAATTGTCCCAACTCTCTGAAAAAAAAAAAGGTTTGATGGCTAAATCTTAAGATATTTCTACAGGAATTTTTGGCAGTAATACAAATTGAATTAATAAACAATTTAAATATAATCATATTTAAAAAAAATAAAATTTGCAAACAAAATTTGATTTCTTGCAAATGTCAGCACAACATAATCACTGATCTTTTAAATTACATTAAAACCCGTGTAATGTGATATCTGTCACAAAGAAAAAAGACAATTTTCAATAAAAACACATGATACATCAATCATACTTGACTGTGATAGATAACATATGCAATATTATCTAACATCCACAGCAAGGTCGATTGTCCCTAGTCCAAAAACAGCGGAAAAAGATAAGAAACGTTTGTGTAAGTTACGTTAGATTATACATTTTTTATTTTAGAAACTAATCAAGTGAAATTGCTAAAATAAATTTGGCTACATGCTCACCTGGAAAAAATTGCAAGTAAAACTACTTTTTTAGAGATAGCAAAATTCGATGCAATAGTAATAAATTATAAATATTATGTATAAGTAAAAAAATAATGGTATTTTGAGTTCCTGAAGTGATTGATATGTAAATTGTAAAATGTTTGGATTTATACTCATTGGGAATAAAAGAAATAACCCAAGATAATTCTTTTAATAATACATACAACTCGAAATGTTTATGAAATAAATGTGCTTAAAGTATCACAATTAAAGTTTTATTTCAATTATATACAGTTTCAACATATTTAGATCTCTATAAATATACAAATAGACATTTTAGTAAGTACATCTTTCAAGTAAGAAATAAAAACAAATGAGCGTTTGATAATAAAATATATTTACAAACCATCTAAAATATCTTCTTAACATACAAAAATATGTCACTAAAATTGATGTTTTGTATAAAAAAATTACATTTTTATTTGCACTCGCAAGTCAGTCTGAAAATATATCTATACAATTTTGATAGTCTCTTTCCCAATAGCCACCTTTATAAGACCAGGATTCTTCTTTGGCATAAGGATGAGGCTTAGATTCAAACCACCTGAAATATTTGAAGAGTTAAAATAAACTTAAATTTAGTAAATGTAAACTTAGCCTTTGAAAGTGCATAATATTTACTTTAATGTATTACATATAAATTTTGTCCTTCCCATGCATGCATATTTGCATCTACCAAAGTGTTAATTATCTAATGTGAATACAATATCATTTTTATCTATGAAAAATGCCTTTAATCATGATTTTTTTTTACGCTTCAGTGACTAAAAAAGTAATGAAGTGTACAGAATGCATAATACCATTAAAGAGTGGATAATTTTAGTTCATTGCACACATTTGTTTTTAAGTGATCAAGCATTTGATGGTTATTTAAATATAAAAAATTAAAACTTATAGGAACTGTTTTGATTTCAGTATAAATATTTTCGCAATAGCAAAAAGAATACACAAGAATAATTCAAAAAGTCAATTTGTATAAATAACTGGATGGTGGTTTCTTCATTCAACACATATACTCTTGCACAATGATTAAAAAATGTTTTTATAACAAAAGAAGTGAGTAGTTTAACAAATCTAAATGACCCAGGTAGTGAGCATCAGTTGACAACAACACCAATTTTTGTTCTCGTTTATAAAAGACTTCATAAAACTGGTGAAAATTGGAATACACATACAGTGTGTTCAATTATATACTATGAACTTATTCATATTTGCATAAGTGGCAAATATCTTCTAACTAAGTAAATGAACTTTTCTCCAAGAAAATTGAGTTTATTTATACTTACAATGGCGACCATGTAGTTTTCTCCTTTTTCCTAATTTTTCTAACGTCTCTTTGTTTTTCTTCTAGTCTATTTTTCTCAAAGGCTGCTCCGTCTGTACAAACATCATTAAAAATAATTAGAAAAAAGATTTACTTGATGTCATTAAACTAAACAACTTATTACAACATAAAAAAACCCAATTACATATTTATAAAAGAAATGTAAGCAGTGTTGAAAACAGTAGCCGTTTTATAATTAAGCACAATATTTTAACAGTATTGTAGTACTTTGACATTTAATGGTGGCTATTTTAGCTAATTTTACCCTATTATATTGAATTATTTATTGCAACTAAACTATAGTAATTAAAAATATATATAGATAGTGTAACCAAAACAAATTTTCATAGAATTTTTATTTCACTGCCACTAACCTGCATATAGTGTAAGTCCAGGATTATGATAAAAAAATTTAATTATAAAGAAAGATAAAATTACAGAACATACCCACATCCCCTTCCTCGAGTTTCCTTATGTCAGGCCTTAGTCTTGAATCTGTGCACGGTAAATGAGTTTTCATGGTATCTGTAACTTCATTTAATGCCATTGCAAAGTATGTGAAATTGTAATACTGAAAAATAAAAAATGAAAATTAAGTTTCTTAAAAATAATTTTGATTTAAAAATACAATAAAAATATTTAAGAATGGTAGAATTTAAACTTGAATACACAAAAAAATAGGCCCACAAAGTAAACTATGTCCAATAAAGAATTTGATTAAAAATATATAGCATTAGAATTAACTAATTAATATGTCTCCTAGTTACACAGAAATAACAGTAGAATTTCTGAAACTATGAAGATGTTTTAAATATAAAGAATAATA
This sequence comes from Oedothorax gibbosus, assembly GCA_019343175.1. Classification (NCBI taxonomy): domain Eukaryota; kingdom Metazoa; phylum Arthropoda; class Arachnida; order Araneae; family Linyphiidae; genus Oedothorax; species Oedothorax gibbosus. Next base: position 29,331,680 of record CM033279.1, read on the forward strand.
AGTTCAAAAGTTAGTAATGTAATACTTAAAACACAACAACTAAGTATTAAATACTAACAAATAACAAAAATTAATAATCTCTGGGCTATAATTCATAAAAATTAGGTTTTATTAAGTCCATGCTAAGTTCTGGAGAACTATTACTCAGAATATGTTAGGTTTTCTATCTAGAACTTTTTTGTGCAAGAATGAAAAAGTTCCACTAAGGGATACAGGTAGGCAATTAGCTTTTTTAAGTATAGCTTTGACATCATGTTAGTGAAATCTGGATTTTCAAATAGTGAAAAATCTGGATCAAATAGTGCAAACTGGGAAAAGAAAGTTTGTTGATATTTTTTTTACTTAGTTTGTTTTCTACCTAGTTAAACTGAGATTGCTAAATAGAAAGAATAGGAAAAATAAATTCATTTGTAATGTTTAAGTATTTCTATACATTTTCTATCGAATACTGACCTTTAATGAATGTTAAAAAATTTCTAATGGCATGTTCAGGGTTCGTACTCTATGATAGCGAAATTCAGGAGTTTCTAAGGAGTTTTTTTTAGGAGTGCAGCAATGTAAATTCAGGCGGTAATGTGGAATAAAATTCAATAGGTTTGTTTATTATCGTATTAGTCTAGGGACTTCACTGCACTTCAAATAATGAAACGGGAGGGAAAAAAAATCTTCTAAAGAGTTGTGCGGTGCATTCTGGAACATTAACTAGTATCACAATGTCCGAACTCTATTCCGAATAAAGTACGGGAGAAAAACAGCACAGAAAGGGGGAAAACGATTCGAAACGAGGTGAAAAAAAGGTGAAAATGAGCTTTAAAGATTTTTGTTTGCACTCAGAACTGTTAAAAAAGGCACTTGTAAACCGTAAAAATATTTACCACACTTAAAGTTTATGAAAAAAGAGAAACTTGTTATCGTTAAAGAAGTTAGTTATATGTTCATTGACACAAAAATCTCAATTTTTTCAAAAATGTCCCTTATCATGTTCTTCCACTAAGCTCTTCAATTATAAAGTCATTAATATTTTTTATAACTAATATATATTCGAAAGTACTAATATATACTTTTTACTAATATTTACATTTATGTTAACAAATAGATTAAATAGTGATTTAACTTACAAAACTAAGAATATTATATATTTCTTATTAATATTTATTACTTTTAAATGTAATGAATAAATATTTATAATTTAAAAAGTATTTATTATTTATTATATTTAGAAAACCAAATATTAGTTCCATCACTTAAAATTTTAGATGTTTGTTTACATCAACGAAACAAATATAAACAAATAAAAAATTTATAGTATAAATAATCCAGAATTTGGCAATGAATATTCTTTAAACACAACCTTTACAGAAACTTGAAGTATGAATCTGACTAACCCAACTGTTAAGAAATTGTGATGTTTAGTGTGATTTGGGTTTTTAAAATAATAGCACATCACAATAATAATAATAAAAAAATTCTTAAAAAATATTAAATAATAATTACTTCTGATGACCATTCAGGTAAAGAGTCAGCCTCCCAAATTAAAACTGATGGCATGTCTTCTAAACAAGAGAAGGATTCTGGTAGGTCCCCATTATCCAAGGATGATACCTGAACATAAAATTAATTGCAAATTACAATAAAATTAATTGAAAACAAGTAGGTTTGTAACAGAATCTGTCACTTAACCCGCTTCCACACAACAGTTGTGTTTAACAGGTAAAAAGGCGCCAAACACAGCATTAATTATATATTAAACATTTACATGCTAAATTTGGCTAGTTTCATTTAAATTTTATTTTGAAAATTCAATAATTATTACTTATCGTTTGCAAAAATTAATCTATATTTTAAAAAATAAATATGTAATATTCCTCGCTTTTAAATAGAATGAAAATATTTCATATCAACATACGAAGAATCTCGTAGTGAAATATATTTGACGTCATTTCAAACTGATTGATGTCGCAAAAATAAATTTATTTTAATTTATTGTCTAAAAGAATTAAAGTTTCTCGAGCGATTGTTGCGAAGGGCAATGGTGATTTAATTCTAATAAAAAATGGCTTCATATGCTTTTTAAATGAGCATTAAATTTTGCAGTGTTTTATCTAATTGAAGTACTTCGAATTCGAATTCTTTTCTGAAATTTTCAATGTATTCTAATTGCGATGCGCTGAAATTTTTGACGTATCACACTTGTCCCTAGTATTTGTAGTTTGGGATATGAAAGTGGGTGACGGACAGACGGATTGAACTATTATAATACCTTCCACTTTTTACGTTATAAACAAAGTGTGGAAGCTAATAAAGCAATATGTAGGTATAATATTGATATTTTTTTTGTATAAAAAGAACACTTGGTTTAATACAAAGAAGTGTTCACTGCTCTTTTGAATACAGACCCTTAATGATCAACATGTATTTTCTAAACAGTTAATAATGGATACTTTTGTTGAAGTAATTTTAATTGAAGAATATATACGAGTCCCTTATGACAGTAAGATATTAGAGTTGCTAAAAACATTACAATGCATTAGATTTTAGACTAATAACAATTAAAATATTTCAATCTACTATATAAATTATAAAAGTTATAATAGTATGTCTAGTTCCTTATTTAAAGGAAGCATAGCAGTCATAAAATGATTTCCTAATTTTTTAATTTTCCTTTCCTTTACTTTTTAGTATGCATGCATAATCTTTAAGTTATAGACATTAATTTAAAAAAAAAATAATCTTGGAGAGTACATCATGGCAAGGTAAAACTTCTGCCACATATCAATATCTTTTCATTATTAAAAATTGCTTTACCATTTTTTTAAGTATCCAAAAGTATTCAATTGAATCTTACCTGTGGTACTTTTTTCTTGTTTATTTTGTTAAACAGACTAGAACTTTCCTTGTTTGTAGCTGCAGTTTGGCTATCATTTCCCTGCTGAGCTGTAGCTAGTTCTTTTAGCCTAAGGAATTCTTCATGATATTGAACATCTAAACTTCGGATAAAAGTAGTCCACTTTCCATACATAAAACGAAGTTTCTTTTTCCTGGATAAATAAAATAAATTGAGTCTATTTAGGTATTTTTAAAACTGATTTTAGATTTAAACATACATTCTTGGTTACCTAATGAATTTATTTTAAGACTTTGGTAACTTGTTTTTAAAAATAACCATCCATGATTATAAATTTAGTGGAAATGCTTAGAGTAATATTTAAATTTATGAAAGTTTCTCAAACCAATATCATCTTCGAATCATTATATTTAAATAAGGAAATTATTATACAAAATTAATTTGTTAGCAGAAATTATGTAATATGCCTCTTCTAGACTTATTAAAATATGAACCTTTTACAAATACTTCTTTATATAAATTAAATCTCATGTGTGATATTTATGGGACAGAAATATAAATTATATATCTTACATTTGCAAATGTATTTATTTTATATTTTAATGATTATTTCAACTATATTATAAAAATTAAAAACTTACTTTTCATCTAATATAAATCCTTCAACACAATTTAAGTCTTTGCTATACCACCCAGCAGGCTTAAAGTTCAATTCTGCTACAAGTCTATTTGTTTGACATTTTATTTCCATAACACCACACTGAAAAATAAAAACATGATGCAAAAACAAGACAAATACAAATACTAAAAATAATATTTCAGATAAAATTAATAATACAACTACTTTTAGAGTTGCTTCCTATTAAGAATTTAAATAGTCTTATAGATAAGTCCGAGTTGAAAGAGTTTATAAATCACCTGTTCCATCCAAAGTTTCCCAACTATAATATTATGTACACAGCAAGTAACACCTGTCCATGTATATACTTCATTATGTCTGGAAGAAGAAGTATCATTACAAATCACTTTTCCAAAAAGTCAACATAAGATATTATCATACGAAGAAGAAAGCCACACAAAAAAAATCTTTTCTTAGAATAGAAGTTTTTGAACCCTCTGTTGTTTTTACGTTGTATTTAAACATTTATTCATTCATTTTAAAGTACAAAAGTATTTTCAATAATTTGAATGAATTAGTTTGTTTTATTTGAATTATGAACATTTACTTAATGCATGAAATTTCTACAGATAACAATCAAAAATGTTTTAAAACATATAGCATTTTGCATAAAAATATTTAAATAAAATTTTGCATAATTGATAAAAATATAAATTTATGGAAATTTACCAATAATTTAATGTTATGTTAAAAGCAATTCTTTAATGATTTTTGACAAATTTTAATAACAATTTTGTTATGCAAAAGTCCTTATACAACCATCAAGTTACAAACACACTAAATCAACAATTACATACATGAACAGGTCCTTTTTAATAAATTTATAATTAAGTTAAAAGATTATATTTATAATAAAAATACTAAAAACATTGTTTATATATATATTTTGCACTCTTTTTCATCTTGTGCATACAATACTTGATTTTCAAGAAAAATACTGAAATTTTTAGTCTTCTCTAATAGACTATATAGCAAATACAAATGAATTAACAATAAAAAGTTAACTCATTTTATTTATTTATTTTATAAACCTCCGATCTACAAATAAAAAAAAAATTATGGTATATCTTAACATATAGATAAATACACAATAAATAAACAGTAATATCAGACTATATTATTTTAGCAATACCTTTTCAGATACTACTTACTTTAATAACTTTACAATAACAGTTCCTTCAGGTTTCACTTCAACTGAGCGAGCCCACAGTTTTAGTTTGGCATGGATGGCTCCTGTAAACTCGAAACTAGGGGAATCCGCATAAAAAGCAGTAACGGGAGGATGATGACTAACTTGTTCAGTGACTATTCTAAAACCATCTTCTCTGAAATATAATGCAGATGATAAGGTATATTAAAGACATTATCCCTAAAAGTATCAATTCCGTAAAGAACTCATTTCAGTTGATAAAAACCTTATTTCAAGCAAATGTACAGCTAACATTAATTAACAAGTTTAAATGATACATATTTATACAATGAAGGAATTTAATAATTAAAAATATTTATGATACTTTGCTTTTTTGGGATATAGACACATAAACCTGTCATGCTACTGTCAGGTAAATTTTAGTTGCACTAAATTTTAAAATTTGAGGTATGGATGAATAATTTATGAACATTTGCCACAGAAATATAATGTAAAAAAATTAAATTTTCAGTTAATTTTAAATTTGTGCATTGCATTTTTTTATTTTTATTTTCAATTAATCTACATTATGTTTCACACAAATACATATATACATAAATATGCACAAAGAACATTGATTAAACATAATTATAAGCAGTTGCAAGCTATATTACCTTGCATATTCAAATGTTTCACCTAGTAGAGGGTTAAAGGGTTTGCCCAACCTTTCCCAATTTGATGAAATACAAGCAACAGCAAAAGCGGCCACATACTTTAAAAATAAAACAAATTGCAGATTATATTGAAGACATGCATAACAAAAAATACACTTAGCTTAGAATACCAATATATTATAACATTTAAAAGCTTATAATAACAAACAAGTCTCGGCCAAACAGTATAAATTAATGTAAAAAATTATTTTAATACAGTGCTTCAAATATTCGAGTATAAAAGCTTACCTCCATACGTTTCACTGGATCATCAGCATTATTTGCTTTTTCTAAGAGACTGCAATACTCTATATTTTCTGAAAGCCTTTGCAGAAAGCTTAATGGCTCATTAAATACGACTGGCATAGTGATCTTGGATAATTCCTGTTTGAAAATTAAGAAATATAAATGATGTGAAGAATCTTAACTTTTGAACATGAAAATAGCAACTTGTTACCTAAATGCTCATAGTTTATTTATCAAATCCCACAAATTGAAAAAAAAATAAGAAATGAACAAGTTATTAACTAGCAAGTTATAAATAGAATGTTATAAATAAATTTGAAATATTTTCTCAAGTATTGTCAACTAAACTAAATTAAGGCTTAAAAAATATTTCTAATATATGATTATATAAAGAGTTCCTGCATTAAAATAGACTTTAAATCCATTCACTTCCAGAATAACCAGTAGTTACCTGTTACATTTACCGGGAAGTGAATAAATTTTGTTTATTATAGTTTTCAAACAGTATTATATTTTAAAAGAAAAACTGCTCATTTTTTAATATATGCAAGCAGATTTATTATTGAGTACTTACAAAACTCCTATAAGCACTAAAAATTAAATATTTGATAAATCTGTATAACTTATAAACAGTTGTTTCATTTAAAAATCTGCAATGTTACTGGGATTCATTCTTAAAAAATTAAGCTAATTATAATTAATACTAATTTTAATTTTCGAAACTAACTTAAAAATTAACAATATTCCTTAAGCCAAAGAAATAATCAATTTCATTGAAGTGCTAAATAATCAACATACTTTTCCTATACATTGTTTGAGTATACTCCATATACTGAAGTCATTTCTTGAAAATTGAGGCTTTGGCAATGTTGCTCTGAAATTCAAAGTGAATTTGATATTAAAAACATACTAATTTAATAAATTATAACACTCAAACTAATTTATTAAAATTATAATACTCAAACTTATAACACTATACTAATTTATTAAAACTATAACACTATACTAATTTATTAAAACTATTAATTTCATTATTAAACTTCTCTAACTTAAATAGTTTAAACATTTGATTTGAGAATGTTCTACTTTAACTATTTGATATTTTATGACTTAACTATAATTATTAAATAAAAACTTATAACTTCCCTCATAAAATCTCATAGGTTTTTTCTTTTTGAAAGTTATCTTACCTTCCCCATTTAGATGGCACTGGAGTAGTAGTACTTTCCGAGGATGATAGTGAAAAAGATGCAAACTGTCCTGTAGTTTCACTCTCAACAGCTGTGCCTGAATTTGAGCTGGAGTCATCTTTGAGAGATTCATTTTGAGCCAAAGAATAATCTACAAGAAAATGAGTTTACTTAAAAATTACATATAAAACTCACTAAAGTAAAAACCAAAATATTTTAGGGATACATATTTAACAAATTCACATAAAATAGGAAGCAATGTAAATTTATTTTGCATACGTCTTAACAAAACAATAATGTAAAATACAGATATTCCCAAAGAAGACAGTGAACTGGATCTGGGAAATAGTCCATTAAAGGATATCTTTAAATTAAAATAACAGAAAGAAAATAGTTTTATGATGTCACAAAATATAAACCAAAAGAGAAAGCTGTTCTTCTACAACATCCCAATTTTCTAATTAATTTGCAAGAAGCTAATTATTTATTTTAATTTTTAATTAAAGAACTCAATTAAATATAATGAACTTCATTTCATTATAGTACATATATTACTAAATTCATTTTATAAGTTAAAATATTAGTAACTTAATTATCTAACCTGTCATGTTACGTTTGACATTTGAATTTAAATTAAACTGATATCAATAAAAAAAAAACTAAAAATGATACTTAATTTAGAAAATTCTCTGTAGTATTTGAGTTAAATCAGAAAAAAATAATTTAATACACAGCTGTAATTTCTACATTTTAGATCCCAAAAAAATTACTGATTATACATATAAAAAAAATTCCAATCACCAAAATAAACCGCTTTATTATTTTTTTTTACAAAGAATAGCGAAATACGAAAACCGATTTTATATGTCAGCGAATGGCAATCCGAACAAGTTCCTAAGACAACAAAACCAAAACATTCCGACAGAACCGAATATTATTAACATACCTGGGAGCTGTTGATAATTGCCCCGCCGCCCGTTCTCCTTTTTGTTATGCATTTCACTGTATTTCACTCTGTGAGGGTTGAAGTAATCTGTTATGGCCTTCATAACAAATTTGATGGCTCGGTTAAATTAATTTTAGAGGTCAAACAATTGAAAACGCCGCGAGGAAGCCACCGCGCATTAGAACAGGATCAGACGAACACGAAATCACTTCGTTCTCTAGTTTTTTTTGTCCCGTGACGCAATCAGGCGGGTTGCCAGCGTTGACATATTCTCCTATCTATAAGCCGGATCATAAACAGACGTTCTTCTGTGTTCATTGATTTACAGTTAAAACAGGATTTTTTTTGTGACAATACTATTTTTATGTTTATTTTTTGGACCATAAAACATATTTTAAGTAACAATCGCTGTCCAAAGTCCCGATTTATGTCATTTCCTTTCGTAGGCGGGTAGTTGATAGTTTAGGTCCGATATTACTCGGTTATTTAAAACTTGTAATCATTAAACACCGACTTTTAAAAACAAAACTCTACACTTATATCAGACCATTATCTGAAATTTAGACCCGATTCAGGGAGAAGAAAATCCGAATTATTAGTAAAATACTTGCAATTAAGATATCAATGAAAATTACTATATTACAATTTGTAATTACTAACTATTAAAGACTAGTAAGAATTGGTGGGGGAGGAGAGGGGGGTAGGGGTCGGAAATTTGTATGGGTCAAGTCATTAAGAGGTGGCGAGCCAGCAACGATTTGAAAAACGAGTATTCTTTTATGGCTGAGGATTGATACGAGCAAAACTGTTACAGAAAAGTATATGCCACATTTTAAACTGAACTAAAAACAGACAAGTTTTTTTTATATTCAAAGAATTAAACTCTACTGACCCTTGGTAAGCATAAAAAAATGTTCAATTCAATTTCATAGCTAAATTACCAGCTGAAGAAATATAAAAATATTTTCATTTTCATATTTCTGCTACATATTTACTCTTTATGATTTTTTTAACGTTTATTGTAGACTGTAGACTCGGTAACTTGAATAGCTATCTTAAAGCCATTACATTTTATGGAGGTTTCTTCATATAAATCTACGATCGTTATTTGAGGTTTAAAAGCTAAATTAGCCGCCAAAGCACCCAAAGGCGACCTAGAACTGACTCAAAGCAGCCAAATTAATAGAAGTTTTTAAAATAGAAACACATAAAAAAAACGTTGAATGAAAAAAATGTAAACTATTGAAAGATCTATGCGATTTCAAAGAAAATCCTGAAAACATTAAGTGCCCACAAATATGCAAAATGTATTAGTTTTTCTGAGTGCGTAAACTTTTCAATAGGTTTTAGCTTTTAAAAAAAAAGCTTTCTGGTTTAACAAAATTGACATACAATGTTTCTAGTTTATTACATCGCGGAAAGAACCTTATTAATTTTCAAAATAAGTGACGCGTAAAATGTGAAAGAGTGCGTAAAGGCGAAACGAAAACAAATTATCTTAGGAACTTGAAATACATTAGGTATACTTAAAAAGTTCAGATGAAATCATTTTACGTTTAAAATAGTTCGTCGATTCTTTTCTCAGGTTCGTTTAAGAGAAATTAAACTTTAAAAAAATACACACATTGTAGTAAAAATCCCCTTAAGGCTTTAAAGGACTATACGCGCAAATCTCTATAGTTATAAGGCTATTTTTGCACATTTGAAGTTTGTTAGTATTTGCGAGTGCAGTTCGGATATCCGGCGAAATTGAGATTCGATAATGAAAATTATAACTCATTGCAGCCCTAGGGTAGAAATTAAAGAAATTGCAAAGAATAGTGTTAGTACCCCAAACACCACTGATGTACTGATCTCCATGAGAAAGCAAAATTAGAAGAATATACTTTTCGGACTCAAATTGATAAAACTTATAAATTTATTAATAAATAATACCACTTTTTCTTATTGTTCTATAATTAAAATTTTATTTAACTTGCATTATTGTTTACAATCTTAAGTTTCGAGTCTATCTACATTTCAATTCCAAGTTTTAATAATACACTATTTTACTAAAAACCACGCAACAGAAAAATAAATTCGTTCATTAATTTTATAGTATGAAAGATTTAAAACTTTAATATAATATTTTTACTTTAATATCAATATCATACAGTAGATAATATCGTGTATCAATTGTAATAACCTTCATATTAAAAGCAACATCTTCAGAAAACCAATTGTTATCAACTTCATACTATAATATAAAAACTAGGATCGTGAAACATCAAACGACATTCAATTGTCACTCAATAATAGGTATTCGATACGCTAGTGTCGGTTGTCCGTCCTTCAAGTGCGATATTTTTAAAACTTTATGGTCCCACGTAATAGAAACTTGTTTTCTTAAGTTTGAAGTTCTTTTTGCTTTTCAGCAATACACTAAAAACCTAAAAAGTTCTATGGGAACTCCCCTTTGTCCCTTCGCGATTTTCTCAAAAACCTTATGACGTTCGACCGAGTACTAGGAACTCGCGTACTTAATTTGAAGTCTATAGCTCTTTCAGTTCGAGCTGTGGAGTGGTTTCAGACAGACAGTCTAACTGACGAACAGTTCAATAACAACTTTTCCGAATCAGCAACCACCAAAACGTACAAAAACATCGAATCCCATTTTGGATTATCGACTCCGTCGCATTACTTTCACTACCTTATATTTCATATTAGGTAATTGAAAGTAAAAACTTTAAAATTATAGCTTTTAACATTCAAGTAATGCAGTTGATAGTAATGCAGTTGATTGAACAAGTGATTACTGAAAACAAGCACATATATCTATTACACATTTATGTGTGTTAATTTGAAACGTAAAAAAAGTTGAATAACACCTAATACTAAACAACGATAAGATAAATAGAAGATACATAGTTCAAAATCCAAGTGGCGTTCAATCATTTTTAAATCACTTGAATCCTTCCTAGACTAACAAAAAGTTATGAAAGAACTAAAATCACTTACTTTCCCGTTACTTAATACATACAGAAATGATTATTGTAAGGGCAGACAGACAAACAAAGAGTATAAAAGATGCTTCCGATATCAATATTATATACAACAAACATATCTTTAAAAATAAATTGAAATCTGATAGTTAAAATGGAAATTGAAAGGGGTGTATACTGTACAGACGATTAACTCTGCGATCTCATTAACATGCTTTCCACTTTAAATTCCTTTAGATTAAAAAAACCGCAGAAAAGTGTCATAACTGACAAATGGGCCTTTTTGATATAAAATGGGTAAAATAGAAAACTTAAATAACATCAATTGATAATCTTTTTGTGGCGATCGGTACACTCTTTGGTCTACAATTAGCAAATATGTTATTTAAAAAAAAATGAAATGCAACGGAAACTAAAAAATTTAATCGTTTCTAATAAAAAAAAAATTTCAAATCCGCCCTTTTCCAGCGTATAAATACCGAGACAAAAAACAGAAAAATAGCTTTCTGTTGAACAGAAAATACATACTTAGAATTTTCACCATTGAGCTGTAACAATACTTTTTCAAGTTAACAAATTCCATTTACGACCTGCAATAGTAAATCCTTATTGTGCAGTTAAAATTTACGAAAATTACGAACGTAACATAGCTATTATTGCTTAGACCTTGCACTGAAGAGGAAATGTATTTTTATATATTTTTTAAAGATTAAACGTTTGGAAGATAACAATGGCAAGGTTTTTAGTGTATAGAGATAAAAATTTCGTTCAATACGTCCAGATTGTTTCAAGGAAACTTATCTTCAGGAAACGAAATTATGATATATAATTAGCAGTGAATTCGTATAATCGTATTTGTAAAATATGAAAGGAGGAAGACTGTCTTCAAAAACAAGATATAATATATAAAAAAAAAACATTGAGTAAAAGGAATTTTTAAGAATATTGTATTTTGTAAAGACATGCAAATCAGTTGTTACTCCTAATATTGTAACATGCCTTACATTTAAATACATAGAATTTTAGATAACGTAACAGATCTTTCAGCAGATTAAATTTTTTAGATTAAAAATATGGCTAATTTTCGCCTAGCTTTGAACTTTTTATTTTTAATTTAAAGAATGAAAATAAAAGGTTCAATATCACAGTTTAGGATTGCGTCAAATAAGTTTATGATTTAACAAAATTGGCTTGTTTTGGGTGACAGAGTTCCTTCCAGATTTCATTAATTTCTTCCTTAGATTGGTGCTCCCAATTAGTATTCTGTTCCCGTGTGGGCATTGATTCACCAATCTAGGCTCGAGAAAGAATTCATTGTCATTCAGCATTTCCGTTGCCACTCAATACTTGATTTGAAACATTCCCATAGATACTATTACTTTATTTTGGCTTTCATTAAATAAATAAAAAATGCCTTTTATATACATGTTGATTTTTCAGGGAGTTTTAAGATTAATAAAATCAAGATGAAAAAATATATGCACCAAAATAATTCCGAAAATGTAATATTTATTATTTTAGTATTTTTTTTTGCATATACTCACCCAAGTTAAGGACTCATCAGATTGGTTTCCTTAATTTACGATACCCCCCCCCCCCCCATACCAATTCCAAACACCATTATCTCTTTATATGACATCAACATCTACTGCTTTTCCTGTCACCTGCTCAAATACTTAAAAGTTAGAATGTCTTTCCAAATATAAGATAGACCTGAAGAAACTATAATCCAATTTTTTTCGGTACAGGACATCAGGTGTCTACTCTAATGTTACAAAACTTTAATTTCTAAACATAAAATATTTTTGTTTCTATAGTAACTACACCTATATGATGAAATACTCCTATAGTAGTCAATTTCAAAACATTTTGAATTTGATTTTGCCTTTATCCTCTATAAACACATGATTTCTGCTACAATGAAACGTTCCAAACCCATGACTTTTCATGACTGAAGTAAGCAATTTTTCATGACTCCATTAGTCACAAAATAAATAAGATTTTTTTTTTTTAAATTAAACAATAAGAAATTTGGCAACACAAACATGGTAAATTATTTAAAGTATTTAAAATACCTTATAGTTCTGTTATATAGTAAGGCATTTAAAATTAATAAAAATAAAAACTGTATTTAGCATTTTTCTAAAAGCAACTAAGTAGTGAGTATCGATATAGCAATTTTTTTTGTAGGTGCAAAAGCGTGGTATTTGTTATGCAATAATATAGATCTCAGCAGTAAATATTAACAAAATATTGGAATATTGAGAAGATAGCACATTGAGAAATAAAATAATCATGACAAAATTAACTTTTAATGCTTGTAATTAATAACATAACTTTGAATAAACATGCAATTTTGTTAGTACTTGATGCATGCAACAGATTAATTTTCAAACTATACCTTTTTACATATTTACTGTCTTCAAGTATTCACACTAGGGATTTGATGCTGAAAATTCATTTGCATTATACATTATTGAACCAAAACAAAATGTAAAAAGTATAACGTAAAGAAAATATTTGTGTGCTAATAATTGTTTAATTGTTGTTTATATGGGAAAAATAAAACATTTCTAATGCTTTATTTTTTTTAACCTTTTTTATTGAGGTACATTTTGTTAAAAGAAAATATAGCATAAGAATTGAAAACTAAAACCATGGAAAATTAATATTTAATTAACAAAACAATGAATAAAATAAATATGTTTGGGGAACTAAATAGATATATAGTTATCGATATGTCTTTTGTGCTGTTGATATTTGTATAATAATGTTTCATAAACCTTGCTCACTTGAAGGTAAGTTACAATTAAATAAGGGAAATGAAACAGAAATCTTAAATTTAAAGTAAATATGAAAATGTTGTTCAATGAAAGTGAATTATTTTATTAACAAAAAATAAATATTTTTCACACAATTCTAGCTCTCCAATGATATGCACCTTTGGTGCAGATTGGTGTTGTAAGCTTATGGTTCAGCCCTAAAAACATTTGTTGTGAGGAAGCTCCCACTGATGCATAATGTTTGCTTGAAAGTTCCCATAGTTTGTTGCAATAAAATCGTAAACCACTTTCTAATCCAGAATTTTATGCATAAGATATCCACTTTTGTCAATTTATTGGTAGTAAAAGTACAATGGGATTTTTTAAATTTTAGAGCCGATTGGAGCATTGTTTACATTTGACTAGGAAATATGTAATATTTTGTAGTAGGGCTATTGTGTTGTCTTCTATATTGTAATGTGTCAGCCTTATAAGCCCAAGATTGAGGGTTGGAGTCCCGGCTGAGTCGCCAGATTTTCTGGATGGGAAAATCTTGGGCACGCATGTCATATGATTATGTGGCATGTAAAAGATCCCTTGAATACCCGTTTGGCTTGAGTTCTCTCAGCAAAATTAAATCTCGGCATACTTTAAAAACAACAGAGAGCTAAGATTCATTGTAATACGAGCTTCAAAATCAGTAGCGAGAGCCGCCTAGATGATGCCACACAAAAAAAGGCTCTCAGTTCTGGGGAATATACTGAGTCAGCAAAGGCTTGACCACTAATAAAGCACCCCTGTTGAGGAAAAAATATTGTATCCACAACAAAATCAACATGCCAGTACGATACTGTGTTTCCTACCTTTTTTAGTACTAGCAGTTCTGTATATTCATGATTATTGGTGCATGGTGATTCACTTTGAAGTTGTACACATAGAATAGCAGTTCGGGCTTTGCACATCAGATCGTTTTAGCTTCAATTGATCTTTTAGCTTCCACGCTACGTTTATAACGTAAAAAGTGAAAGTTATTATAATCGTTCAGTCCATCTGTCTGTCCGTCACCCACTTTCATAGCCCAAACTACAAATGCTATGGACAAGTGTGATACGTCAAAAAATTCAGCGCATCGAAATTAGAACACATTGAAAATTTCAGAAAAGAATTCGAAGTACTTCCAATTATTTAAAAAACTGCAAAATTTAATGCTCATTTAAAAAGCATAGGAAGCCATTTTTAATAGAATTAAATCGCCATTGCCAACACAACAATCGCTCAAGAAACTTTAATTCTTTTAGACAATAAATTAAAATAGATTTATTTTTGCGACATTGATCAGTTTGAAATGTCAAATATTTCACTACGAGATTCTTTGTATGTTGATATGAAATATTTTCATTCTATTTAAAAGTGAGGGAATATTACATATTTATTCTTTGAAATATAAATTAATTTTTGCAAACGATAAGTAATAATGATTGAATTTTCGAAATAAAATAAATGAAACCAGACAATTTTTTTATTTTTACAGCATCATTTTACTAATTATTTATTTTTCGAGCTGTAAATTAATTCAACAAACGATAAATAACAACTGAATTTTCGGAAGAAAGTTAATGTAAATGGGAAATTGTGGAGACTCAAAGATATTTATTAAAAAAATTACATCATTATTCTTCGAACTTCAAGCAAATTTAGCAAACGATAAAGACTAATTGTTAAATCTGAGAAAGAAGATTAATGAAAATTGTTAATTTTGGCGTTTAAAAATGTGATTTAAACTAGCTAAAAGCCCTGTTTGGCGAATTTCTTTCTGAGAAGTAAAAATAGTTTGTTTCCTTCTGAGCACAATTGTTGTGTGGAAGCGGTTTAAGTGACAGATTCTGTAACAAACCTACTTGTTTAATATCCTTCTCAGTTTTACACACAAAGACAGCCACTGGTAATTTATAGTTTCACAGCTATAATAATTATATTCTATAGTATGTAAATTTCTAAGCATTGTCTGGAGTGTCATTTATAGTTTGTGGAGAGATTAGGACTAATTTGAAGTAACTAGTAGGGTAGGTTTTAGTTTTTAAACATTAACAATAGATGGCAGCACTAGGTTTAAGCTGAAAATAAAATTGGCGACACATATTTTCCATCTAAATGGATGTCTTCTAACAATAATTTTTTTCTCCTTTTAAATGGTAATGTTGAAATTTTACTGCTTTAAACCAAAATCAAGTTCATAACATAAATTTAAAAATCAAAAATTGCTATACAACAATTACATTGAACAAAAATTGACAGACAACAAGAAAGGTTATGAAGGGCATTGAATTTTTTTCAGTCAGGGCATAACTGTAAAGGTGCACATAAAAATTTTGGAAGTAGTTAATCTTTAATAGCTAACTCAAGTGTATTTATTAACAAGAGACAAAAAAATATGTTTACACAAGAAGTGCAATATTAAATTCTGGAGATCCTATTAGTTCTGTGTAGTAAAAAGTGTCACATAGTACTAAAAAATCATTCTTATTAAAACATTTAAGCAAAATTAACCCCAAAACTAATAAATACAATTTGGACATAATTTTTTTAAATATTTTTTTCCCCCAATTCAGGTTTGACTCTAATTAATGTATTGAAAACTAAACAGGTAACCTTTTTTTCAAATTTAAAATTAATGTAGCCAATTTCTTTTATTAAAAACTAAAATTGAAGTCATGAAATAAAACTTAATTACTTGTTACACAAAAGACATAAGCAACATGCAACATACACGATAACAATATACTTAAATAAACACATTCTTAGCGTAGAATATAATCTTACCTCCTTCGAATGCATCAAAGAACTCATCACAGTCTGTGTCGTCGTAATGTGGAGTGTTGGGAGGCGAGTGAAATGGGCTGACCAGAGATTTCTCCAATTCGTGATGCTCTTGCGCTAGAGTGTGCAGAGCATCTTCTAGGAATCGACATCGCTCTTGCTGTTGCTTCATTTGCGTACTGCGGATCTAGAAATTAAAATGTTTTGTTCACGGTTAGAGAGATAAAGGGTTTAACATCATCACAAATTTTACTATGCTATTTTAGGTAGAAGGTTATAAGATAGTGAATGTATAGTGCAATTGGTTTTCAGCCACGCAACAGAAAAGGGAGGTAGGCGGAAAAGAATTGAAGAGCTTAGTGGAAGAACGTGCTAAGTGACAAAAAGATGAAAACGAGATAATGAGCTTCAAAGTTTTTAGTTTGCAACTTTTCTCTCATTCACAAAATCATAGTTTTTTTGGCATGATATTTTAGTTTGGTTCTTCCAAATGGTTGGTGGCTTTTGGCTAAGCCGTAGTTTACTTAACACGAAATTTACAAAACGCACTTGACAACTCATGCACTTGGCACGTTCTTCATCCGAAGCGCTTCAGATTTTGGCAGTCGTTTAGTGGAAGAAGGTACTAAGTGACATTTTTAAGGTAATTTTGATCCATACACGTTTCATAATTTCTGTACTAACCTTCCGATTTTCAAATTTTTTTTGTTTGGAAGATAGGACTTCACAGATCTCTTTTATACTTTTTATCTACCTGTCCGTCTCATTTTGTCTGTCCGTCCATATCCCTTTCAATTCCGATCTCTGTCTGATCAATTATTATTTTTTTTTTTAAAGTTATAAAAATCAGATGAGTATATTTTAAAATGTTTGTCCGCCAGCCTGTACGTCTGACTTTCTGTCCATACGTCCGTCTGCCCCTCCCCCTACAACTTCTTTTCTTCTTAAGGTTCTTTTTTTTTGTTTAAAATGTATGACTTCAGAGACCTATCTTTAACATTTTGTTTGTCAGTCTGTTAGTCCCTACTATAAGGATTTCTTTGAGTACTTAAGTTAAAAGAAAGTAGGCTATATTAGTAATTTGAGAACTTCTTGTTATATGAACTTGTTACAGGTTATATGAGCAAGTTTTTACTAAAAAATCATTGAATCTAATCATCATTGTCAATCTAAAAAATCATTGGTGGGAAAAACACCCCAAGCGAATGCTCGAAGGTTACAGTTGAAAAGCTAGAAATTTTGTGTAAAAGAGCCTATGCCACGCCTTACACTGAAAAACATTTTTTAACACAAATGTTTATGAAAATCTAAGAAACCTTTTATAAATGGAATATTTGATCATTAAGAAAACGTTTAACTTGTTTTCAAAGTTAATAGAAGCTGAATGCCTCTGATGCATGCACAGATAATTCCATCCTTGTCTACTTGAACAATAAGCAATATAGTAGGAATCGTAATGATACTACCACGGCACAATATTTAAGGCGTCTGCCTCAAGATTGAACCTTCTCAGGAGTGGGGATCCCACCTACTTCCAGTCATCCTTTAAATCGGATATGTATTTAGAAAAGTAGAAGAAATAAAAAAGTTTTTTTTTAAATGCTTAAAATATTTCTGAGTACATTACAGAGAGAGGTTTCTGAAATACTTGAAAATGTTTTCGAAAATTACATGCACCTTACGGCTGCCCCATATATTCAGAAGCGTTTGATTTTTTTTTTACAGTGTAGAGATTAATTTATTTTCAGAAAATATTAAAGAATTTGTAAACATAAAGAGACAAAGTATAAAAGTTTATATGAATTATTATAAAAAATATTTCTTTTACATAAAGCAATATCTTGATTAGATTTTTACTTACCGTGTAAGCTGCTATTCACACTTTCAAGCAAAAATTCAGCTTTCCGCTTGCTTCTTAATTTCATTTTAATAATTTTAGGACATTGCACAAAATGCGTTTTGAAATATGATCGATTACCAAAAACGTGCCAATGAGCTAAATGTTTTTTTTTTTAAATCCAGAATGGAGGTTTTGACGTGAAATAACATTGTTATACAATTATGAGTAATTTTGAATTTATCAGGAAAATTGCGATGACAGTAAGTTCATATTGAGGAAAATTTTTGTGCACGAGGATGTGCATTTTATAGTAATGTATTTTTATTTTGGAATTTTAAAGCAATATAAGTAACAGGATTTCATTCTTTATAATGAACGGGAACAAAGGCAAAGCTTATTATCCTATAGCAAATTAAATGGCACATACACTTGGATCGATTTGATATTCTTTTTGTCCATGCGAAGAACGGGCATTTATTTGCTAGTATTTCATAATTAAAGGCAATTAGGTAAAATACTGTCATTTTGTTGAATTCTTTTTGTTAAAAACTACAAAAGAACCATTTTTTTTGCCATTAATGCAAATAAAGCGAAAGTTTGAAGTTCAAATGTGTCACTTAGCACGTTCTTCCACTAAACGATGTTCGGAATCGTGACGATTTCGGTGGAAGAAGATGCTAAGGATCCTTAGCACGTTCTTCCATTGAAAAAGTGACGAAAACGTGTGCACCTACCAACTTCGTTCATGAAAAATATACGAAATCAAATGGTTTCCTAAAAATTGAAAGCAATTATGTTTAACGGAGGTAATAACATAATCATTGATACAAAAATCTAAATTTTTCCAAAAATGTTACTTAGCACGTTCTTATCCACTCAGCTCTTCAATTGCGAGTTTATGTGTTGACGTAAAGTGGATTTAACAGGTAATGTACTTTTACAGTCAAAAATCTAAATTTTCATGTTATATATGTAAGGATAGTCGTTTGACAATAAATTTACTGTAGGAATCCAATGAGTTCTATTTTTTTCCCTTTTACAGATGGGATAAAAATTATATTTGCACTATCTTTACTCATATAATGGGTTACTTTAAGCATATACACACTTACACCTAAAAAATTACAGCATTTGAGACATTTAACAGAAAGTATTTAAAATAAAAAAAAAGTTGTTTTTTAATTATTTAAAACATTGGTTAATCTTTAACAAATAAACTTCAATAAGATGACTGCTGAGTTATTAAAGAAAAATTTTAGATATGCAGGGTTGTCATAAACTGATGGTATTTAGTGCTTTCTGTTGAGCAAACTATTCATTTGCTAGGGACACTATTGACGACAATCGGAGAGAGAAATCCTGTAAACAAATTTAATTTATACCCCAGTTTTCCAGATAGGAAATAGTTGGCTCTACTGCTAGTTCAAGCAACAGTATACCAAAACGAATTTAAAACTTTAAAAACTCGATTTTTTAATGACAAAATTAAAATTTTTTTTACATTTATAACTTAATTTCATGATGTTTTAAGGCTAGAAACACAACAGTAACACCAAATCTCCTGTAATGAAAATATTTTTAATTTCTCTCATGTTGTCAATAGCCAATCTACCAAAAGAATAGCAATGCCATCCTTTAGTTTGCTTGAGTAACAGTTTAATATTTCAAAAGACATTGGTAAGCAATTCTAACCTCTTCCTGTTGCAAGAATGCCGTTAGGCAATGGGATAAACTAGCTGAAACTTTACGGGCAGATGATATCATGTTTACAGCTTCCTCCCGAAAGTTAGATACTGTAGGAGCCTCGTAGAATGTAGAGAATCCCCCAGATGGTTGATATTGGTCCATGGTGGATTTAAATGTATCAATGCTTTTTTCAAAAACATGTAGATGAGCTTGGGCTGTCTGAAAATTGTAAATACAACCAAGTATAATTTTTTTATATATAACAGAAATTATTTTTAAAAATAAATAAGTTTTAGTACAATGATATTTTATTTTAAAAGTTATTGTGTTTATAAATGACCAATAACTGCCAGACTACCAATAGAAAACTGCCATTAATAGCTGCTGATGTGAAGCAGAAGAACATCCTGCTTTTTAAAAGATAGTATGAAAAGGAATTTACTCTTCTTAATTTTCACAAAAAGTACAAATCTTAATTTGAAGTTGCAAAAATGAGGACCCTGTTCATTTCCAACCGGATCAAGCCAGGATCAGTTATAAGGCTCTCAAAATCTAAGATCAAGGGGCACTCTTAATTGCATTAAGTTAGCATTCTAATTTTAAAATAAACTTTATTAACACAACTTATTGAAAACTTTTTGTGGAGTTAATTTAAATTTTTAAATGAAATGTATACATAAGTTTTTTAGAAAATATCTTAAACAACTTTTACCTGCATTTTGTCTTGAATAGTACCAACAGGAATTATATCTTCATCATCAGAATCTGAAAATCCTTGCTTAAGGTAATGACTACTAAATTCAATGTGCTCCAGAATAGCATTGATCCATTTCTACAACAAACATTTAATTATTTTAGTAAAAAAACTCAATGATTTAAATCACATTTCAATTGCGGAAATGCAATTATTTGGAATATGAAGCTTTGATAGCATGGGTTTATTAAAAATTTTTAAAATTTGTTCAATAAAAAAATGTTTTAACTTAAATATTCCTAATAAGATTAAAAAAAAATAGATTTAGAAATAGTTAACAAAAAAATTCAATCGTATAGTCTAATCATTATCGTATAAAGTTTATAATTAAGCTTTGGATTGATTACTAAAATCTTAATTTATTAGAAGGTTTCAAAAAATTAAATAAAAAAGTTTTTAGAATACTTAAAATGCTTATAACTAAACAGCATTATTTTACAGTTTTCTGAACTTATTTTTTAATTGCTTTTGAAGATACAGTGAAAAACCTTTTTAGACTATTGGAAGTAAAGTATTTTAATTACATTTTCGAAGCATTCATCATAACCAACATCATTCTACAATTCATTGAGAGATATTTTAATAAGGGGGAATGGGCGCGCTGGACCGGGGGTCTCCAAAGCAAAGTGCATCAGTGTTAATCCTATGGAGAAAAAAATATTTTCTTTGCCACATTTCTCCGGCTGTATTGAATATTTTTTACAAGCAGATTTTTTTATGTGATAAATGTAGCTGACTTACAGGTCCCGACCTTCCCACTTTTTGAAACTGCTTCGAATATTTTTTAAAAATTTCAATAAATAATTTTACACAAAATATTCGAAGCAATTTAAGAAAGTGGGAAGATTGAGACCTGTAAGTTATCTACATTTATTATTTAAAAAAAAAACGTTTGAAAAATATTCAATACAGCCGGAGAAATGTGGCAGAGAAAATAGTTTTTTCGCCATTGGATTAACACTGAGGCACTTGAGTTTGGAGACCCGCAGACCCAGCGCGCCCATTCCCCCCCAATAATAAAATGTTCTTTAAGTTAGTTCCAAATAGTGTCCAGCATAACGACGTTTTGCTTCCCTTATACTTTTCCCAGACATATTAGTTACAATTGCATTTAAAAATCGATCTTACTTGTCTAGTAACTTTTTGCTGATTTCCAACACTAAATCTTTGTCGTGTATTGTCAGAAAAAATGACTATAAAAGCTGCAATGTCACATTCATCTACCTGCAAAAAGGTAGAACAGTATTTGATAAATGACTTAAGTTATATAAAAAATTAAATTAATATTTTTTTACCTTTTAAATATTTTTTATTTGATTATATTACATGGATATAAAGGTTATTTGAGAAGGCTACATCTATTTTTGTAACATTGGGGCAAATTGCATCTGACTTCAATGTTTTTTTTTTGACTGATTTACAAGAAAACAAAATGAGAACTTGGGACAGTGACATAATCCATTACCTTTTTTAAATATTATTTTGAATTTATGAATGGTGAATATATATAATGTTTTGTGTAACAAATACTTACAAGAGCTTTGGCTCCATCAAGGTATTTATAACCTTTTCGTCTAGTACCAGTAGTAGAATCTGCCCTAAATAAAACAGAAATTTTATTTAATTAATGAATTTTCTCTTTAAAAACTTTTCATCAACTAAAGTTTATTAGTTGAAAATTACCCATTCCATATTATTAATACATGGTGATCTAAAAATAGTGATACCCTCTTAATGTTATGTACAATTAAACAGGCATCATTTTTAGATCAACCTGTATAAAGGAAAAGGTTGGATTTAAAATGAACATTTAAAATACTTTTTTTTATATAGATGGTTAAAAAACTATAAAAATTTCAGTTACATAAAGCTTATGATTAAACTAATTTAATAACAGTACAATAATTAATACTTTTGAAAACCAAAAGTAAAACAACTCTTATGACTTTGTACTTAAAATGAGTTACCTAGAAGTAAAAAACGACATAACTCCTTTTTCTAAAATAGCCCATGTTTCTTTCCATCCCAGGAACCTACTTTTCTAAAAAAATATAAATATCTACACTAAAGCATTATTTTTAAAATAAATTATTTCCATTCTATATTACTAAAAATTAAAAGAATTTATGCATTATACTCTTAAATAAAATACAGTTCAAAATCTGCTTACTCTTAAAAGTAGACCTTCAAGTCTGGATGCAGTTTTTTGGAATGGTTTCACGGGTTGCACCCCAAGTATTTGCTTTGTAGGTAAATTTGGAGCTAAGTCCACAGCACATTGACCTAAAATTTTAAAATATATATGGATAAATTTGTATTTTTATGCATGCAATTTACACAAACATGACATGGTTGAGGTAGTACTTTTATATTTAATAGTTTAAAATTGTAGTCCAGAGTGGGTAATGAAATAATCAAACCTCCACTATTTTAACTATTACTTAATGGAATGCAGTACTAGAGTATAGTAAAAAATGAAGTACAGTAGAGCATCTCAAATCCAAACATCTGAAATTTAAAACAACCTATAACCGATATATACATTTTTCTATTTTATTTAAACATTAGAAATTGATAAATTCTAACCCATAATTTATCTTTTTGATTTTTTTGATATTTTTAAAAATTCATATTGTAAAATTTGATTATGATGAAATGCAGGTCAGTGACTGTATCATATAAGAGACGATATGTTTACTTAAAAGCGTATGTAGGTTCTAAAACAAATCTTATCACTAAAACTAAATAGAGGCTAATTGTGTTCAAAATAATAGAGATTATAAGAATCAAAATGAAATTTTTTTTTGTAAGAATTGGAAACAACACATGCTAATTACAACTAGGTATGTGTAAACTTTCAATTACCACTCAATAAATCAATGCACATTAAGAGATAATTATATACCTTATAAGGTAGATTTCAATAACTTTAATACCTAAAAAGCTCTATGTCAGCTACCCTTTGTGTACAAGTGACTTTTCCAAAAACCTTATTATGAGGTCCGACACATACTGGGAGCTTGTGTACCAAATTGGAAGTTCATAGCTCTTTTAGTTTGAGCTGTAGAGTGCGGCAGACAAATAGTCTGACACACAGACCAATGTTCATAAACAACTTTTTTAGAATTAGAACCCTCCAAAATATGTAGAAAACACAATATCTCCAATTCTGATTTTTAACCCCCATTGCAATACTTTCATCCTTATATTTCATATTAGGTAATTGCAAGTAAAAATCAGAATTTTCCCCTTGGCACACTTTTAATTTGGAAACTCTCAAAATCCGGAAAAGTACGAACTGCTACCACAGTTCTAGGGATTCCAGATTTAAAACTCTATACTGTAACTTGGAAACATATTTAAAACACACCTCTTAAGTTCTTTAAAGACGTATCAATGCCATGCTGAAGTAAAAGAAGGGCCACTTCTTTTTTGCCTCGGTATGCTGCACAATGGAGGGCAGAGTTTCCCAAGGAATCCACATAGTTTATGTTGGGAGGATTATCACTTTTCAACTTCGAAGGGAAAGTTTAAATAATCGCATATAGATTAATGTATTTAGTTGTATGCAAATTTACAATATTTTTTTTAAGAATTATCAGTTAGCTGAGTTTTAGTAAAAAATTATTTTTTTAAATGGAGCAAGTTCAAAAGAAAATACAAGCTTTAAAAGCATCAAAATTAAATGAAATAATAAATGTTAACAAAATTAAAAATAATTTGATCTAAATTGCTTGGTAATAATTTATTTTTTATAGCATATCTTCAGAAAAGGACATATGGTCTGAAGAAACAAAATAGGCATTTGCAGTTTTATAATATTACAAATACATGAAAACTATTAAAATAATGGGTATTAAAAACAAGATATACATAATACATTTAAAAGAGCAAGAATTTCAGACTTGAAGCTATTTCTATAAATGAAATACCTTTTAACAAATGCCATCCTTATGATAGTTTTTTTAAATACATTAAAAATAATTAAACTTTTTACACTACATTATTGTTAATAGAACAATGGCAGTTTTGCAAATTAAAATAAAACTTAACTCAAAATTATTTAATACTAAATGTAAAAACACAAACTTGTAAAACTATACATTTTTTAATGCATGATAGGGTAATGAGTACAGTGATTGGCACCCTCATTCATTATTGAATATAATAAGATGTTAAAGCCCAAAATGTTGTTGCCAAACGTTTGTTGATGATAAACGTTAATGGCGGGAATTTTAAAAACCTTTGTCACACCTATTTTGGGCTTTAACATCTTATTATTTTCAATAATGAATGAGGAGGCCAATCACTGTGAGGGTGCCAATCACTGTACTCGTTACCCTACATTATTTTTTGAACATAAAATGCTTACAGTTTACTTACAAGGTTTTCAATCACAAGAAAGTCCCCTTCACGAGCAGCGTGTAATAAAGTAGCATTTTTCCTCTCTAGATCAGCAGTTTCAGCAGCTAAAAATATATCAAAGAAAACTGTTACGATTCAACAAATTAATGAAACAAAATCAAATTTCAAAACAAGCAAAATTACCTTTGAGAAGTTTTTTGATATCATCATCTTCACTTATATCTCTAGCTGTTTGTCCTTCACTATTTCTTATAAAAACATCTGCTTGTTTAGATAAGAGAAATAATACTACTTCCTATAAAAAAAAATGCATTTGAATCAATGATGCATTTTAATAAATTCTAAAAATTATTTGAATGGCTTTACTCACTTAAGCATTACATGCAGCCGGTCAAATGACAAAACCATGAATGTGTAAATTCCAGTGATTGGCGGTTTCAAAAAATGGTGGGCTTATCAGCATATAGTTTTCCGTCCTTATGATTTTGCACATTCATGGCTTGGTCATTTGACTGTCAAGATAAAAAGAAATGGAAATACATAGATGTATTCAAGGCATATTTTCTGAAAATAATTATACTAACATACATATATTTCAAGTTTTATAATTTTTAATATAATTCAACTTAAATATCAATAAGGATCTAAGGAATTAAAAATCTTTATCTGTAAATCAATAATAAAAATCAGCAATTTAAGAGGGACTGTCAGTCCCATAGAGCTAATGCATTAGTTTTGAAATCACAACTTTCGCAAAAGAATTGCTTTGTATTTTATCCCATTCTCACCAGGTATGGGAATCATCATAACATCCATTTAAAACAAAATTGAAAAGAAAATAACATCCGGTTATTTAATTATTAATTAATAAAGTTTTAAATTAGTGTCGCCATCTGCTGTAATTTTTGGCATTTTAAAACTTCAAAAATATATAATTAAATAGCTAGCTAACATTTTCGTTTCAAATTTGTTTCATTTTGATGTTATGTTGATTCCCATACCTGGGGGAAAAGGGCTAACATGGCAAAGCAATACTTCTGCGGAAGTCATGATTACAAAACTAATGCTTTAGCTCTATGGGACTGACAATCCCTCTTAAGGAGACAGAGGTGTTCTTGGCACTTCATGTTAATTTGTCTTCAAGTTATATTTGAAGTTCAATTTAAACCCAAACCCATTTTACAAATTTTTTACGAAAATGAGAAAGTAAAGAATGAGGTAATATACGAGTTTCAGAATGGAAAAAAATTGCCATATATATATATATATATATATATATATATATATATATATATATATATATATATATATATATAATATATATATATATATATATATAATATATATATATATATATATATATATATATATATATATATATATATATATATATATATCCATTAATTGGTATTATATTTTCAAATTAAAATGAAATAAATTAATTTTAAATCAACTGGAGTTCTTTTAAAAAAAATAAATTAGAATAATTTAAGTTGGATATGAATACTTTGAGTTACATTAAAACAAACTGTTTTAATTGTTAACATAATTGAAGTTTAAAATTTTTTTAATCAAATTCAACTTGAAATTAAAAAAAAAAGACTAATACAACTCAACAAAGAAATGTGATATTTCGATTTTAAAGATGTTATTTACGAACAAAAATTATATACTTTTTGAAAATGAAGTATGAAATTAGAGAATTTTTAGGGTCCCCTAGAATTAATATTTCAGAGGATTTTTAGGAGTTTATTAAAAGCTAGAGGAAAACTTGCATTTAAGTTAGTTCAATTTAGTTATAATGTTTTTTTATGATTTAAATTGAACAGTTTGAATAGAAATTTAATAAAATAGTAAAACAAATCATATTCAGACATGTTTATTTCACCCACCTCTCTTCCTGTGAATGAAGCTTTATGTAAAGGAGTGTCACCGGTGTCATTAACGACATTAACATCAGCACCATGCTAAAAAGAGAATGGATAAGTTAATAAATACATTTAAAATAAAAATATTTGAATAAAATATTATTCTTGTATGAAAATGTCTTAATAGGGCAATTCTGGCACCAACTTATTAGTGACAAAGCATAAAAGTAACCAATCTCAATTATGATCACTTTGACCCTAAAGAAAATATAAAATTTAACCAAATTCAATTAAATATTTCGAATTTCAATAAGCCAATAGAAACACTGTTTTGATGTAATAAAATTATGAATCATTACTCTCAAGTAGAAATAAAAATTAATGAAATTTATATAATCTAAATGACTGCTAATGGTATTTAATTATTTATAAACTAGTAAGCAACACCAAAAACAAAAAGCCAAATAGGAGAGACAACTCATAAAGGCGAGTGAAGCCACAATAATTTTAGAATAAAAGTTTATGAATGCCTAAAGATAGATTAAAAAACATTAAAATTTAAAAACCTAAATACAATTTCCAGATTTTTTTAGTAACTAAATATCAAACCAATGCAAAGACAATTGAAATATATATATATATATATTTTTAAATGTACCTATATGTATGCTAACTGAATTAGTTCCCAAAAGTAAAATTTTCAAGAAGAAGTGAATTTACAATACAGATAAAAGATTAGTATAAAAAATAGGACTTGCTGTGATTAGCTGTTCTGCAATTTTCTCATGTCCAAAATAGCAAGCAAGGTGCAAAGGAGTCCAGTCATGATTTCCTGAAGAAAAAAAAAACAGAATAATTTTACAATACATACTTACAATTAGTTTGAAGAATATAACCATGTAGTCAAAAAAACAACCACTATAACAAACCATTGAAAGGTAAAATTTTGTAGAGGAAACACTCACCACAGATAAACTTATATTGTCATTAAAAAGATTTCAAACTAAAGATTATTAGGAAAAATGGTTTCAGAATTTTCTTAAGGAAAAATTAAAGAGCCCTGTATTTGCATTTAAAAAAATCTAATTCTCCATATATAGTATTTTAAAAACCCTTATATTATAAATTTAATATTGAATCGGCAAAATAACCCATATCACTTAATTTTGACTAACTTAAGAGACTTAAATTGACAGGAGCCTTTACCAACAATTCAGTCTAAGAAGGCCCTAAGGATGCCAGGGCATCATAAGTAAAAATAAAACTTCTTGCAGTCACAAATATTTTAAAAGCACTTATTCATAGGTTTCTAAAAGAATACATAAATTTTTAGGGACTGCACGCGAAGTAAAAAAATATGAATACATATAGGGTTTATACCTCTACAATTAATATTCAAGCTTATACTCTGATCTTCAGTCCACTGTTTTAGAAGTTCCGTAGTTGACTCAAAATCTCCAGAACGAGAAAATGAGAGCAAGCTGTCGTCCAAGCTTCTTGAAGGGGTTGAAGTTTCTACCATATTCTCCACCAACATGTTACAATACAATATGTAGTTTTAAACATTCTGAAAATATTTTTTTAAAACAATGACATTGTCGGTCAAATGACAAAACAATGAATGCGCAAAAACAGATGAAAAACTGGATACTGTTAAGTGAGTTAGTTAAAAAAAAAATGTAAATCCCTACAATTGGTACATTCATGGTTTTGTCATGCGACTGACGCGACATGCGTTTATTTTTTTTTTAAACTTTTAATCTGGCAATTTTATTTTTAAAAAATGCAAAATAAACTAAATGCTCAAGAAATTTTACTTAATTACATTTTAATATAAAAGCCATTAAGAATAGTGATAGAAAATAACAAATGTACGCTAAAAAGAAAAAAAAAACATTTTTTTTTCCGCATTAGTCATAGTATCCTCTTTTGTAAATTTTGTGTTAAAAAGTTTATACATTATGATGAAAGCAACTCTTTATATCATTAAAAGATGAAGTTCTTGATCCTCCCACTTCCTCAATTTTAGGTTAACATAAGAAAGATAGCACAGTCAAAAACATCAATCTTGCACAGCCTAACCTATTCCTCAATCAATTTTGCACACGTATTCGTGCATTGCAAGTGATTGATATTTTTATAGTGCTGAAGAGAAAGAGTAAACTTAACAAATTATTTTATAAAACTGACAAAATTAGTGCAAGGATTGGCAGAAATAAGATAGTTCCGAATAAGAAAGAATGCATTTAACAATTCTAATAAAGACAAATTAAAAATATGCATAGCAAACTAAAACAATTCCCTAATAGTATAGTCGTTGAATGCGCAATCGTATTATATAGTACAAATGTAGAAAGTTATTACGTATTAAAGAAATAAGTGAATACTCTGATTACACAATGAAAGGATTTTGTTTATTACTGTATTACTTTCCAGAAATTTAGCAAGAAATTAGTATAAATGCGTTTGAGTTTTTAATTTAAAAAAAAAACTATTTTGACTAACTTGTCTTTTGGTAAATTTTTCTGTAAAACAAAATGTTTGTGCAGAAATACATATCTGGAATGTATAATTTAGTTTTGTTAAAGATAGAAAGACAAAGGCAAATTAAACTCTTTTAAACTTGATTTCATGATAAAATAAATATGAAACTTACGAGAGAAAGAAAAGGGAGGATTCTTGCTTTAAATAATTTATTATATTTAACAAAAGTTATAAAATCGTATGGTAATAAAAGAATAGTGAATCAAAGGTTCCATTAATTTATAACTTTATTAAAATGTGGGCCGACACTTGCAATAAATTCTTGAGGGCATGATGAATAACCATATGAAATTGTTTATCGAAACAGGTGGAAGACTTTTTACTTGCGATTTCTTTCTTCCTTCCGCTCGCCAATCAAGTTGTTTTGTTTTTCATTCAAGGAAAATCACGCGCTATCAGAATGTATTAAACTTATTTAAATATTTGTTTCCTAATGATATTCGATGAAAAAAACAAAAAATTAAATATAATTAATCAAATATTTTCATTTAAAATCATTAACAAATGTTAAATTTTTTAAATCG
Organism: Oedothorax gibbosus; assembly: GCA_019343175.1. Taxonomy (NCBI): domain Eukaryota; kingdom Metazoa; phylum Arthropoda; class Arachnida; order Araneae; family Linyphiidae; genus Oedothorax; species Oedothorax gibbosus. The sequence goes on from CM033279.1 coordinate 29,361,569, forward strand.
TAATGCAGATATATAAAAAAGTTATACACCAGTAAGAATGCAGCAAAAACGAAAGCGTAAACAAATCCCCTCCTCCCCTCCCTGAACAAATCGCGCTTGCATTTGAAAGAACTTTTATAACTTCAGTTTTTAAAGTCTATTTTTCGTAGAATAGCACTATGTTGGTGAATTTTAAGCTAAATAAAAATACCATATTCGATTTTGTTACTCAGCTTTTCAAAATGGTAACACTTATGACATATTTTTTCATTTAAAAATAGTATTTCACTGGATATACCTGGTATACTTTCGTCATTTACATCTGCTGAGAATATTTATAAACAAATAAATTTCTTTAAATTTATGTCATTGAAAGTTGACTTTTGTAAAAAAAAAAAGTCGAGTTAAGAGTGTATGTTCATGTACACCATGCCGCTTAATGTATAGTACATATATTCATTTAAAGATTTCCTTTTATTTGTAGAAATTATGTTTGAGGACATCTTCCTAAATATGTGGAAATTTATAAATGTAGATCAACTTAGGCTGATAAAATAAAAAGTATTTATCTTGAATTTGGTTTAAAATGTTCGGATAAAACACTAACATGTTCGTTTAAAAATGAATATGAATAATTCATGTCTTTGGGAAAATTATTCTGTTGTAGTTCTTAATGGAAATCAAAACGTAATATACCGCTCTTCAAAATTCTGGGCAATTTTTACCAGGTTGATGCTGTGTTAATTAAGTGTTGAATTTCTACTAGATCTAGTCAAGAGAGTTATTTACGCTATAGTAATGCCTTTTCTCTAATTTGTTTTACTTAAAATGTATATATTTAAATTCTTTTGTTGTTTTTAAAACTGTTGGTTTCAGTTTTTTAAGTATTTGTTACGAAAAGTTAATATTTTATTTTTAATAATTTCCCTTTGTTCCCAATTAGCATGGCTGGAAATACTGGATATTTCCCTTCACTTATGTTTCCTAGAAGGCCAGATTTTGGTTCTGATGGATCAGAAATATTTCTTCAAAGTAATTTATTTCCGATCATTTTAAACAATGCAGTTGTCTTCCATTATAAAGTTATGATTATTCCAGATAGGAAAATCAAACAATTAAATAGGTTTGTACATTTAAACTAAAAGTCACTTTAGAGATTGTAATAAGTATTAATTTCTGTTCAGTATTAAAAATATATGATGAATGTATTAAATTAAATAGACAAAAAAAAATGGTTTACTTTAAAACTAATTTTCATGTTGATATATTCCTTTCGTGTTCTTTTTTCACCTTCAAATAAAGAATAAATGTACTCCTTTTAATTTTACTAAAGATGAATAGTTTACAGTAAGCTATTCATTTACTTTCATAATTATAAGGTTTGAAAAAAAAGTACTTAATGTTAAAAACTTTTTGTTTAACTTTGGGTTTAATAAATAATCTAACCATTTTTAAATACATTTCTTTTACATTTAAAAATAATTTGTTCGCCAATGTATAATAAAATTGTATATATTTCTATTTTAGAGACATTGTGAATTGTATAATACAGACATACAAGAACATATTCGGCAATGCTGTCTATGATGGAAGAGGCAACTTGTATTTACGAAATCCTGTCCATATGCAAGATTCTTTGAATGTAGGTATAAATGGTAAGAATGTCGCAGGGTTCTTACGGCTCCTGAAAAATCCTTAAAACTCCTGAATTTTACTTTTTTGTATAAGGGCCCTTAAAACTCCTGAAATTAAGTTAATTTTCCTGAATTTTTGCGTATATCTATCTTTTACTCCTGAAATTTGTATATCTGATTTTCCGTAAGAGTTTACTGCGCAGCGAATGAATTTTCCTAAGCGCTCCTTACAACTGTTTACAGTAACATCACGGGAAGCATTCACAGGAAAACAGGTTTAGTGCGCATGCTTTTTAGTCAAGGCCACTCAGAGCTGATACCAGTGACCAATAGTAGGCGTAGAATCTGAAAGAAGGCTGTCTGCGCGACATTGATGCACGTTGATTTGGTCGTGCCGGTAGTTGGATTAAATTTTTTTTTTCCTTCCACATTAATTTGAAGTGAAGTGAAAGAGTTTAAAACTACTGTTTGTTGTTTACTACTGTTACAAACATGCGGCATTTTTGATTTGCGTACCTTTTTTCAATAGAGCGTTGTTTGCTTCGAGTTTCACATTTCCTCATAATTATGCCGGGTGGAAAGTGCATTTTTAGAGAAAATTGGCTGAAGGATGCGCGTTATAAAGATTGGCTTCTGTGTGTTGTAGAATCAAAATTTAAAGCCCGCTGTGGCCCATGTGATCGAGTTTTCGATGTTTCTAATATGGGTGAATCGTCCTTGACTACGCATATGAAAGGGAAAGATAGCTAAGAAAGATAGTTTTGATATTTATAGAGTAATAGTAAGAATTAGCTACTAGCGTGTTTTGATTCCTAATTAAAAAATTTAATACCCTAAAATAACACAACTATCTTTTTTTTTTAATAGCTGAAATTCTTAAGAGTTTCCTTGTTGGATATATAGATAGTGATTATACCTGAAATCTACATTGATTTGCAGTATTTTTAACCACATAAATTTTTTTGTTAAAATCTGCCTTAAGCATTTTCCACGTTAGATAAATTTAGACTCCTGAATTTTTTTAAGACTCCTCCTGAAAAAACTCCTTAAAACTCCTGAATTTCCTTTTCTCAAATAGAGTATGAACCCTGAGGCTAAAGTATAATGGTAGGTAAGAATGTAGGCTAAAGTATAATTTTTTAAAATTACCGCTATCCAAATGTTAGGTTAAACTTTTCTCTGAAGTATTATACACAACAAAACTTGTTAAATTAATTTAGACTGAAAACTTGTTAAATTAATTTAGTTTGTATTTTTGTTGAAATTGTAAGTAGAATTGTAGTACAGAGATAGTTCGGAAACTAGAGAGATTTTGGCATCAGTGCAGTGAAGACAGCTTTTGTAACTTAATTGACAATCAGTGAAGATTTTCATTACATTGTGTTTAGTCCACAGTCTGCTATTGTGCTTGAAATTGCATGGTTACAATTTAGGGCAGGAACAGAGTTATTTTTATGTAATTGGAAAGAGTCTTTGGTTGGCCATTACTTCAGCAACAGTAAGACTAAGTAGTCAAGAAGCATTGCCAAAACTATATAGCAGGTATGGAAGAAAAACCCAGTACTGATAAATATAGTCTTGCACATAGACTTAAATTCAAAACTTTTAAGTTATTTTTCATTTAATCAAAATATTTAATTTGATTTTCTTAAATCTATTATTTAATTTTTTTTCTTTTTTCAGTTGGAATTTTATACTATTTTCCCCATTGATGGGAAAAATGAATGTTTTACAGTTACGTTTAGATTTATTGCCCAGTTAAATTTGGGAATTTTCAATGATTTACTCAATTCCTTCTCAAGTATACATCCATATTTCTTTGCACAGTGCATTCGTGCATTGAGTGTTATCCTGAGAAAATCACCTACTTTGAAGTAAATTTAAGAATATATTTATATAGTTATTGAAATATTTTCTACTAAACTTTTATTGTATTGTTTGTGAACTATAGTAGTAATTCTTGTTTTTATTGTCGAAAAAATTTGTAATTGAAAAAGTAAATTATTTTCATTAAAATAAAGCCTTAAAGCTGTTGTAGAAATCTAAAAACTAGGACTCTAGAAATAATTCATTTGTGTACAATTTAAAATGTTTCAGCACCTGATAATTAATTAAACATATTAATAATAATTAAACATTATTTTGATATTAGTTTTTCTCCTAGCATTTAGCAATGATGGTAAGAAATTTTTGGATAATGAAAGTTTTACTGTAGTTTATTATATGCTAGCATTATCAGATTATTTTTAAAAAGGTAATAATGCTATTGGGTCATTCTCTGTAAAAGGGACAAATCAATGTCCCGGATTCTTTACTCTTTATTTTCTAATTATATATGCATGTTTGTGATTGATTAGTTTAAAGTGACCTACAACCTAACTTGTCCCACTAAAAATATCAAATAATTATAATTTACTTACATAAAATTTCGTTTAAATACCCAATTTGTCACTCCCTATCACACTGTCCCTACATGCTTTTTCAACTTTTAAAATTATAAAAAATGCTGTTTAAATACATGGTACTCTGCAATAAATAATACCTTTTGGTGGAACTATTTATGATCAATTAGTTTCTGTAGGTTCCGAAAATGTCTATAAAGTTTTCTACCATCAATAGTTTTCAGTAATTTTATGAACATGTAATGTCTCTGGGTTATAGAGTCACTCCTTCATCACTGATTTAAAGTTCAATTAAAAACTTACTGGAAGACTAAGAAATCGAATTTAAATTGGTATATTATTCTTAAAGGTTTTAGGCTGCTAAATCAACCATCAGATGTTTTGCTCCATGACTGGTAAAATTTTTATGGTATTAATATTAAAAATTGCCTGCGGGTCTTTTACTATCGTCACTCCCTCAATCTCATTTACCAATTATAGATAAGCGTGAGTATTTTTTTACTAGTCTCAAATTGTGGGCATTTAAATTTAGATTAACATACAATCACTAAAGCTTATAAAAATCCTTTGAAAATAATATTATTTGTTTTTTTCCACGGAATCGTCACTCCCTCACACGTTACTACCTCCCATCTCAGCCTTGAAAGTCTGTCCACATTGGATAACTTCACCTTGGATCTTTCTTTCCAAGTGCATGCAATACGACCGTTTTTTTAGCCTAAATTGTAGGGGTTTTTTAAAAAGCGCATTGTGTTTGGATATTTCACGGCTGTCGGTGTTGTGTTAGATGAGTGGAGTTAGGGTTATTTTGAATTATCTTCGCTTTAGAGCTACACGATGGCTATTGGCGACGGACGTTGTAATTTAGAACCGCAGTTAAGTGACGAGACGACACCCGAGTGCATTACTTTTAGGTAAAATTAGTAACCTATAAAGTAGTTAAATATTTTTTAAATGAGAAAAATGTCAATTTTGGACGATCATTATTTATTTGATGGAAAATAACAAAATCATAAAAGGATTTAAAATTAAAAGCTGATGTAGAACTATTCATAGAAAATTCTAAAATGTAAAAGTATAATGATTTTTATTAAGTCACTAAAATTTTTTAAAGTTAGTTTTGCAAACTCTTTCTATTAATAAAGTGTTTTATGTTTCCCCCAAAACTATTTAGGTTGTACGTTTTCCGGCTGTCTATTCTAGCCTCATGGGACTTTAACACAGCCACATTACACCTCGTAATTTACAAACTGGTCAAGTGACGAGGCCGACACCTGAGTGGCCACCCAAAGCAAACCAGTTTCACCATCGTGAGCTTGTTTGGAACTTTCGACTACACAGACTTAACGAGCACATATATTGTAGCATACTCAGGAAAAATACACTACACAAATACCATGCCCATATGCCTGGATTCCTGCTAGTTCCGACCATTTGCCCAGGCTGCAGCAGCGTTACTTTTCACGACTTCACGAGAGTGATTATGCTTCTTCTTCTAGATATGATCAAGATTAGTGATATTAATTATAAACCATGATCAGGTTACAAAAACAATTTTATTATATTTATATTATGCAATTAACAATGATGTAAAATAACAGTGAATAAAATGTTTGGCAATTTCGACTCGCGTTACTCGGATAGCGAGTATTTTCGAGTAATTAGCTGAACGTAATGTGTTGTTGAACTAAAACACTGTATGCCTTATTTGAGGAATAAGTCAAAAAGACATGCAGTGTTTTCGGTGTCGCATGCGTTGTATATAGTTTTTGCGCATGCTCACTATCTAAAGGATTTTATGCCATTTGTCTAGTGTGGTATAAATGTATATTTTAAAAAGATCCTGAAATGGATCGGAATAAAAAAAAATTATAATGTATCTGATTGTATACAATTTGCATATAAACAAATTATTTCATTTGCGAAAGATTTTTTTTCAATTTTAAAAGTGCAATTTGTCCCATTTACAGAGAATGACCCTATTGTGACACAATTTAATATTTTTAACCACTTTTAAATTTGTATTTGTAACAGGTATATAAGCATTGGACGATCCTTCTTTTCCCCTTGCTATGACGATAATGTAGCTTTAGGTGAAGGTAGAGAAATATGGTTTGGCTACTTTCAAGATACTTTACCTAGCCAATGGAAAATGATGCTGAATGTAGATAGTATGAGTAAATTTTTATCTTTGAATTTTCCCTTTCAGCTGCTGTTATGCATGTTGTAACATTTACGTGTGCCATTCCACCCTTATATTAGTATAGCTTTACCAGATTTGTTTCAGTGATTAACTTTTCAACTATGAAATCATCATTACATTTTCATAAATGATATTTTATTTACATTGTTTTTGTTTGAAAAAAGTATAAAAAATAAAACTGAGGCTATATGTACAATTTTTATAACTAGATAATTGAATTATAAACTAAACTGTACTGTGAAATGCAGTACCTCTGGTTACCCCTTATTAATAAAATATTTAATCTGGGTTCTTTTGTCCCGAAGAAAATTGTATTTTTTAATTTTTTTCTGCACAACAAAACTCTGAGAAATTGAAACTTTCAGAAATATAAAAAATTGAAGTTTGTTATTTTTATATAGTTGTAGCTTCACCATTCCATAAAAGTTTACCTGTTGTTGAGTTCCTGTGGGAAGTTTTAGGAAAGCAGAGTCGGAAAGAAAAAATGAAGCCTTTAACTGACACTGAAAGGCAGAAATTTGCTAAAGAAATGAAAGGTTTGAAGGTTGAAGTCACACACTGTGGAACCATGAGGAGAAGATACAAAGTATTGAATGTGACTAAACATTCAGTTAGAAATCAAGTGTAAGTTATTTTATTTTAATTTACTATTGCTTAAAAAATTTCATAAATTACATGTATAATGTAATTAAATATCTAATATGTGCTGTTTGATATTTTCTAATTGCGTCTGTGACAATGTGTACATATATTTTTTTGCCTTTAGATTCGAAATGAAATTAATGAATGGCTCCTCCTTTGAATGTACTGTTGAGCAGTACTTTCTAGACAGATACAAGCAGCAGCCATTAATGTAAGCTCGTTTTAAAGTGATTTTGAACAATAGATTTGCTATTGTTTTTATTTTAATTAGAAAAACTAAATACATAATTAATTTCACAATCAATATCTCAAAGTTATAAAAAAATGTTTTGCTTTTGAAAAATTTATTTTAGATTTTTTTTGTGATAACACTGTACTGATGTTTTTGTAGAGAGTGCATTGTACACTTTATTCAAAATCATTGAATGCTGTTAACGATATGGTTAACATCTAAATACCTAGTAACAAATATTTTATAACAATTTGGAAATGAAAGTATAATAAGTCAATATAACTAACATATTTTGTCTTATTTTAAAGGTATTCACATTTACCTTGTTTACAAGTTGGAGCACAGCCTCGCGTTATTTATCTACCCTTGGAGGTAATTCTTTGCAAATATATTAAAATAAGTATATCTATTTAAAAGCTTATGAAATTAAGATACAATATATTTCCCCCTATAGGTTTGTAATGTTGTTCAAGGGCAAAAATGTTTGAAAAAGCTTACTGATCATCAAACTAATGCTATGATTGAGGTATTTTTAAATTTGTATTATAAATTGCAATTTATTTTATGTAGATTTTATGTAATCTGATTATCTAAGTACGAAATGACTTAGAAATCTGATTATCTAAGTACGAGTCTGATTATCTAAGTAAGAAAGACTCTGCGTCAATTGTTTTAGGCTTTGTAAAATATTTAGAGTATAGATGAGTTAGTCTAGCAGTTGATTAAAGTATGATTTTTATTATATGTATGGGTTACATTTAACAGTGGAAAAGTAAATGGGAATATTTTGTTTAAATAAATTATAACAGTATGATTTTTTTGTGGATACAGTAATTTAAAAAAAAACTTGCTTAAGCCAGTTAACTATTCTTGAAGAAAAATTGCTGATTTTCTGTGGTATGACTCTTTATTAATATCTTTTTTTGGTAAAGTTCCAGTGTCGGATTTATGGGGGGGGGGGGGGATAAGGGGGCTTTAGCCCCCCCCCCTTCCCCCCATGAGAACTTATACTAGATAAAAACGTTTTTTTTCCTGAGAATAAATTTATTTGAAAATATTCAGAACTTTTTTTAAACGTTTTTTTTTTGTTTTAAAAGTATTGATAATTGAGGTTTATATTTGAAGAGTAAACATTCAAAACCACCATATCCCACTTTGACTTAAGTCACTTTTGTACTTAAACATCATCACAAAGGATTTAATTAGGTTCATGAAGCATATAAATTAAAGTGGCTTAAGTCAAAGTTGAAGGTATTGGATTCTGAATGTTTGCTTCTCATATTAATCCAGTTTTTTTAGTAATAAGGTAATTAGAGGGCTCCATCTGGAATTCGGTGCTCTCTGCTACAATGAGAGAAAGGAAAGACTTGATTATAAGTGGTTTTCCTCTCTTCGCAACTTTGACTTAAACCGTCTAAAATACAACTACTACTAATTTCAATTATTTTGTTTCAATTTATGACTATAACAGTGAATTAGGATCTGATATGCTGAACATCAAACTATTACTGACTTAATTTTAAACAAATTTATTATCAAATTTACTAATGTACTTCCATCTCTCCCCCCCCCCTCCCCTCTATACTCCATCGCATTTAAATCTTAATCGATAATATATTAAACCAGCTCAAAACCTATCCCATAACTCCCAAAGGTTTAGCCCTCTTTTGACAGAAGATATTGCAAAGCTCGTCTGGTAACTTCGCCTTGGGCTCTAAATGGGTGGTCCTGTTATCAGTGACCCCCTATTTTCTGCCCCCAAAGTTTGTCCAGAAGTTAGCTTTCTTAGGATTTTCGGCCCCATGTGTTACGTAGCTGGACAAGGGCACAGATAGACTGGGGCATAAAAGGTTTCTAGACATAATGGCTATTTAGGATACATAGGCAATAATAGGCAATAATTTATAATTTTCCAAGGCTTCTAAATTTCTTTGTACAAAGTAATTTAATGTATCTCCCTGGATAACAAGTTTGTTTTTTGTTTAAAATAAGGTAAGAATTTACTAATTTTTATTTTATTTTGAAAGTTACTGATATAATTAAATGCATAAATTTTTGGGGGAATTATCTATATTTTTTTAATATGCACTTGTTTGTTAGCTTATACTTTAAATAAATATAAATTAAAAGAAAAAAAATATATTTCTAAATTGAAAATGATGAGTGTAAATTTTACAATTAAATAATGAAATTGTGTGACAAAGCTATACTTTTCCATGATTTCATGTAGAAATTTATTTTTTGGTTTGTACGATCCTACAGCTGTTACTTGTTATGATTTTAATATGTATAAAAGGTCAATTAAAAAATTTAATATGGAATTAATTTAAACTTTAAAAATATTAAAGTACCAAATATGCACTTTTTATATTAATAAATCAAATTACATTAATTAATCAAATTTAATTTGTAGTAAAAAATTTTAAATATCGATTTAAATCATTGAAATTAAATCAAAACAATATAAATTATTATTATCAATTAATTTTCAGAAACAATTAGCTAAGAATATATAACATTAACTAATCGATTCATATATTATTAATGTAAAATGAGGTCTCAAATATCATAAGTGCCCCCCACCCCCCCTGTTGGAGTTCTATATCCGCCACTGTAAAGTTCCTACAAAGTTGTAATCCTAACTTAAGTTTGTACTGCATGACCACTTTGAAACAAATTCCGTTTAATTTAGTTTTACTGAATGAGTTTTGATAGAGGCCCACTCACATATTTTTAGGACTAAAGGGATGCTACTGTTGATATAATTTGAATATTTTTTGTAAACTATTTTATTGTTCATTTATTTCAATTGACATTTAAACTTTTAATACTTAATCTTAGGTATTTTTGAAATTTTCTTAATAATTTAACTTATTTTATTAAAGAATTTTTTTTATTTCCCCTTATTGTAGGCCACTGCATGTTCAGCACCGGATAGAAAAAATGATATCACAGAACTAGTAAACAATCTTTATTTCATCTAAAAAAAACAATATTATTTTATAACCATCAATAATAATGGTAATATTGTTTTTATTTTAGGTTTATCAAAATGCATTATACGAAGATCCTTTTTTAAGAGAATTTAATGTGAATGTTTCAACTAATATGATTGAACTGAAAGGTAGAAAATTACTTCCACCTTGCATCAAGTATGGTGGGAAGGTATAAAAATGTATTTATCTAATATTTTGCAACTGACTTATAAGTGTGCCATTACTGACCTATAATTTAATACTATTGATTGGGGAAATCCATTAAAATGCTTCTCATTTGTTTTGTAAGTCATTATATTTAAATATTATTTTGGGGGATATTTGCTTTTGAAATTATTTTATTTGTATTTTACTTGTCAAAAATTTGTTTTTAAATAATTAAAAAAATATTTATTAAAAAAAAATAACTACAACAAAAAAATTAATTGAAATATTATTCATAGATGAGTATAATTATTTTTACACAATATGAAATGTTATACGCTATCAATAAGTTAAATGAAGACTTTTCTAAATTTCTGTTAAACAGGCATTATAGTGTATCACATAAAACAAATTACATGTGAATTAAATTGTCTGCAAATTCCAAACCCTAATGCATACTAACTGTAAGCCCCTTTTAGATTTTCTTTAAATATAGTTTAAATCTATTTCCAAAATGTGATATTCCTTAAAGAAAAGTGACACAACCTTCCTTGTGTTTTAATTCATTCAGCATTTCATTCTTTATTAAATAAAAAGTTACTCATATTTTTGACTCGAATTACTTTTTATCAGACACATTTTAAAATGCATGTTGTTTATTGTATTGATGAAATATTTAAATAATATAGAAACAGACCCAAGTGCTTCCGAATAACGGTGTCTGGGATATGCGTGATAAACAGTTTCACTATGGAGTACATATCAACGTGTGGACTATTGTTTGTTTCGATAGTCCAAGTAATTGTTCTTTAGCAAGCATTAGGTAATCTGTTGTATATCATTTTATCATGTATACTCAATATATTTTTAATTAAAAATATACGTTATTTTTTTTTATCTAAACGTTTTTATGTAAGTTAAATTTATATCTTTTTTTTTTAAAAATTAGATGCATTAATGACTTTTCTTAATATTGTATAAGAAACTTTTTAAACTCATTATTTAATATTGTCCATTGGCTCTATGATAAAGTTTCATTAAATTTAATGTTTCATTTCTTAGAAATCCATAAATATTTAGCTAAATTGTTAATATAAACCAAAAATCAGGGATTCTTTTAAAATTTTATCAACATCAAACCAAATTTCTGAATTTATTTTTAGAGGTTTATATAAATTTCTTATAATAACTTATTGGTGAATTTTTAAGCTCTATTTTTGTCAATGGCACAGTTTTATATCATATAAAACTGTTGAAGTATAGGCATGAGTGGATGTGTGACTAATAAAGCTTTTAGATGCCTAGTAGCTGACACTAAAATAAAATTAAATATAGTTAATATACAAGTATTTTTTTCAAGTATAGGAAAGTACAAACTTAAAATTTAAACTCTATTGCGAGTTTTCAACTATGTTAGAGCTTGATTGTTTTACTTTTACCTCTATAACTAGATTATTTTAAGTAAATTAAGTGATTTCTAAAGGTATTAATTTTTCATTAGATTTCAATGTTTATATTATTCATTCATTTTATATTATATTCATATTTTTTCCTGTTTCATAATTTTTGATAGAAACTTTTCTAAATTGCTGAGAAAGTTAAGTTCTGATGCTGGGATGACATTTTCCAAAGAAGCTCGCCATATTACATTCCCCCTGCTTGATGTAAAGAGAGTTGAACCAATGCTGTATCAGCTCAAAGAAAGTATATCAGAATTGCAGCTTATACTGGTTATTCTTCCTGGGAAAACAAAAGTGTATGGTATGTTAAAAGTATATAACGTTTGATACAAGGCATCCACAAAAATTGTATTATAGAAAATTTACCAATTTATATGATATGCTTTTAAAGATATCTAGAAAACAAGTGTATGGTATGTTAAAATATTTATTATATGAGCTTATAAAAGCCTAATAAAAAGTATAGCATGATGAAATTTTACGTTATCAGTTTTTTTTAGCAAAGTATAGAGGAGATTAAAAGTGTAATGTATTAATTGCTGCAGTATGGGAGGGAAGAAAGCGTATTACTTTGATAGTAAGTTATATTTCCTAGTAAAGGTTGTATTTCTAAGTAGGCTGGAGCCTATTGTTAAAATTGTATTTTTATTTAAACTAAATCAGATTGTTTAAAAAAAAATGAAAACCCCAATGAACACTATATTTTGTTTTATTAAACAAATGAGTACAAACATTAGCTATAGAGCGGCGGGAAATAAACATTAGCCCATCGGTGGCTCTTAAATCCCTCAGTGTTCCTAGTAAAATAAAAGTATGGTGTATGTATAAATGTCATAATATAAACTATACAATGATAAATTATACTTATACAGCTGAAATCAAGCGCATGGGAGACACTGTGCTAGGAATAGCCACCCAATGTGTCAAAGCAATAAACGTTGTTAAACCTCGTACTCAGAAAGTTTCAAGTCTGTGTTTGAAGATCAATGTGAAATTAGGTGGTGTGAACAATATTTTACTTCCTCGTATTAGGTAAATATCATATTCATGCATATTGTCGACATATTGTTATATTGTTTATTTTAGAATGACTTCTGCTAACTGTTAATCTAAATTTTTATTTTTTTAGACCTAAAGTGTTCAATGAGCCCATTATTATACTTGGAGCTGATATTATTCATTCTCTAAAAAGTGAAAATAGAAGGCCATCAGTTGCTTCTGTAAGAACATCTACTTTATAATAGTTTTAATTGTGTTGTGTTTTGTCAACTGTAATCTCAAGTTTATAGTTAACTGTGATGAACCCTCTGCAATGGCTAAATTTTAACAAAAATTGAAAAAAATCTTATACTTTATTAATAAAAAATTAAATGATCGAGTTAAACCAGTAAAAACTGATAAATAATTTTTTTTTTTGCCACACACATGCAAGATAATGTCAAAGACAAATGTGATAGATTAAGAGGGACTGTCAGTCCCATAGAGCTAATGCATTAGTTTTTAAATCATAATTTTTGCAAAAGAATTGCTTTGCCATGTTATCCCATTTTCACCAGGTATGGGAATCATCATAACATCAATTTAAAACAAAATTGAAAAGAAAATAACATCCGGTTATTTAATTATTAATTGATAAAGTTTTAAAATAGTGTCGCCATCTGCTGTAATTTGTGGCATTTTAAAACTAAAAAAAATATAATTTAATAACTAGATAACAGTTTCGTTTCAAAATTTATTTCATTTCGATGTTATGTTCATTCTCAAACCTGGGACAAAAGGGCTAACATGGCAAAGCAATACTTGTGAGGAAGTTATGATTAGAAAACTAATGCATTAGCTCTATGGGACTGACAATCCCTCTTAAAGCTAATGAAAAATATAGCTTTTATTCCAGTTTTAAGTAGTCAACACACTCACATCGAAATAAGTTAAAATTTGAAGGGAAAAAATTATGCCTGTGTAAATATGATTAAAGCTAATTTAAATTTTTTAATTTATTGGTTAATAATAAGATTTTTTATTATTAAAAACATATGAACAAAAAAAATATTTGATTGCTTAATTTTTATTACAAAATTTTGATTTTCGAACTATCTTTTAAAATACAAAAATTCATAATTGTTCCATTTTTTTTATAAAATTTAGAATTGTTTATGTGCAAATTAAAATTTGATCTAAATACATTATTTTTATATTGTGTATTTGAATCTTAATGTAATATAACAATAACAAATAAATTTAGCAAATAATCTTTAAAATTAAATTTAACTTTTGAAAGGAAATTGAAGTAAAACATTCAGCTTGTAAAATTTTGAATTTAATTTAAACATGGTTTGTATTTTTAGGGTGTATAAATCTTGTGTTGAAGCGGTTTTAAGTGGAAGTTAGTGATATAAATATATAGGGGTTTCTATTTCAGTTGGTGGGCAGTATGGATGCCCATCCTAGTCGCTATGCTTCCTCTGTGAGAGTTCAATCAAGAAAAAAACAATACATTCAAGATATGTCTATGATGCTGAAAGAATTGATGATCAAGTTCTATCAAATTACTCATTTTAAGCCAGTTCGAATTGTGTTGTATAGAAATATCATGACAGAGAATGGCTTGGATCGGGTAAGATAAATTTTCTCAGTTAAGTTACTTTTTATAAATTAGTATTAATAAGTTGTTTGAATATTTGCAATTTTGTTTATTTTATATTTAAAAAGCTGTGCCTCAATTGAATGTTTCTAGGTCAATAAAAAGAATTTCTCACAAAGCTTTTCCATACTTATACTAGCTACATAAGGTTAAGTGAAAAATAGAGAGAGGAGTGTAGGGAAATACATCCATCAAATTTTAGGGAAGTTTGCTCTTTTCTAATTAGGTTAAAAACAATTATATGCAGTGCAGTGTTAAAAGGAATGAGACCAAAAGTGATCCAAAAGGGATTGCACCAAAGATTTTCACATAGTAATAGATGTATTTTTAGAAAACTGACGATCATTTATTTCAGATCTAAAATGGCTGGTGTATGGTAATATTTTATTCTTTATCTTTAAAATAATTTCCTGAAAATGTCCCAATTTCAAAAAGATACAATTTTGGTAAAAAAATCCCTTGTTTAGTCACAAAACCCCCATAATTTAAAACAATATTAATTGATATTTTTGTAGTTTATTACTTACTTATATATGCTACTGTATTTACTTAAGTATTGTGATTTCAGCTTTTAGCTCAAGAACTTCTTGCTATGCGACACGCCTGTATTATGTTGGAGCCTGAATACAAACCTGGTATAACATACATTGCCTTGCATAAGAGGCACCACACCAGATTATTTTGTGTTAATAAGGAGGACGAATTGGGAACTAGTGGAAATGTACCCCCAGGAACAACAGTTGACTCTGGCATTACACATCCTACCAACTTTGATTTTTTCCTGTGCAGCCACCCTGGAGTACAGGTGATATATTTTCTAAAATATTTGTGTGCATCAACGCTCTAGCACAGAGGTTCCCAACCTTTTTGCACCTGCGTACCACTTGACTTTTTGAGAAATTTTGGCGTACCCCCGGACCATTAATCATCATACATATTAATCATCATATAGTTTTTAGTGCGAAACTTGTTATTGTTTTCCTGTGATTAAAATATCAACATCAGGAGTAATTTAACTTATCCTCACTCTTAAGTCCTCTTCAACATTTTTTCTGCATCTATGTTTATTTTTTATGTACAAGAGTTCAGAAAACCCACTCTCACACAAGTAACTCGTAACAAATAGCATTAAAAATAGCAGAGCTTGCGGGAAGTTCAAAGGGTACGAAGTTTTACATCCAATCCAGATTAATTAAAGATTTCTCAATGTTAATGTTTATGAATAATGAGTAATATGTTTGTGTGCTCACTGTTCAAGCGTGCATTTTGCTCGCATCACTCACACCATGCGTACCACCTGAAATTTTCATGCGTACCACCAGTGGTACGCGTACCACCGGTTGGGAACCCCTGCTCTAGCATGCTGAATAATAGCATAGTCCAATTACATAATTTACCCTTTAAGGTCCAGACTATGTCCACCAAAGACACTTAAATTGGACTAGGCCACTATAGTTTTGTTGTAAGTAAAATTGTAGGATTCAGCTTGAAACAATTCCTGCCACCCCTATTGATGACGTTAATTCTCCCCAGTGGTCCTTAAAGAGTTAATGTGCCTATGCAAAAAATATCAGACATCATACCTTATCAGGTATTCAATTACCTTATCAGGTATATAATTACCTTTAAATTGTATTGACTTATCAAGTGGAAATTGAAAGTCGCATTACACACTCCAAGTTTTCATATTACGTAAATTCCTGTTCCAGGGCACAAGTCGCCCATGTCACTATCTTGTTCTCTGGGACGACAATAAGTTCAAATCTGATGAACTGCAGCGCTTAACATACCAGCTGTGCTACACATATGCTCGCTGCACTAGAGCAGTATCAATGCCTGCCCCAGCCTATTATGCACATCTTGTGGCCTTCAGATCCCGCTTTCATTTCAATGACGTTGACATGGAAAGGTATAAAAGTAGAATAATTTTATTTTAAAAATCGGGATTTGGTTTATTTTTATCACAATATTCACATTATATTTAGTTTATATACTGTGTAACTTTAAACTTTTTAATTTGGTGATTTAGTAAGTTTTACTTGTTCAATAAGTCCTACTTGTTCCAACTTAACATCCAATTTCAATAGGCAAATTGTTAAATCACTATCCAGATATTGGCTCTGATTCTTCGAATTATCTATTTACACTATAGATAATTTAATAACAGTTCTTTATTTTTTTTGACACATTGGCTTTCGTGCAGAAATTATCAAAGAGCATTAATTCATATGTTATCTCTATCTAAAAAGTCAAGATACCTTTTTTTATGTACATTTGACTATTCCAAAACTGTTAAAAACGTTATTGGAATTTTGTTGCACCTGACCTGCCATATTGTGATTATAGGTTAAAAAGAAATGTTAATTAAAAACGTTAAATGTTAAAACGTTTAAAATGTTTAAACGTTAAATGTTAAAAAAAAATTTAAATGTTAAAGAAATATGCTCCCTACTCCTGGTTGTTTAAAAAGTTTCAGTATCTTAACTTTTCCTGAATTTCACCGACACTTATGGCAACTTTAAAAAAAAAATGGCAAAACGCTAAATATATCGCATATCATATTCTAAAACGAGTATTTTAAAAGTATTTAGATAAAATTGAAGAACTGTCACTTTTGAAAAAGTAAGGTTAAAAATATTTTTGACTACTTTGATAAGAAAAGAGTAAATATGTAAATTTAATGACCTCTATTCGTTTGATATAATTTTATTAAATAATGTTGCCTGTTTTTCAGCAGAGAAAGTGAAGATTCCGTTTTGAATTCACTAGCTAATGCTGTCAAGCTTCACAAGAATGCTAATGATGGCATGTACTTCGCTTGAATACGCTATATTTTGTTAATTTTTTTATGCACTCTATGATTTTACTTACTGTTTCAAAAAATTTATTGAAAACACTTGTTTGTGAAATTCTATTCTATTAGTTTTATTTATTGGTTAAAATGCATTATTTTTGAAAAAGTTATTTGAAGAAACTAGTAGTCAATGTTATTTAATAACAAATATTCTGTGCAATTGTTGTTAACAATTACTTAATATTAAAATATATTTTATAAAATCATCTGACACATTATAATTTGTTTCACAGTTTGTGTTAAATATTGGTGATTTAATTCTAGAATTGTGGATTTATTTCCGACTTTCCAGATACTATATAAATAATAACTCAATTGTTATGTTATCTATCTATGCTGTGAAAAACGTTAAATTTGAGAGAATTCATGTACGGATATCATTTCATTATAAATGAACATTAGCCCATTAAAATAGTTTGATCATTTTTATGTGATGTCCATTAACCCATGTCATATGTACATTCATACAATAAAATGATTTGAAAATTAAAATTGTCTTAGTATTTTTTTTTCAAATAACTTAATTTAAGTGGGTTTTGTAGTGCAGATGTTTTTGTTTGTAATTTCTGAATTGTGCGAGTAGAAAATGTTATGCAAAATTCCAGTAGCATATCTTTGAATTTTAATATGAATACTAAAAGTTTTAATTTTAAATCTGTTTATATGTTGAATATAGTTTTTCATTTTTTGTAAATTCTAACGTATTATATTCTTGCATGAAATTTTTTTTTATTGCTGTAAAACAAATAAATTTAACAAGCAAAATACTAAACAACAAGAAAATTAAATTACATAAGATTCTAATCAGTGATAGCTAATACATAAACAACAAATTTAAATAATAAACAAGCATTGTTCATAAATCAAACACAATATTGCACTAATTTATTGCTTCTGGTTTAAAATGCATTATTTTTTTCAATATAAATAATATTAAAGCGCTTAGTAGCTATAATATGGCAGAAAAAAAATTATGAAAAACAAATATATTTTTGACATTTCACAAAGGGAAAAATTCAATGGTATTTTGTTTCTTGTTTTTCAAATAAAGCATTTTACATTTTTATCAAACATTTGACAAATCAATTTATTTCTAACAAAAATTCTAACAGTATTTCAATCAAACCTAGTACTATACTATAGTTTATATAATATCAAAGTGGATGGAATAATTTATGTACAAATTTGTACAGCAACAAATTCATATCTATTTCTCTATTGTTCTTTATATATAGCCTTAAAAGACATTACTTTAAAAACCTGATGTTGTATAATGCTACATAATAAATGAGTAAATTAAGTATATCAAAACCCTCAAAAAAGCTTTATGTATCTTTTACACAATAAATTAGCTAAGGCCAAACATTTGCTGAGCAACACAATTACACTCTTAGGCAACCTATCTAAAATGATAAGTCCATGTTAAACTGTGATAGACATAGATATTCATCTACAATTGAAACAATAAGTAAAAATTACAATAACACTAATATTCATCTGAAATAGTGTTTTACATAAGAATTCATTTGAGAGTTAAACTGGCCTTAGTAGGCTAGGTCACTAATTAAATCTGGTGGGAATGTATTAAAAATCAGCTGTTTTTTAAAAATATAATGAACATTTGTAACTATGTATAATGTATATATGGTGATTTAACAACAAAAGAATCAAAATGCTGTGGAGCCTATTCAAATGATTATTAGTGTCAGAACATGAGTATAAAGCTCAATTACTTGATGATGTTTGTTATTTAGTGTTTTAAGCAGGGATTGGAGTAACGCGTTACTTGTAACAGTTACTTTTTTTGGGTAACGCCGTTACATTTTTCAGAAAGTAACTGTAACTTAGTTACTTTTAGCGGTAACGAAAAATTGCGTTACTTTTCCGTTACTTTACGAAGGCTGTCTGATGCCAAATTTGAAATTCCACTCTTAAGAATGAAACATTTCTCATTCTCGAAATACGATAGCTTTTCTTAGGAGGGATAAAGTAAAGAATATAATAGAATTGTCCACTTTGGTTGCTAAAGGCGTGACGGCGGCTTTCAGACAGAATTGTAACAGTACGAATGTTTTTCCTTTTCTGTTTACCTTTTTAAGTATCACATTATAAGCCCCGCACAATTACAGGCATCTACGGAAAAGAAGGGTTTTCAAATAACTGGCAAGCAGGTTGGATCCCTCAGTCCAAACCCCTTTGTGTCCCCCTGCCTGAATGCGTTCTTCAACAATGACCAAGTCCTTCCCCTCGAAGAGGGGTAGGGAGGGAGGAGACAGAGATTTCACATTCATTCTTGAGAGATACCCCTATTTCCGTCAGTACCTACCGGAGTGTTTACAGATGGACTCGTATCAGGGTAAAGGATTAAAATTAAATATAATTTGTTTTATTAATTATAATTTCAGTGTTTTGTTTGAGCTTATATTTCGTTCATCGTGGTTCTCTTTGAAAAATGGTAAGGTGGCTAAATTTCAATTTTCTTATAACTTGAAATTTGGAAAAGTAACTGATTCGTTACTTTTTTTAAAAGTAACTGTAACGCCTTACTTTTCATATTAAGTAACTTTAACTGTAAAAGAGTTACTTTTTTAAATGAGTAACTGTAACTGTAACAGAGTTACTTTTTTAAATGAGTAACTGTAACAGAGTTACTTTTTAAAAGTAACTTTCCAATCCCTGGTTTTAAGTAAAGGATATTGGTGATGAAACTTTAGTATACTAATATTAATGGTAATAAATAAAGTTAAAAATATACTCGTCTCATGCCTTTTTTTAATTTTAGCTTTAAACTTTTCTTCAATAACTAGGCTGGGGAAAACCAATAAACAGAAATATTGTTGTGTCAAGCTACAACGATGATCTTAATAAATAAGTTTACTGAGTCCAAAAAATGAACTGGAAAACAAACATGCCATTCACATACAGTATTACATCACAAAATAACTACAGATCGGATAAGCATGCAAAGTTTGGAATTTTCAATTTTTTAATGCTAATTAATAATATTAAAAATACTATAATAATAATTTGTATGTATGCGTAATAATATGTTATCCAATCCATTCATTAAATTTGAGAGAAAAGATTTACACCGAGATTTTTAATCTATCCCACTGTATGCTCACAAAAATGTGGAAAATAGGTGATCCAAAGTTGATTAAAACAAAAATATTGGCTAAAACTTTGTTTAACAAACATCAAATATAAACAAAAATATTCAAAATATAACACCAAATAAAATATAATTGAAATTATATAAATACCATAAAAACAATTCAATACAACCATGACATTATCATCCAATAATAAAACAACAATTGTGCGAAAAAGCAGGTATGAAAAACCAAAAACTTAATCCACAGTTTTCAAAACCTGCAAATCCTTAGAATTTATGTATAACAAATCCATTGTTTTTTTAATAGGCTGACAATATAAAAACTTAAGTAGCAATAATATTGTTAGTTTATTAATTTAATATAATCTCACTAAGAAAATGTGATCTTATTTGTTACAATTTTAAGACTAGAGGAACCATAACTCAGCAAGCCAATAAATCACACAATTTTATTTTTTGAACAAAATCAGTTTACTAAATAACCTGATAGCTCTGTTTCAGTAATTGTTCGGGAAAATTATATAAAAAATTTAAATTTGAATGGAAATTCAAAAGTAATAAAACTAGTTAGACTAAGACTTAAATTTTTAAAACTGATTACTATGCATAACAATTTAATGTTACACTTACACAATGATGCATTTAAATCCTCAAGTATATATTGCAACCAAAAATACTGTGGACAGGCATACTTAATAAAAAAAAATAAAGCAAAATTTCAAAAGGTTAGACCTTCTCTAACTATTAATTTCGTATCTAGCTCATGAAAAGATAATTAAAACTATTATATTAATAATAATTTTTTATATTTTGCAACTGATTATTGGCTTAAATAAGAGCTCCGTCATGAGCTTTGACAGCACTGACTTTTTGGTTTCATAACATTGCTACTGTTGACGGCTGTAAATTTATCACTCTGTTGCTGTAAGTGTGATCCGTCATTGCATCTCTTCATGAGTTCTGCTGCGAGTGTAACAAAGGCCTTTTCTACATTGGTGTCTTCTCTGGCGCTTGTTTCAAGTACGGCCACAAGTTCCGGGATTTGTTCTTTGAGCGCCAGAGCTTCTTCAAAAGGCACTTCACGCTCAGTTTCAAGGTCACATTTATTACCTGTAGAAAGAGACACATATTTAGCTTATACAACACACATTTTTGCAGATTTAAATTTCTGTTCAACAGCTTAAGGGGGAATAAGACCGAATGACCACTGGCCTCCAAACCAAAGTGTGTTAATCCAATGGGAGTGTGTTAATCCAATGGGAAAAAATATATTTTCAAAGCCACATTTCTCTGACTGTATTGAATATTGCTACAAACTATTTTTTTATATGATAAATGTAGCTGACTGATATGTATTATGATAGTTATGGATTTTTTTATGATATGCAATGTGTAATGCTTGAATATATATCCAATAAATTGTGTATTTATTTCTAGGCAAATAATGTATAAACGTGCAATCAAATGTAAATCCAAACTTTAATTAATTTAACTAATTTCTCCCATTTAACTGGATTTTCGATTAACTGGCTTGTCTCTGGTCCCATTTAAGCCTGGTCCCATTAAGCCAGAGTATCTAATGTACTTTTTATTAAACCTTGACTATTATAAAGGCAAACTGTAACCTATCCATTAAATTTACTTTATTGACTATACATAACTTTAAAGAGTGAAACCAGTGAAAATATGTTTTACCGAATTGAGTACAATTATTTTGAACTTGTTTTCGAAATTACATACCTATCAACACCAAAGGTACATCAGATTGGGTATAATTTCTTAACTCGTCCACCCACTGAGGTAAATGCAGAAAACTGGCATGCTTGGTAATATCATAGGCCATGATTACACCATGGGCACTTCGATAATAACTTTGGGTAATGGTACGAAACCTTTCTTGTCCTGCTGTATCCCAGATTTGAAGCTGTAAATAAATAAAGTAGTTACATTATTTGTGCGATTTCATGAAAAATAATATATGCCACACAAGCTATCAGCTGCAATTTGGGGTATTGCTGTAGGATTTGGAGTGATAAAAACCCCAAAACAAGGTTGCATACATTTTCATCAAGGTCATATGACTATGGTCTTTCCGATTGAAACGCAAGCTTTGAAAGCACTTTTTTCCCCTATCCCCTGTGTGGTTTTTAAGGAAACTGCACAAGCAACACTGTTTTTGTTTTTTCTCCATCGTAGTTGGGTTTAAAAAGCACTTGTGATTAACTTTACAACAGAGATTTAAACAGAGAAAGTTTAGAACAGCAATGCTCATGTCAATTCCTGGAAAATCACAAGAGGTAGGGAAGGAAAGTGATTTGGAAGATTGCATTGTAATCAGAAGGACTATAGATGCCACCCAAATATATATTTATTAGATTTTTTAAGCAAAGTAATTATTAAAATAGAACTTTATTAGTGTTTCAAATTAAAAATGATTTAATCTTGAATACTCAAGATGCCTCAGAATTTAGCCACTTTAAGCTGTTCTGCACTTAATAAATCACTATAGATTTAAAAGATTTTATTTATTAAAAGACAAAGTCATTGACAGCTTTTAGAATAAGTTTTTGTTTTAAACAATTTGTTGTGCATTTCACATTGGCTAGGATGGTACTTAAAATTGGATAAAACTATATGAATATGCAATTAATTTGAAATTTTAGAATTAAAAAAAAAAAATTAAAATATTTTTTTGTTAAAAATTTGTAAATTAAACATTAATTAGCACGCATGTAAGATGGATTTACCAGTAGATAACGATAAAACATAATTCTCGAACATTACAAATCAACAAGCAAAAACTTATTAACATATGATATTTTAACATTTAGCAAATAAAGATAAGAAAGA
Organism: Oedothorax gibbosus; assembly: GCA_019343175.1. Classification (NCBI taxonomy): domain Eukaryota; kingdom Metazoa; phylum Arthropoda; class Arachnida; order Araneae; family Linyphiidae; genus Oedothorax; species Oedothorax gibbosus. Next base: position 29,384,721 of record CM033279.1, read on the forward strand.
AAAATATACATATCTTTAATGTAATTAATATAGAAACCAACCTTAACACGCTTTTTATTCACTGTTAAAGTTCTCATAGCGAAATCCACTCCAATGGTGTTACCATGACGCTCGACATAAGTTCCGGACTTAAATCGTTGTACTACACAAGTTTTTCCGACTCCACAGTCACCGATCATGACTATTTTAAATAAATAATCAAATGTTTCGTCTTCCATGTTTTCTCATAACAGGAAACACAGTTTTCTTTGGGAATTTTAGCGGTGACAAATTTTAGATAACACACAAATTTTGACTTTAAATAAATAAACAAAACAATAAATGACGGTCAGAGGTAAGATAAAGTTTCGTTTTCCATTTTATCGAAAACAGAACTACCTCTTCTGCAATTAATAGGCTTTACGTGACGTACCCTAATTTCACTCCTGGATATCACTTGGTGGTGGTTTAGGTGATTGGTAGTTTGACCCAGTAAGCTACGCCCAGTACATTGCTAAACCAATCAGAAACTTATTTTCACTCCTGAGGCGCTATTTTGGGTCACGACGAGAAACATGCCCATTGCTTATTTTTAATCTGTTAATTTTTAATTTTTTCTATCAACAGACGCAAAGTTTTAAAAATGCATGAATGTAATATCAAAAGTATTATGCTAAAATTTCTTATATTTTTTTATTAACCAGTTAAAACAATAAAGTGAAGTGAAGTTAATTACATATAGGAGTGAAAAATATTTTTATTGTTTATTTTTTGCATAGAGTTAGGAAGGAGAGGTAGAGGGGTCTATGAGTTCAAATGGTTTGAAGCAGGGCTGTCAGGTTTTTCGAGCTACTGCGCATCACATACTGGCACTGAGGTATCCCAAGATGCACCGCTCTAGCGGTGTTTTGAGCTACTGCGCATAACATAGTGACCGAAACTGGCACTGAGATATCCCAAGATGCACCGCTCTAGCCGGCTTCATTTGTGCGCTACTGCGCATATACATGGACCTCTCTATTGATTTTTTGCATAGATATCATAGTCAAAGTATTAGATTGGCAGATCACGTGACCTCCAATGCTAACGACGGTTGGTTGGTTGGTAGACATATATATTCAGGTTTGTGTGCTTGGTCAACGACCCGCTTATAAACCTTCGTTAAGTAAGACAAACACAACAGACAACACACACACACAAGTGGATCCATCTAATTTTTAGAGACAGAGGCCGGCCAACTAGAGGACCCCCAGAATTGGCTTGTCACCCCCAGAGGTATTGATTTGGTATGGGAACTTAGAGGACTTTCGGACCCAACAGATTTCATGAGCACGTACTCCGCATATACTCGATAGGTCTTCAGTGGTACCGGGACTCGATCGCAGGACCTTCCGATCCCGAGACCGAGACGCTGACCACTAGGCTCACTACGGCCCCTAACGACGGGACGCGTATGGAGTTCAAATAAGGGGGCAAAATGGCCAGTGTTGCTGCCACTTTAAGGAGAAAAATACTTCGAAAAAATACCATTTAATTCTAAAATTACAAAAAAATATCGTAAAAAACCTAGCTGCATTTTGGAATCTTTTTAATGACTTTAAATCCTTTTCTAGAATTTTTTTTTGTAATTTTAGAAATTAAATGGTTTTTTTTCGTAGAATTTTTCTCCTTAAAGTGGCAGCAACACTGGCCCTTTTGCCCCCTTATTTGGCCTTCACGCGCGTCCCGTCGTTAGCATTGGAGGTCACGTGATCTGCCAATCTAATACTTTAACCACTTTAACTATGATATCTATGATTTTTTGCTTGATTGAGATTGTGGTTAGGAGGATTGTGTTGACTCCGTAGTCTGGAGCTTAGATCTGGTAAACTGTTTTCCCTGTTATTTTTAATCTTTTTCTTACCATTTTCCTTTAAATATACTTCTATATATCAATTTGTACAACATTTCAGTCTCTGGTTATAATTATGGGTGCCGAAAGTAGCGTCCCAGAAGGTAGAACTCGTTCAGAGTACGAAACTAGCAGTCAACACGTCCCGATTCTTTTTCATTCAGTCCACGGAGATAACATTAAATTGGAGAAAAACCGAACAGTTGCTAGCAGACCGGAAGGGTTTTGCAAGGGAATCGCTTTTAGTAATCGACCTATAAAAGTGCGAGAAAAAGTGTTTATCAAGTTTGTCGATATTTCTACCAATTGGAGTGGTGCCCTTAGAATAGGCTTTACCATGAATGATCCAGCCTCTATGAAATCAAGACTCCCTTTATATGCATGTCCCAACTTAACTGCCATGCAAGGTAATTGGGTGAAAGCTATTGCAGAGAGAATGGCCAAGAAGGATTCAGTTCTATTCTATTATGTTGAAGAGAGTGGAGATGTACATTACGGCATTGACAATGCGTCGTATGGGGTTTTCTTTGGTGGTGTCAACACTAGAGGGAAGCTCTGGGCTGTTCTCGATATTTACGGAAACACTATATCAGTGGAGTTCCTGCACAGAGATACTTTTACACCGATTAGAAGTAATAATAACTCGATAAGCCCTAGCAATAGACATGTCAATAACTCTTTATCCAATGAAATACCCGCTGACGTCGAACGAATCTGTGCTTCCAATGCGACTTTCGACTACAACGAGAATCTCTTCTGGGAGTCTCGTATTTGCGGGAGGAATGTGCGGATCGAAGCCTACAATCAGGCTTACCGTAAAAACGGCTGCAAAGACCAATCGTACATCTTTCTAAACCAGTCTCTGAAGCTGGGTTGGCGAATCGCTCTCGAAGTGATTGAGGTCACCCCTGAAAGAATCGGCAGCCTGGTGTACGGAGTCACCTCCTGCAACCCTGCAGACCTCAAACAATCCGACCTGCCCAAAGATTCAGGCGATTTGGTAGATCGCCCAGAATACTGGATCGTCAAGTATGACTCTAATTCTTACTACGAGAGGGACATCATCATCTACAGCATCGACCGGAAGGGGGAAGTCTCTGTCAGGAAGAACAAAGACAAGTTCGTGACCTTTCATGTTGACCCTACCCAGCCCATGTGGCTGTTTTTTAACATGGTCGGTAGAGTGTCTGGTCTGGGTATTATCACAGCAATCTGCTCTGAGGAGTCGCAAGAAAGCGCCTCCATCGTTCAGCCCATGCAGAATGTTCGGATTTCCGAAGATGACTCGGGAAATGGTTCCCCTGGCCCCTCCAATCAGCAGCCAGCGAGTGAATGTGTGATTTGTTGTGAAGACAATGTGGATTGTGCTTTGTACAGGTGTGGGCATATGTGCATGTGCTATACATGTGCTTCTAGAATGTGGCAACCAGGTGTGAAGGCTTCATGTCCTATATGCAGAAAGGATATCTTGGATGTGATAAAAATATATAAGTGAAATTTCGTTTGTTCAATTATTGCTGTTATTTTTTTGGTTACAGGATCAATTAGGTAGTTGGGTTAGTCTTGAACAGTGACATTCAAAATTCCGAACAAATTTTTTAAAATTAAAATTCGAATATCTGAAGCACAAGAAAATGACAAAAATATAAACTTGCTTATACTGCTACCAGAGATTTAAATGAAAAAGAATCTATATTTCACAGGATTGTCTTTCTTTGGTAAATTGTTTATAAGGCTCTCAATATAAAAAAATTTAAATGAATTTTTATAATTAAAAAACTAATATGATGTTGGGAAAATTGAGAGTACCTATAGAGATTTATGTATATATGTGTGTATATTTCAGGTGGAGTGAATGTTTGTGCCACATAATATACATTTTATACATGATAAAACTTGACAATTTAGTTTAAACTTTCCCTGTATTATAATTACTTTGAATGGTACTGATGTATTTTTATTTTATGGAATCAATTATTATTGCACTGAGACTCGTTTTAAACTCTATAAATAAATCTTCTATTTAAATTTTAGTTGGTAGTTATACTTAAAAAAGAAAAAAAAAGGTAGGGGAAGTTAGGTGATGAGTAAAAACTGTCTTTTAAATGTTAAAAGTTTAGCTTATTGAGAATGGACTATATTCCTAAGACATGTGAAGGATGCAGTTGCAAACCTCACATTCTCCAAATAACTAAGACATAAATTATACCCCCTTCATTGTCGATTTCGTCCAATTGAATTTACCATTATTAGAAGTAGCAAAAGAACAGACTTAGACCTATACCTTTAGTTGTACATTGGAAAATGTGAGTTTTGCAATTTCACCCTTCATGTGCAGTGTAATTGTTCCTAATTAGGTTTGAAGGATTTAAAACATTTATTATGTGTTTGACATTTGTATTTTTTTATGCTTTAATTTAATAATTTTTTTGAACGTTTTTTGCTTAGCAGTAAAGTTAGCTTTGAACTTATTTTTGTTATGTAACTATTTTGAGTTAAATATTATTTTTGCAATTATGTGTATAGTATATGCATATTTCTTTCAAGTACCTAAGGTGGAGTTCTGAGTTCAAGTTATGTGTTCTATTTTGTACCTAAGTCCAAGTATCTGTTTGAAGCTGTATTTCATTCTCTACTGTTTTTAAACAAAAATAGTTAATAATGGTTCGGTTTTTTTTCAAACATGGTTACAGCAATGAGTTTGAAGTAAATCTTGATATAAGAATAATGAAAAATTTCTATCATAAAAAAAACCTGATTCATTTCACATCTTTGAAACTACAGTGATTTAAACATATTTCACAACATGCTAAATGTTCACAAACCAGAAAAATTCAAGCATGCTTTTCATTTACTTTGTATACCAAACAAAATCACCTCTAATTCAATAGTCACTTAAGTGCTGTTCAAATGATATTGGCTTGCATTTCTTTCAGTTGGCCATGATATGTAATGTTTTATGTACACTTATCTTTCTTTGGTACATCATGTTATATTGTTAAATGATAAATAATGGTACTGGGCTTTATTTTACATTTTATACTAAAAATGTGGGTTATAGCCTGTCTTGCCTCACTATTGACCTGATTTTTCTGGGATAGGTTGCTTTTAAAAGAAGCATCTTTACATTTGTGTTATTTTTGTGCGTTAAGGAATTTATAGTAAATAGTTTATAAACTGAATGCAATCTGAAATTGACATAATATCAATGAACATAAACAGTAGTTTTACAATACTGAAATTTTTATTGTGAATAAAAAACAAGAATTTAAAAGGAACTTGTGAATTTTTTTTAGAGGAAATGAAAAAAAATTATTAGTTGAAATACTTACCTAAGCTCTGCTTTTGGATTAAAAAAATCATGTTTTAACTTAAAATTTTTTAATTAGTTATATTACCTATGCTTTCTTAAGACCTACAAAATTTAGTGTTTTACTTTTTGTATACTTTTTATTATTATGATTAAATGTCTTTTTCACTCTATGATAAAAAAAAAATCCTGATTCCAAATCAATTCTACTTTGTCTTATAATATCAAGTAAATTCTTGCAGAATTTTCTGATATTTTAAGAATAAGTTTTTATTCTTTTATATTCACATAAACCTTCAAGTAGTCTTTCTAAAATTCGGCTTATGAACTATAAAATGTTTATAAATTATAATGCAGTGTTATGCTTTTTAAAATTAAGCTGTGGCACAGTCTCTTTCTCATTGTTTTTTTAACAATTGAAAAGTACCTTAAAAGTTTAACTTGTTAATTCTTAAGAGAAATAAAAGGAATTATACTAGGATATATGCTGGAAACAAAATGTGTTATATATAGTGATGTCTATAGTTTCTTCATGATTGTGTATATGTTCAAATGAAATTTATTGTATTTACGGTTTGGACAAAAAGCACATAAGTGCTGCTTTTTTGAAAATTATTTGTCACTGTCAACTGCTCAAAACGTTATCCGTTCAAATTTGCATAAAAAAATTGTATTTGTAACAAACTATTCTTATTGAAAACTGGGTTCATAGATTTTAAAATATTCTGCAAATTGGTGTTGTTAGAGTTTAATAATTTTGTGTGATAAAGAGATTGAAAGAGTATATATAATTCAATGCCTTAGTAAAAAGAATCATTGTCCAAGGAAGTAATCAGGAAGATTTCCTTGTAACCATTTTTGTGTGTCATATAACCCATTTAATCTTATGCTCAAGTAATTTGACAGGGAAACCTACCTATTCGCAGGGTATTGTGCCCAATTGGTAATACTTTGACCTTCAAGTCATCAGATCAAATACAGTTTCAACACAGTATCTTTATAAATGGATTGTATAGTTGTATTGAAGGAAAAAATTTCATTGTAGAGGCGGCTGGTGCACATCATGGTCCAATGACACATTCTATGGCGCCTTTATGAGATGTCTCAGGTCTTCTTTGTTTAAACCTTTCACCATAAGTCCTTCGTGGTGTACTGTTTACTCCATTGAACATGGGCCTTTTTTTTTTACTAAGGTATAGAATTTATGTTGAAATTTAAAGAAATTGTAGAGTGTTATATATTATTTGAATGAAATTTAAATTATGTCTATATTCAATTTGTTAAGTTCAATTACGTAAATGCATTTACTTCTTAAGTAGTTCAAATATGTCCTATTTATGTATCTATATGTTCAGAAGTAATAATCATCCTAAGTTTACTGATTTTTCCCTGATAAACAAGAAACTGTAACCAGTCTGCTCACCAAATGAACAGCTGTGATCTTGATACATTAATTTTTACTGATAAGAGTATAAGAAACCATTTTAAATGTTGACCTTGAATATTCAATCGAATAAGAATGCTGTTTTTTTTTTTTGACTAAAAAGAAATGCTTACAAATAGAACTGCACTAACAAAAAAGTACCTTTTAAGAAACAGTATTTGCCTCTGTAATTGAAAATGTTCTTATTGGTATAAATTGTTTCACTATTTCTGTATATGGATATTTCCAATAAAAATTAAAGTATTTTAAGTAAAATTTGTTGCATATTTTAATTGAACTGTTTTTTTAAAACTTTTAGCATGTATGTGATTTAATAGACTGATTTGAAACCTTAAATCTATCTAATATAGGTAAGCACTAGGCTAGGTATGGACATCGTGTGTAGAGTCTAAACGAGTTTACAATAGTATGCAAAAATCTTTTATAGGGGGTGGCAATTTTAAAAGAGCCTTCAAAACGAATTACGGATTGCATTTTCTTCTCTGTATAATGTGATGTCGTCTCTTAATCCAACATAACAATAGTTTAAGGAGGTTTCAAAGGTAAATTCTTGGATATGTGAATTTTTTTCTATTTTTGTGAAAAAAGAATAATTTTGTTAAATTTTCTTATGGTAAATATTTATACGAAACTTCAGTTTACAATAGTTTTCTTCTATTACTAGATGATTTAAATACATCAATAATAGTGGCACAGTAAAATTTTCAGGACTGTTTAATATTATTATACGCAAATGTCTACGCAATGATCCTTAGTTGTCTGGATCGGCGGGAACTGGAATATTTGTTTGATTTGTTTTGCTGAAATTATAAATTCTATTTCAGAAACTGGAAATTTATGTAGGGTATAGTTTTTAAAACGAAATTTGTAACGGATCCAGTTTTTTTTTAACACGGAATTTTGTGAAGGGCCCGTAAATGAACCCAAATTTCCTTCTAGTTAGTATACATGCGTATAATATTAATCAGTAATGACAATAATTCTGAAAGATTAGCTTATACTCTGAGCTGAGCTTTAAAATACTTAACATGCAAATATCAATTTAATTTGAAGCACCCTGTTTTAGAAAAGTTTATACCTTTACCAAGTAAAAAAAATTGTATTTGTGAAAACCATCAGTATATTACAAAATTTTATTTAAATTAATTTTATTTTCAACTTAGATATATATTACATTTTTTTTTTACATTTATCATTGAACAATAATCAAATATACACAATAGTTTATACAATTTTACAAAGGACAATGGAAGAAGAGAAAAATTCGCTCTCTGTTATTATTTTGTAAAATGGAAAAATATGGGCAACATTCAATTTACAATCGTGGTTATGTGTTTTGAAAGGGATAGTTTATTTTTATTCGAATAATTGATTATAGTAGCAGCAATGCACGTACTAAATTTAAACAGTTTTTTTTAAATAAAATTGAAAAGGAATGTTTCAATACATTTATGTTTGATTTTTAATTTTGTTATGTCTTTATAATAGTATGTCCATTGCAATATATTTTGAAATATAAATACGTTCATAAAAATTAAATTGAGAAATTCTAAAAAATATATATTAAAAAATCAAGTTATCTTGTTTATATAAGAATAAATCTAAAAAAGTTAACACAAAAGACAAAACAACAAAATTTTTAAAAATTTTTGATTTTAGTTTCGACACGTCCCACAAAGCTTATTTGAACTGACGCCGTTTCGGTTTTACTTTTTAGACACATTTTTTTTCTTTAAACAATTTCAACTTTAAATCGCAGAATTTTTTTTTTAAAACTAAAAAGGCTATCTGGAGTATTTGCGATTTACGTTAATACTGATTTCTACAATTAATATTTCGCCGAGTGGGTAATTAATTCCAATTTCATGAGGTATTTTTGGCGATTTTCGATTGGTTTCTGGGTTACAACTTCCCTATCTCAGCCACTACCGTTTCACCAACTCGTGGAGGTGAATCTTTCCATAATAATCAATCGGAAGTTGTTCTTTTTTAAAAATTGAATCTTCATTCGGTTTCGATGTTCTGTTCGAAGTTGTCGTCATCAACGGACCGATGTTTGAGTCCGACGCTGTCGGACCACTTGCCGATATTCGAACTGCTGTGACTCTCGTTCAGTTCCAAAGCAACCTGAAAGAGATTAAGGTCAGTAAATAAAGTTTAGTAACGAAACAAACAAAAAGTCTGAAGTGCAAACTGGTTTTCGCTGAATTATATTAAAAGTTCAATTTTTAAGTGAAAATTAAATTTTTTGAAAATTAGATTTCTGTGGAAATGATTATAAATGCATCCTTTATGTTTCAAAAATTAAAATTTAGTAAAATTATAAAACTGATAAATTTTTGAAAAATTTTATGTATTGCTGGAAATCCCAATAGTCAAGTTGACGGTTTTAGTACGTCTGTATCCCTCAAAGGGTTTTTAAGGACTGTTCCAGTACTGTTTTTGAAGAGGTTTATATCGTTATGGAGCTTTTTTCTGAAACGAAATTCCTAAATAATACTATTTGATGACTCTTAAAGTAAATTTACGTATGCTTAAGAAGCCGTTTTAACAATTAAGGGCCAGTGAGGAGATATTTTTTTCGACCTGGTTTTCAATCCACCGATATCAGTGTATAATGTCGATCTAAGGTTGCCAGCTCATATATGTACTTCGTCACCACCCCACGGCTGAAAATTACAAAGCCCGTAGACTTCGGTTTGGAGATAAGTCTTCCGGTCATACCCCTTTCGTAGAGTTACAAAGATTGGATCCGGTGATTATGGAATAATGAATCCATCTTTTTATGCAATTTGACTCAATGGAAGTAAGAAATTAGATTTGACACTTTCACAAGGAATCCTACGGACGTGGATGGAATAACAGTATAGCTTGAAAAGTAAATTCTATTTAAATTTTTAAGGAAACAAAATCTTCCATCTCAAGTGCATTAAACAGTTTCACGATACTCGAGAGGATGTTACACGTCATCATTTTATTAGTAGAAGTTTTTATTATTTAATCCTTGAACGATTCCTTTCTTTCAAAACAGCATTGGAAATCATAGCAATTGAATTCAAAATCCTAGCAATTTGCTGACAAATTATTTGTTATTTTCTAGCAGAATTTGTTTTAAATTGACGACAAAATATGTGGTGTTGGTGATAACTGTTGTTAACTTTAAAATATATCAACTCCATACATATTTTTTTTAAAGTATTGATATAAAAATATTAACTACCGCTGCTTTACTTACTAACTAAAAAATAACTAATGTTGGTACTAAACAGAGAAATGTTTAACTATTCTATGAATTTTAAATTTAATAAAGGTTACAACTGACTTCGAATCATTCTTAATTTTTTTTGCTGTTATCAAAATTAAACCACATTACGAAAAGACTAACTACATCCATGCATACTTGCATAGTACAACTACATCATGACTTAAGATTTATGCAACTTATAGATAAGCTTCCTACATGGCTTTCGCACAATTTAATAGTTTTAGATTTGCATTTTACATGATTTAAGTTTAATTGTCATTTCAAAGTAGGGTAATTTTCCATAGGAAAAGCATTTACTTGCTTTTTTTTAAAAAACTATTAATTAAATTTTATTTCAGTGAAACCCCGGACATATTTTTTACTGTGCCGACGACAAAAAAGTACGAAACGGGATAACTTCAGTTAAATGAAAAATCAGAGTAAAAATTTTCTTACAAAATTAATTAAGATAACTATAAAATAGAGGGAAGATCGAGTAGGGAGGCTAACGTAAGCTTTAAACTTACTTTAGACTTTTCTCTTCTATAAAATAAAAGGTATCCCCATTTTTTATACATTTCTTTAAACTTTAATAATGCAAAATAAAAAAAAAGTATTTCAACTGTCGTAATTAAACATCGAATTATGAAATATATTGAATTTTAAAAAAATGAAAAGCAGTTTTAGTCACCCCTTACCCTACGTAGTGGGTAAGATGACGAAGAGGTAAAAATAGACTTCAAAAGAAAAATAACTACATTTGAAAAATTCAAAGAAAAAAAATCTTTAAAAAAATTCCATCGTTTTGGTAGGCACGTATTCGGAGGCTTAGATGGTATCCGCCTTAGACAACTTTTTGTTTAATTTTTGAGATAGACTTTTAAAACTTTGAGAGAAGATCAGGCACATAAAAACTAACATAAAAATACTTTACTGCAATAAAAAGATAAATTAATAAATATATTAATTAGCGATAAATTAAATAAATATTCCAAATTGTAAATATCATAACGACATTTCAAATGACTTGTTTTACATAATTTTTGCAAAAAATGAACAACAAACATCCATGCATGTAACCTACTAAAATTTAAGCTCTAAGTAAAGTAGTTATTGAATAATGATAGTTTGAAATGACAAGCTTTAAAATCTGAATTCTTTTTAACAATAAAGGTTTTTAAACGTCTGTAAAAGTTCTTTTTGTTAGAATTGTTAAAAAGTTGTAGGTCACATGCCCTGATTCCATACTCTTTAAAATACACTTTAAAATTTTAAAATCAAAGCGTATTAATTTGAGGTATCATGTTCGAAGTACAAGTATATTATGAAAAAATTCGTTCTTAAGAAAATGAGTTTAAGGTTTTCATTGTAAGCTTGATGATAGTAAAACTCCCTTCACAATACGGCCTGTAAATCAAAAACTATTTACAGTACAAGAAATCTACTTGCACCATTTGATGCAAACAAAAATAATGAATCAGAAAATATTTTAATGCAAAAATATTTAAACACATATTTTGATCTTTTTAAAAAAGTTTTCTAAGGTATATGGATGTCTTAACCCAAGACGACCATTTAATGATGATTGGCAAGAAAATTTGCTACGCCAAAATGAGCTTTCTGCTTACGTTTATCAAAATAAGCAAAATATAAGACAAATGGATTCTATAGTCCTGAACATTTTATGTAGGACAAATAAAGTTTTTCGAAAAATGAATTTCAGAAACTTTAAAGTTAATGTTTTGAAGGTGTTAATGGTATTAACTAAGTCTTGGACAACGAGTATGTAGAAGTTAGCTTGACTTACGCCGACTGATTCTTTGTTTGCATGTGATATCCTCCCATTTGTAAAAAACTTCTGTAGTGGTGGAATCTCTCGGAACTCTCCCCAGTTGTTGTGTTGACATCTTAAACTGAAACATCAACATAAGTTACAGGAGAGGAAATTATTAAAAAAAAACTATTTAAAAGACTTGACAACTGTAAATTAAATCAATGAGGTTTTTTAAAAAAAGCTTTAATAAATGTTGACCGGGCTCGTTTTAATTTTGATTATATTTATTACTAGCAAATTTATACCCGTTCTTCGCACGGATTAAAAAAAATATCAATAGATTCCAATATGTGTACATATACCCTGTTATAGATTCATAAACTTACATTGTTTCCGCTCGTTATAAATTATAAATCCCATTTCATTGCCTTAAATTCCAATGAAATGCGCTATAAATGCATCATAATGTCATCACAATCCCTCATAAATATATAAAACCTTTAGCTCATTGGCGCGATTCGAAATATTTGCAGAAAATAGAGATAGCTCAACGCACCTTATACAGCTCTAACAAAATACCTTCGAACACCGACGCTTATAAATTACTTATAAGAAATTACCTATTGGCAAATTTAGTTATAATTGGCGACTTGGGCAACGTATTGGCGAAATAAGACTAAAACACTATAGCTCTAGTGCGATGGCTTTATTAACCATCATAGTTCAGTAATAGCTTAACTTATACTTTATGCTTAAATATGATACATGCAGTCAACAAAATCATGAAAAATCATCATAAACCACATAAAATCCGGAATGAAGACTGCGGATTACGTCACTTGAAACATGTCAATTATTTTTCAATAATGAATTTATTTCTAAAAGTATGACAAAAGAATAAATAACATTTGATTTAAATGTTCGTTAAAGTTTATTTATTTTTTCAGCGTGCATCAGGAAGAGAAAAATGATCGGATTTGAGCGAAAGTGGTGTATTTTTCAGAAATTCGAATTTTCTCTAAAATGAACAATATGAAAACTAACCTCATGCACACGTTATATAAAGGAATCTATCTTAAAATTTCGAATTCCTGGGCAGTATAAGTAGGTCTTTACGATCCGATAACAGACACACACACACAGACAGCAGACTCTTTCTTTTATTATTATAGATGATATGCATACGTTTACTAATTTAAAAGTATTTGCAATGATTTTTATTATTTATAGAATGTTCAGTTATCGTTTCTAATATTTTATAACTTCTAACGATGATTGAACTCTCCTTGAATAATATTTCAACTGCAAAAAATCTTAATATTTTCTAATTTTCCAAAAGTAATTTCAACAAAGAATTTTAGCTATTTTTAGTATTGCTTTTTATGATTTTTTCTTTTTCTAACATCATGGATGAATTAGCTACTATAACTATCCCAATTTTTTTTATAAAATGTATTAAAAATTCAAAAATGTCATTATCGATTACATTCCGATATTATATTTATAATTTCAAAGATATTTTTGAAGTATTAACTAACGGAACGTGTTAAAGCTCCTTGGAGGCTAGAAATAGACGGCAGGAAGCGTCAACCTAATCTAATATTATCTAACGAAACAAAAATTAAACTTTTAATTTGTGTGTAATTTTTCTTGAATGATGTGGACAACTGGCGCTTACCAACATAACCAGCAGATGCCGATACAGGCCCAGTTTAAACAAAAGAAAATCAAAAAGAGAACCAGAATGTCAATGAAGAGACGATCATGATTTTGATCCAGATCTAGAAATAAAATAAACAATATCTCTAATACGAATATAAAATCACACATGCCTTATAAAACATTCTAATTCGAGAGCGATCTCGTCTTCTTTTTAATTATCAATTGAACATATTTAGGTTACATAAAAACACTCGGAAAAAACTTGTGTTGACTATCAATACAAAAAATATATTGTGTTTTACCAGTTATAACAAGTAAATACAAAAATTGTGTTGTGACTAAATAAAAAAGCTCGGTTAGCACAAAAATTGTATTGAAGGCGCAGCACGCATGCATTATTCCAAAATGTAGTTCTGCATATGTTCTTTAATGTTTCAGATAAATAGCTGTACTAAGGCTTAAAAAATATATATTACGGTACTGTAAAATTAATATGATAATTTTGTGATACATATTTTAGAAAACAATATAATTTACAGGGTTTTTTTGTCAGGTAAGTGCGCTTGGATATAATAATGGTCTTCGCTAGCTATCGTCAGTTGTGTTGGAGCAACACAAATTTGTGTTCGTATTTCATCATCACAATTCTCGTATCGGAACAACACAATCTTGTAATGTTGCACTTTTTACACAATACTTGTATTCCACTTGTGCTGTTTAATTACAAGTTTTTTTAATGTAAGTGAAACTTATTATAGATATGTATGTGTTTATTGAAAATCCTAATTGGAGAGCAATTTGTACCTCTTATTGTATAAAATATATTAACATTTACTTTAAGATAGATATGAAAATATAAATAAATATAAACATATAAATATTTTGTTAAACAATAAAATAAGAAGCATTATATAAAATCTAATATTCTCAGCAAAGAATCGAAAATTCCATTTAGCCAAGCATTATATATGGTACAATAAATATTACAATTCATAGTTAAGTATAAGCACGTGGCCAAGAACTAGAGCAGTTCTATGATATATCGTTTGTATAAGCTTAATTTCAAAAGTTAGAATAACTGCAAAAAAGTTTTAATTTCTATGACTCCCTTTTTGAAAATCTTATTACAAATTTAAAAATAAACTTCAACGTTTATGAGGTATTCCTTTATAAATTACTATTTCAAAATTATGAAATACATGTAAAATTATTTTTAAATCTTTTAAAATATTCTATTATTATAAAACTTTATTTTAATGCTGTTTACAAAGATGTAATATGTTTAGAAAAATGCACCATTTACTTACAGTTAATGTTAATAACTAAACAGTAATGTTAATAACCCATTAACCTTTAAATTTTATGAATTGGACTAGCTTTAAAAAGTTCTCTCGATCCTCTCGTCTAAGAAGTGATATCTTATTACTAAGTAATTGATAGTGATGGTGCAATTTACTATAATATATAGTTACTTCGTGAATATATTATGTTATGTGATGAGTATGTTAGTTGTGTTATTTACAAGAATACATTTAAGGTTCATCAAAAAATTGGTGAACCCGGCGCTTGCATCAAGGCAATAACTTAGCCAGTTTTAGTATAGCCAACATAGTATTAGTGCGCTTGCATTCGCATTTGCCATGCAATTCATGCTAAATAGTGCATGCAATATGTGTCCATATGCACTCTGCAGTTGCATGCAATAGTGCATATAATGTATATCATACCACTTTTCTTCGTGATGTGTCATGGAATATCTCCCCGAGAACTGTAATCTGCGGGTGGCAAGGATCATTAGTCAGATAAAAAAAAAATCTAAAATTGGTATATTAAATTTATTCAAATAAAAATTAAAGAGCTTAGTGGAAAAACGTGCCAAGTGACATTTTTGAAAAATTGAGATTTTTGTGTCAATGAACATATTAACTTCTTTAAGGGGAGTCGGATGGGTGTTTGGGTAAAAAATTTCGATTTTCCGTTTTCCATTTTTCTCAAGGAACTATAAAATATATCAACATGTTTTGTTTTATTATTTCTTCGCCATTAATAGCTCTTTGATTTTAACTGAGGAATTTTAAATATATCTGCCCCCCCAAAAGTTATATAACTTTAAATCGGATTTTTGTTTGGTTTTTTTAATACATATTTAAAAAAAATCACTGTAAAAGTATTTTTTATGCTACGAAATATCCTCAGTTTATATCAAAGAGCTATATATAAGGAACAAACTATAAAAAAAAATTCATAATGATATCTCATATAGTTTCTGAGAAAAATGTTCCTAGAGTTAGTAAAATTAGCATGGGCGAGATAGAACCATCCGTCTCCCCTTAACGATAACAAGTTTCCCCTTTGTCATAAAATTTGAGTTTAGTAAATTTTTAAAGGTTTGCAAGTATCTTTTTAACACATCTGAGTGCAAACTAAAAACTTGAAAGCTCATTTTCTCGTTTTCACCTTTTTGTCACATAGCACGTTCTTCCACTAAGCTCTCCAAATATTATGATTGTAAAATCTTTTCAGAATGGTAGGAGTGCAACACCAAAGCTGTAAACTATTTAAATATTTGATATAAATGTTCTAAAGTTAGACTTCTCTTTCAAAAAATACGTACTTTTAACTTCTCCCACTGAAATACTGACATCCTTATAATCACATCTGAGGCCAATGAACCCTTCTGCACAGCTGGAAAAATAAATTACAGTTGAATGCTAACTAGTTCGTTAGTTAAACATTACAAACGTTGAATGAATATATTTTAGATTACATTTAAAACATTCTAATTGATGGGTGTAGTTGCAAAACTCACATTCTTTAAAGTATAACTAAGATATTGAGCCCAGTCGGTCCGTTCTTTGGCGACTTTCGATAATGATAAATTAAACTGGGCGAAGCTGTCAATGAATGGACCCTATATCTTAGTTCTGCTTTAAAATGTGAGTTTTGCAATTACACCCTTCAATTTGTATACACATAGGGAAAAATGCACTTAAGTCAACGCATGTTTTTTCTTTATTAAACTTTCCCTTTTCTTTAAGTCAAAAATAAACTTGAATAAACATACTTAACAAAATGTACGTTACATCATAATAAAGCAATTACTTTTCATTAGGTTTTCACAATTAATAATTAAATATTCCTTTTATGTATATTGGATACAGTTCCTCTACCAAATAACTTAAAATATATTATATTTAAAAATATATTTTATTCAAAATCTAAAAAAACACACCAATTGAAATTAAAATATACACATTTATTTCTCTAACAAATAATTTGAAATATATTATATTTAAAAGTAAATTTTTATTCAAAACCTAATAAACAATCATTAAAATTAAAATATGCACATTTAGTTCCTCTGAGATATAAGCGTTTTAGCCGAAGTGGGAACTTGTTTTCACTGCATTAGATTTCAACTCATAACGTATTAGTTTATTTTTTTATATATTTTAATTATTATTTTTTTAATAAATGGTCAATTCGATGGGGCGTTGCGTGTTTTTTTTTGTGGGAAAGAAGACAATGCTTGATGTAACTGTGGCGTCACTGTAGGCGTAACCGTTCAAACAAATTAACTGTCGGGTAGTTTGTTTGTGAGGTTTAGGACAACAGGAGGCGTGGCCGTTCCCGTTGTTCATTATTTTAAAATGTACTCCAATCTTTTAAATTTTAAAATTTAATTAAAAAAATTAAATGTTCAGAAATTATATCTGTTGCTGGAAAAACAAGCAAGCCTTGACGGTTTTATACGTCTGTATCCCTCAGTTGAAGTAAAATTATTTCCTAATTTTTATCGGCACTCCACACACCTTCCATATTTCTCAAGATAAAAATATTCCATCACAATATTTCCCCCCTGAATGTGGGAAAAAGTGAAACCCGAGACCCAGTGACACTTCCGTGTAACGGATGCTTCTAATTTTATCCCTCCTGATTCCAACATTAGTCATAAACTCTTTAGGAAGAACGACTCTTGACTTAGCTCTTCTATGGGAACTTGAAAGAAAATGTTACCTGGTTCTATTTCTTGTGTTTTTAACAAAAAGAGAAACTGTTGGTTGGTTTTTTTAATGGAGTTGTTTCACTTGGTGGATGACAACAGCTCCAACGGTTTGTTTTCATTTGTTGTCTGGAATTACTTTTGTTTTGGTATTCGAAAATGAGTTTTCCAAGAATTTTTTACTTATTAAATTTTTTAAATGCCGACTTCTTGCTTGCTGTTGGTTGTTCAAAACATTTGTTACAGAAAGCTTACATAGGAAGAAAAGTTTCTTTTCATCAATATCGGTCATTTTGAAAGTGAAACCGAGTAACCAATGAAATCGCAGTACCGAAAAAAATGAAAACAAAAGCGTTACATCATCTGAAACATTCCCATTGCTGTTTTTTAGTACATTAAAAAAATATTTTTTACATAATGTGGGTCATCTAAATTCTTTAATAAAGAATATGTCCATACTTGAATTAAAGTAATATTTTTTCCTTCATATGAAAATAAGTTAGGTTTTCATAGCAGTTTTGAATGTACAAGAGAAAAGTTAAAATAAGTCATCCAATTAAAAGCTCTTGACAAATAACCACAATTATAAGAGAAATATTTTTATAAAAAAACAATCTTATTTTATTAAACTTTTTTTTATCACTTAACTTCTTTTTAAAAAAATGCCAGCTGTTGCAAAAAAAGAACGAGTGTCTCACATATCTCCCCCACGAGGGTGTTCTAGGAGCAAAAACGAATTATTTCCGACTTAGTTACGGGTCGTAAGAAACATTCCACTATCTTGACATTCAATTACAATCGGGGAAAAGAAGTACCTTGAAAGGGACGGTTGTGGTTTATTTTCATGGTTTTAACACTTTAGGTTATCTTGGAGCTTATCATTTAGGGTTAAGCTTCTTCTGATAAAAACATCCAAGTTTAAAGGGTACAGTTAAAGTTATATTCATGTAATGTTTATTGTAAAAGAATGTTTTCTCATTGTGTTTGCCCTCCGATCGTTAGACACGGCTTTTTCCGTATTTTTTGCATCAGTTGTTCGTACAATAATCTTAAATTTTAAAATTTTATAATTTATAAATTTTATTTAAAATGTACTTTTTTAATCTGGATATGTTATTAAGATGATCTCTTTTTCAAAATGAACCTGATTTTATTTTTTTAAATGTTTGATTTGAATCAAATTTAATTTAAAATTTATGTAGTGAAAACAACCACACATATTTGCCCATTTCCTGGCCGTTCGGGAGTAGCAAACAGACAATATTGTGACTGTTTTAATCTATTATTTTTGAGGTGTACAGTGAATTGACCTTTTAGTTGGTATTTTTTAAACTTAATTAATTATTATTTAATAAATGTTATAATTATATTTAATTATATATAATTATATATAGTTATATATAATTATATTTAATTTGTACCAATAGTTTATTTTAATAGGGTTTATATTACAAAAACAAATTTTAGAATTCCTGCACACCGCAACAGAACAATAAAAACTCTCTAATTAATAGCATGAAAATTTTAATACATACTGACAGACGTATTCTCTGACTGCTTTAAAAAATATGCAAGTTCCACCATTCAGGAAAAAATCAGAAGTTGGACATGGTTCAGTTGCCCAAGGACTAGATTCTAAAAATAAATATAATTTAAAACACATACATTTATCATTTAAATATTAATGGAAAACAACAATTGACATAAATAAGGATGTTTGATTAAATATAATCAAATACATTCCATAATAAAAAAAAGTTTAATAAAATGACCTGTTTTTTTGTATGGGAAAGTTAAATTGTTTAATTAATAAATATTTTATTTTTAAGTCTAATTTGATTTAGTCAATCTGAAATCGTTTTTATTTTTATTTTTGATTCCACCAGCTGCATTTTCGAGTTAAAGTCGGAAAAATATTCTTTTTATTAATTAATAAAAAATCTAAAAACTGCTCTATAAAGACCTCGAAACAAATTTATCTTTGAAAAAAATTGCTCACGTTTTTCATTATCTTATTCGTTGCAAAAAAACATCCAACGTTTACACAAATTATTAAAAAAAAAATACAAGCAGCATTCATTCGATATAAGTTACACCTAGTTTCGTGCTAAAGATAAAAAAAAAAAAGAAGAAAGAATGAATATTATATTATGGGTTGACCCCTGAGTGTTAGTTTTTCTGCAACGAGACTCTAGCAAACGTAAAACGGGATTTACAGAACTATTTCTATTGCGGATTTAAGTTTTTCGTGATCAAAATATTTGCCGAATTAGCAACTTGAGGCTTAGTAGTTTAAAAGTGTTTCTTCTAAAACAACCGGTTATTTACAATATGTGTAATATAAATTCTATTTTGACTGTTTATAGTTAACTTAAAAAAGTAATAGGTTGAATGAAAGTATTTAAATATAAAAAAACATTATTTAGGAAATAATCCTAAATAATGTTTTAATGGAATAATGGAATAAACTATTTCCAGAAACCAAGAATATCAGGATTCAAATATATACATTTCATTCCTATACATCTCGCAAAATCTTGCAATAGTAATATGGGCTTTTGAACAAGCAAATAAATCAGCACAATCGATATAAAAATGATTTATTTAGACCCAATAAATAGAAAGTCGTTAATAATGCATGAAAAATAAGCTAATTTATATTTATAGTAATTCTTTGGTAAACTACTGTAAAGCTTAAAAATTGAAGAGCACAGGGGGAAAATCCCTTCGTCGTCTCTGAATCTGTCTGAATCAACGTAATATATCGTAATATATTGCCTGCTTTGCAACGATAGCGTGTCATCGCCTAAAATGGTGTGAAGAAACCAGTTTTGCCTTGGCTCTTATCACGCGGAACACGGGTTTACTATCTTTATGATCGATATTCACGCCAGGCAATAGTCTGACGCTTAAACCGCGGAAGAAGAATCAAGGGAGATCGCCATTACTCGCCAAGCAAACCTCAATGCAGACATATTCCCTGTTGATGAAGGTGTTTCCCTATGTACTCTTCAGGTGTTATGAAAGGTTTTTCACATCTTTTAGTAAACCACAAGACTGTGGTGGAATAGGGTTACTGCACCTCTACTATTTATTCTCAATGTTCAGGTTCTTACGTGTGGATGGAAGAGTGGAAGTGGGCACAGCCACCGTGGTGCTGGCGACTGTGGTGGCCGGTGTCTTCTTTGGAACCTTTTTCCGAGTCACCAACAGCGGGACATGGTCCAGCACGGGGTCTTTCTGTACAATGTTGCCTGCTTTACACGCGTAGATGCCCCTGTCCGAAGGGCGGACGCGACGGATGATAAGTCGAGAGGTCCTCCTGATGTGAATAGAAATGCATTGGAATACTTTAATATAAAATCTAAATGAATAAAACTAAATATGAAAAAATCTTTTATACATTTATTTTTTTAAAAAAGACAAGCAACTTTCATTTAAATCTAGGTAACACCTAATTTCATGTTAAAGAAAAAAAAGCGAATGAAAATTATAGGTTGACCCCAGAGTGTTTGTTTTTCTGCAACGAGACTCAAGGAAACGTAAAACAAGATCTACTCTTTTTATTGTGGCTTTAAGTCTTTCGGGATGAAAATATTTGTCGAATTGTAACTTAAGGCTAAGTATTAAGTAATTAAAAAATGCATGCTTCTTCTAAAGCAACTTGATACTTACAATATGTGTAATATAAATTCCTTTTTAAGTTGCAGTTTATTAGTTAAGTTAAAAAGTAATAGATAGTGAGAGTAAGACTTGTTGAAAAATATGTGTATATACACGTCACTATTTGTATAATCACACAAAAAGAGATATAACTAAAAAATACTATTCGGAATAATGGGCGTTGATGGGATGGCTCATAATAATTGGGTAAGAGTATCGATATCAATAATACCAATTCAATTTCAAACAGATTTAAGAGTTGGAAATACGTGTCTAATGTTATAATTAACCTTTTCTTATCGTATTTATTAAAAA